>JAJTUV010000056.1:1530000-1925367 GCA_021653895.1 Mastomys natalensis | reverse complement strand
CATTGTCCAGCAGAACTGTTCCCCACTCCACCTTGTCTTCTGTGTCACCCTCTGTGGTCTGGCTTGTCTGTGCAGGACAAGATGAGAGGGGTGGGCTGGCCTATCAGTGACTCATTGCTAGGTCCCTTAGCACTTGACCAGATTTGTGTCTTCTTGGTTCATCCTCAGCCTGCAGAAATGGATCATCGACTTGGCCATGGTGAGTAGCACCACTAACAGACTGAAAAAGCAGATACCGTCTCTCTGCCCCACATCACTCAGAGCAGTGGTTCTCTGCAGGGAACCATGGAACTGGCTTGGCCCAGAGGCATGCATCATTTCAGGTTAGAGTCCATGGCTTCGGGGGTCTCGTGTCTGAGACCAACACACTCCCCCAGGCAGCAAAACACTCAGGCCAATTTGTTTCTCTGTATGTTCCCTTAGTAGTCAAGGAAGCATGAAAACTTGAGAGGACAACTGTTCTTGGACATTAATCTCATCCATCTTGTTTATCCTAAATAGTTTGCAAATGTCACTGTATCCTGACAACTACAACTACTGATTCTGAATTGCAAATATATTGTTTATGATAAAGGTATTAAAAAGTCTGATTGCTCTCAATGAAATGGTCACAACTTCCCTCAAGTTTTGCTGTGGCCCCTCCAACTGGCCTGATTTCATTAAGGCTATCATCAGGTAACCTTGGCCAGTAATTAAAGAGGGTGCTTATAGTTTGCAACCTTTCTAATGATGCAATGCATGCAGACAGTTGCAGAAGTCAGTTATCTCCTTCCACGCTGTGGGTTTCAGGGACTGAACTTAGGTCATCAGGCCCCATAGCAATCTTCCCTACCCACTGAGCCATTTTGCCATTCCTGGCAGCTTAATTTTTAAAGGATTAACTTTGCCATTTCCTCCACTCTGACTTCTCCTCCAGTCCCTCTACAAGAATTTACCTGTGCACCTGCTCCCTGGCAGAAGTGGGGACTGGTAGTTTGCAATGGCCACATGCAGCTTATTCACATCTCTGCTTCTTCCCAATCCCTTGCCTGCACTGGACTGTTTTGTGAGAAATGTGATGCTTTCCCTTGAGTGTGTGTTGACACTACCAGCGTTCTCTTATGGCCCAGTCTCATACTACCCCTTGATCTCAAAATCTCAAAGTTGGCTTTGTCATGACAAGTAAACACTCAAGAGCAGCTTGTCCATTCAGACATGGCCACATTGTAACTTGCTTTGGGGGGGGGTCTGGGTCTCTCTCTCTCTCTCTGTGTGTGTGTGTCTGCCCCCCCCCCCAACTACCATACTGATCTGGCCTGGCCCCCTTCCTTTGCTTTATTCAGCACCCCAATTTCTCAAGCCCACAGGCTTCCCTGATTGGGGCCAGCCTTTCTTCAAGCCATCTGTGCCCAGCTCCCACTGGAACTTTGTCTGTTTAGATTTGGCAATGGCATTACCCCCTCCTCTGCCCAAAAACATTCTGGCACTCCTTGCTCCATGGTTCTTCCCTGTATAGCTCCAGCCATATAGGTGCTATTGTCCCAGCAGAAAGCAGAGCAGTACTATCCTCCGGAGCCTGTCAAGGGCCCTGGGACTGTCACTCACATGAAAGCCAGTTCCACCACATTTTGCATGCGCCATCCTCAAACTTTCACTATAGATCAGGGTCTCTACTATTGACTTGGTTCTCTCACCTGGCTTTCAAACACATCACTTTCTGTGGTCCTTCTGAATATGTTCTGATTTCTTGAATGTTGCTCATGCCACCCTTCTCAGTCTGGGTGACTGCAGTGGCCTCCTGGCCTGTCTGAGCCTAGAAGCTGCTGTGGAGATGGGGCTTGATGGGTTCATAGACAATAGAAAGCAAGGCTTTCTTTTCTGAGAGGTAACAGGAGACAAGGCACTCAGGATGGGAAACAGACACAAGGCTCCTGTGGCTAGTTTGGAAGTTGGTCAGTTAAGTGCCATCCCAGGATATAGCACCTCTATTCTTGGGAGATAGGGGACAAGTGAGTCTGCACCAGGTCTGTGATTTTTCCATTAGCTCTGGCCAATTCACTCCCTCCCACAGAAGCGGCTGAGAGTCATTCTTCACCAAACTGAGGTTTCAAACCTTAGCAGGTTGGGGATGGCGGACCTTGAAGATCTGGCTTAGAAAGCACTGTATCTGGGCTGATGACTCAGTGGTTAAAGGTGCTTACTGCCAAGCCTGACAACCTGAGTTCGATCCCCAGGACCACATGGTGGGAGGAAAACTGGCTCCCGTGAGTTGTGACCCTCTCCAGAGAATAAAATATAAAAAAATTTAATAAATAAAAAATAAGCAAAACACTATACCCAGTCATTCATCTTTTTAGGTTCCTGACTCTCCCATTTTATCCACAACAGAATTTATGCACAGTCATTAGTGCAGCCAGTAAGTTTGCCCAGCTCCAGTATTTGTGGAAGGTACGAGATTCGGGAGCTGTGAGCGCACTGACCTGGGGCCTCTCTGCCTACACCTGTGCAAGTAAGATAACCACTCTCTAGGGACTGGGTTTCATCAATATCAGCATCTTCCTGGTGTTAACTGTCTGAGGTCTTTTTCATACGAATATTTTTGTAATTAACTATTCAATAGAACCTGCTAAGTATACCTTTGTGTACAAGGGGGTGTAATGCAGACTACAGCTGACTGAGTACTGGCTTCAACTGTTACCCAGGGTCCTGTTCACTACAGAGGGTTGTTAATGGAAAAGGAACTAAACAACAACAAACCCCACAAAACACTGGTTAGATAGGAAAAGCTTGTTTTCTCCAAGCCTTAGTTTTCTTACCTATGAAAAATGAGGTGGAGTTTAATGCTTAAAAGACTTTTTGCCAAGAGTGGTAGTGTATACCTTTAGTCACAGTACTCAGGGAACAGAGGCAAGTGGGTCTCTGGGAGTTCAAGGCCAGGCAATAGTACACTGAGACCCTGTCTCAAAACATAGGGTTTTTAAAACATTTAAAATTTTTATGTATATTGGTGTTTTGCCTAAATCTATGTATGTGCATACCTGGTGCCCTCACATGCCAGAAAAGGAGGTCAGATCCTCTGGGACTAGGGTCATATACCCCCACGTGGGTGTTGGGAATTGAACCCAGGTCCTCTGGAAAAGAAGTCAGGGCTTTTCACCACTAAGCCATCTTTCCAGCTTATCTACCTGTATCTTAGTAATATGTGTGTGTGCACATGTATACACACACACACACACACACACACACACACACACACACACTTTTAAATTAGTGGAATCCTTCTTTCTTCAGCTAAAGTGCCTGGAAGTTCAATATGCAAATGAGACTTTTTTTCTTTTTTTTGAGTAGGCATATGGAGAGATTGGAACCCTCCCTGGCAGTTCTCAGCTACTGTTACAAATCACTTCTGCCTTTGTGTGCAGCTTCTACACGCCTAGGTCAGGGTACATGGCTTATCATTGGTTACACAATACAGTATTAATAAGGATCCCATCAATGTCATTCAAGAAGTTAGTATATATTGTTATAGTAAGATGGAAAGGCGTGAGCTAAATAGAAATACCAAAATGTGTGAGAACCAAGTTATTTATTGCTATGAATTTTCTTTTACAGCAAGAATAATAACAACTTTAATGACCACCAATGACCTGACAAGTAAGTAAAACTTTTAACTTCCTATTTGCATTTTTTGGTGAGACTTGGGTCTCCACATGGAATCTGTCATAAGGCTTAGCAGATCCAGTTGATTGAATTGGACTATAGATTCAAAAGACAAAATAACATCCATTTAGTCCTCAAAAGTGGTAGCTGCCTCTATTAAGCATCTACTCCTCGCAGTCCTTGGGGAGGAACATACCCAGGGGAGTCCATTCTCATCCTGGATTTTCTACTTCAACAAAGAAACTGGACAGGAGTCCCACAATTAACTGCTGAATTATGCTGTGAAATGGGTTTTCAGAATAGGGCATAGGTGTGGTGGCATGCACTTGTAGTCCCACACACTTAAGCAGCTGAGGCAAAAGAGCTAGGCCTGCCTAGGAGAAAGTCTCCAATACAAAAATGAGAGAGACCAGTGGGTCGGGTAGCTGAAAGAGCCCTCTTGTACTCTGAGGGAGCTGAGAGCAGAATCTGCAGAGGAGCAAGGTCTTAAAAGCTAAATAAGGATTTGATCAGAGGAGTAACACCCAACATGACCAGGGCTGGCCATACCAAGTAGTTCAGGACACGGGGAGCAGGAAGCTGGGAGACTGGGAGGCTGGCAGGAGCCAGAGAGACAAAAAATAAGACATGCCTTTGAAAGACACCTCCAACTGTGTTTTAAAGAACTGAGCACTGCACATGCAAGAAAGCTAAGAAAATACTTTGCCTAAATGAAAGGGATTGATTAATCCCTTAAGCTGTTCTCAACTCCCAACACAACATATTTGAAAAGTGACAAAACAGAAACCTACCCAGTAAGTGGTAAATGTCCTCAGCACTAGATCTTTCATTGAGAAAGTAAGCTTTAGAAGAGTGAAGTCCTGTTTGGGACATTGTACTTTTGTCGGCTCTGACTTTAGTGACAGGAAAAGGAGACAGGCCTTGTTGTCCTGTGAGACTTGAGTTCACAGGAGGGAAAAGACACAATTTAACAGCAAAGAACCTACACATATAAAGCCTGTATTTAAAAAACCAAGAATACTCCCATTGTAGGCTGCTTCTTATCTGTCACCCCTGTTCCTGACTAGCTTTTAAAAACAGTGTGGCCTGCTGGGTGTGGTGGTGCACACCTGTAGTCCCAGCCCTGGGGAAGCAGAGGCAGGCTGATTTCTGTGAATTCAAGGCAAACCTGGTTACATAAAAGGTTCTAAGACAGCCAGGGCTACATAAGACACCCCTACACACACACACACACACACACCACAACACACACACACACACACACACACACAAAGTGCTACTATGCATATGTATGTAGCTCATTTGGTAAAATGGCTTGCCTTGCATGTAGGGAGCTCTGACTTCAATCCTCAATGTGTCTAAAATTGTAATCCCAGCATGTGGGATGCAGATGCAGGAGAACCAGGAGCATAAAGCCATCCTCAGCTACAGAGTTTGAGTCAGTGAGACCTGTCATAAAACAAACACAGCCTTCATGTCTTATAGGGCAAGTCAGGCCACTGTTCTCATGACCTCCCAGTCACATTTTTCAGTGGCTACTTCATTATACAACATGTACCGACATTGGGCTGACTTCTCCGATATAGTTTCATGAGATACAGTCTTTGTGTGCTGTCCAGGCTGGCTTTTCACTTGGGCCTCAAGCAGTCCTCCTCTCTCAGCCTCCTTCATGGATCCGTAAGCATTTTGAGACAGCCATGTCCTCAAGATGTAAGCAAAGGGGTCTCAGTTGCACTTCTTAGCCAGAGCCATATGACTTCAATGAAACATTTAGGATGTATGTTTGAGTGCCCTGGTGGGCGTTTCTATAGGAAAGTCCTTTTCCTAGCTAGAAATGTCTCATGATCTCATTGTTTTGTCTGGGGTTGGGGTGAAATTTTACATAGGCTTCTAATTAAAGCAGTATAATGTCCACTTTTTTTAATGTTGGAATTTTCTTTTCATTTATTTCAGTTCTTATACGTTTTGTGATCATGTTGGCTTTAAATATATGGGTAACAGCAACAGTACTTCACTACCGGAAGTCTGTCACCAAAGTTGAATGATGGATGTATTCTTTCTACACACAGTGGACTTCAAATGACTGGACCAGACACATTGCTTTTCATTGCTACATTTAAAATCTTTTACTAGTCAACTATTTCAAAAACTTTAAATCAGGTTTGTTAAACTTGAAAAAGCCACTTAGCTGAATATGGAAGTGCAAACTTATAATCCCAGAACTTGGGAGTCTGAGGTAGCCTGGGCTACACAACAAACTCAGAGAAGGAAGACAAGGAGGGAGGGAAAGAAGCACTTGTTGAAAATGCCAAACTCCTTCCCCTACTCCCCTAGGTTATGGGAGGGCTTAGATTGGGTTATGTGTGGTTTTTTTGCCCCCCTCCCCAAAGTCTCAATACATAGCCCAAGCTATCCTCCAACCTCCAGCCTTTTGAGCACTGGGAGTGCTGGACTAGAGTAGACCACCACACCTGACTTTGATGCAAATGATAGAACCAGCCCAAGAAGCCATCTTCACCCTTAAAGTCATGATTAAGTTCCCCGTAGAGCCAGTTACATCTACAACTGTGGCTTTCAGAATATTAAGTAGTCTTCCCACAATAAGTGGGGTCTGCTCAGTCAGAAGTGGAACTGTTCACACCTGGGCAGTTAACTCTTCCATAAATAGGGCTTGGCCTTGTATGTCATAATGCAGTATAACATCCTCTCAAAACAAGCAGGGCTATCAAAGTATGCAGAGATGTGACTGGGTTTATATACTAAGCAGTCCTCCAACACAGTGTGCCTTAGGGAATTCCTAAACAGAGCCCCATCTGTTTAGATGAGGAAATCTCAACAGTCCCTCAATTTAAGCACAGTGTCACCATTTTTTAAAGGGCTATGTCTCACAATTACCATTGTTGGAACTTAGTTTAGTTTTAGCTACTGGAAGGTATACATACAATAAAGATTATTGCCATGTCCTATCCAATTCTTGGGGATTTTATTCATACTAAAGTAAGAATATCCTAAGCATATCCTAAGCATTGCTGTATGTAGTACTTCCTCTGATGTTTTATATATATCCAATCTTTAAAAAGCTCAGTTTCTTTTTCTATGTGAATGTCATTTATTCTGGTATACTGCAACAAAGGAAATGATGTTTATTGGAAAATGTTTAGTTTTCTATATTTAATAAACCTTAATTTGTTGAACTCCACTGAATCTTTAAGCTGTTATGAATTTTCAGTTAGGTAGGTGTAACTCATTAGCAAGCCAGTTAATCTTCTTAGGTCAATTGCCCTGGACCCGGAGGAGAGAAATACAACATCTAAACATAAATCATTCTATGGTTATTTCAACCAGTGCCAGAAAACAAAACCCAAGTTCATCTTTCCTCACACATACCAACAATCAGACCATTAACCTGTTTATGTTAATTTAATATAAACTGTAGTCTTTACTCCAACAAGTGTTTTAGATATATTCAAACAGGACTTTTATCACTACTTAAAGTGATTCCTTTAAATAAAAACAACAAAAAACCAACAAACAAAACCCAAACCTCCCTTTAGTTGCCCAAGCTGGCCTTAGACTCATCTTCTGCCCTCATCTCTTCATCGTGTTTACCAGCATGCATCCCCACCACTGGTCATTTCCCCACTTTTGGAAGGAACATCTGAGTTACTGCAGCTATCTCACACACACTATCATTGTGTTTCAAACCAACAAGTAGACAGAGTCTCCAGTTTGCAGAATACCCAACCCCAGAACAAAAGGCACCCAGATTCCCAGTAAGGCACCTTCTAGAAGAGTGTCCATCATACTATTTTCAGACAGAAAGGCTCTCTGTGCCCTCTACACTCCCCACCTGGAACCAGATGTTTAAGCCTGCATACCCAAAGTGAATCGGAGGCAGACTCTAGAACTAAACTCTCCAAGAACTAAGGCAGAAGTGATTTTACTATGATGACACCACTTCACCTACTATTAGCATCCTTTAAGGAGACAGGTTAAGAAGCTGCAGCATTCCACAACTATTTCACAGGAAAAGATGCTTACATCTTAGTTTCTTTTATTTATTTTTTAAACAAAAAACAGGCATAAAAATACAATTACATTACTACAAAGATGCAACAAAATAAAAAATAAATCAAGAGGGGATGATTTTTTTGGTTGGGGAAAGGGGTGGTCCAAGATGACTCTCTAAATCATGCAGTTTATAACTTATTACAGTTCCAAACAAAAGTCACCACAGGGAAGGGAACAAGGCGAGGTCTCAGGGAACAACACTCAGCACTGTCACACAGTGCTTGTCAAAGTGCTTTAACATTGGCTGTGGCACCTCCACAAGCCAGGGGAGCTGAAGTCATCTTCAGACAGAAAAAGAGAATCAGTAGCAGTCAAGGGCCTGAGAAGCTCAAAAGCTACTTGCTTTACTGGGGGCTTCAACATGCTGCTTAAACCATCTCTATAAGGTTAATTAGTGTCTGAGTTTCTCTTACTTCACCCTGGGAATTCTAACAGACTGACAGCAGCAGTATGACATTTTCAGTTGGTTTGGCAGCCTCGAGCATGTCTCACTAGGATCTACACATGAACTGAGACTTGAAAAGTCCCTCTAGGGCTGTGGCCTCGCAAAGGCTGGCCACAAACATCAACCTTCCCTTGGGATCACAGATTTTTTTTTTTTTTTTTAAATCTTGGTTTTAGATGTTACTGAAAATTAATGCATAAAAATTAATTCTACATTAATTTAATTTAACAGTAATACTGGTACTTAAGTTTTTCTTTTACTTATGTCTTTTTTATTTCCACAAAGCAAAAGAATAGCATCCAACTAAGGAAACCCAGCATTCCCTGTCTTTTAGGTCCCAAATGCAAGTATTTACAGCTCTGGGGAACCTAACAAAGGAAGCAGTATTTGTGCTGATACACACTTATCTTGAAGGACTGGAGGCCTCAAGAAAAAGGAAACTGGCACAAAATTTGGTTGTTCTTGTAATGATTGTTGGGTTGGGGAGAAAATGATAGGTACATGCACCCACGTACATGCAAATGACAGCAGAAGCAGCAAATACTTCTCTAAGGTCATGTGGTTTTTACTTGGAATTCTGCCAGTTGGACAAATAACCTTATAAATCCCTATTAAACCATATGGAAGACGCTCCATGGAGAGATTTTTTTCACCCCTCAAAATGTTTTATTCCCCTGAATCCTTCACATTAATTGCCTTGTACAGTTGTATCACACCATGATTTTCCAAACTCTTATACATATATACACGAACAGCATCCAAAATTAAAACTTTTGCCTTTTTTACTCAAATACTTCAATTATTCATGTGTAAACTTGACATTATTTCACCTTAATAAAGTTTATTAAAAATATATATATATATATATACTCTCCAATTCAGAATACGATAGAACCTCCCATAGTAACAAAATCTTTATATAAAATATTAATTCAGTCTCCTTTTAAACAACTCTAATGAATGGAAATAGTTCTTCTATATAAATTTTATATATTTTCATTTTTAAACCTGAAGGAAGGAGGGAGGGGAGGGAGGAAGCAAGTTGTGTTCCAAACCAGAGCACAGCTGCTTCCAGGGAAGTGACATGCACATGTAATCTTAACAGACAGCATGAAAGATGCAAACTGGGCCACCTGAAGGTCACAGAATTGGATTTAGTATATCAGTGGGCCAACAGCCACTATTTCCACAATAGTAACTATAAAGAGGACCAAACTTTTTACAACATCTCTACACTGACCCCAGAAGGAAGCAATCAAAAATGTCTACTGATGCACTAAAATATCAGGCAAACATTTCAATATCATATTGAACTTTTGCATATGTACAGAGCCTGATGCCCACTGCTACACTCTGCTGTGAAGCACACTTACCTGGGCTAGTAGCATGGCAGGACAGATCCCACCTGTTCTCTAGCCTCAGCGGCATTTAACATAAGTGAAAATCAAATTAAGCACTTTTGAGGCTGCTTCTTCCCAGATATCAAAGCTGAAATACTGCCATACACAGGTGTTTGTTTTAGGATCACATTTAAATATTTAAAATATATCTACACAGTACATGTTTACTTTTCCTTATATTTGAGACAATTTTTGAATCTTGAATGAAAATGTGAAAAATTGTCTTTACTATAAATAAAAACATATCTAGGGAAACCAGCAAGTTCAAAGCAAAGGAAATATTCTATAGTCACAAACTAGCTGAAGTCTGTAAAAAGGGATGAAAATAGTAACAGATGTACATCACACACATTTAGTTTCAATATAATCCATTATTGTTTCTATGACCAAATACATTAAAAACCGTTATACATCAAATAGGCCAACACTGATATAACTACTACACGTAAAATAGTGTACTACTTTCCCCACAAAGCAAGCTTCGTCCTAAGAGCTGGTAAACAATTGTTTTTTCTTTAGTTAAATATAGAAAAAGGTTGAGATTTGGAGGGAGAGAAAATTAAATTAAGGCATTCAAAATGGGTAAAGTTGCCTACCTTAAGCATTAGGAAACTGGAATAATTAACTTCAAATTTCTTGTTACAGTTTTTTTTTACACAAACATGCAACTCCTTATCAGGTACATGAATGAAGGATATAAACTCCAACATTATGGCTTTTTACAAGTGCATAGTTGCAACTGAAATAATGATATCTGATTAATGTGTATAAAAAATAAAATGGTAAGTTAAAAAAACCTTGCAGTATTACAGTACAATGTGTTTATGTGTATGTGTGTGTGTGTTATATATATATATATATATATATAATATATGAGGCTCAACTCATATGTATATACATACATGAACACAACATCATGGTCACTTCTTAAAGATGCAGTCAGCATCACTGTAGTGGGATTCACTCCCAAATTCTTCTGGCTAATGTGCTGGTGAAACCCTCTGTTGAAGCTGAAATGTGATTTCTTTAAACTCTTCTCAATCCTGTACAATGTAGTGTGACTGCCTGAGCTTTAGGAAGCAAGTCTGGGAGAACTGTAGGACACCTTTACTCACCAACCGACTTTTTGTTCAACTTGTTTCAAAATAGCCAGAAAAACCGCTCCATGATTTGTAATTATTTCAGGGGGGAAGGTAGCACAAGCATGTGAGCACGGTGTATGTATGTGTCTCAATAAAATATAGCTTTTTAGTTGAGTTTTGAGAAATCATATTTCAGTCTTCTGGCTGGAAGAATATGATCACCTTCAATAACTGCTTTCATAGAAGGCAGTTAGCTAAAAAAGAAAGAAAAAATAATGTTAGTTGATACAGTTAAGTAAGAGACAGTTAAACTCCCTGAGAACATTCCACTGTATTTCCTCTAAAACCCAATTCATGCATTAACAAATTCAATTGTATTTCTTAGTTTTAGGTACATGCAACTACATTCTTTCTAAATATAACAATGGACTTTCTAAGTCCCATTCTGGCCACAAACATTCAGTGCAGTTAATCAGTAATATTAGGTCTAAACAAGGTACAACAGGGTCCTGGAGTGCTGAACAACTAGCTGCCCTATACAGCTAAAAGAGTAGGATGTATGGTCTGGCTCTACAGACTTTAGGACCTCAAGGCACGTTTTTCTAACTGTAAGACAGGAATAAAAGGGCTAGACTCTAGCCGCCAGAGTACAGCTCAGGGGTAGAACCCTTGTCTAACATGCCCAAGGCCTGGGTTCTATCCTCCCTACCACAAAACAAAATAAAGGAACTAAAAGAGAAATAAACACACTGTAGTATACATATGTAAGACATACACAAGCCTGGAAATAGAGGTCACAGTATTACATGATGTAAGTACATGTCCTCCAACATGTTCAGTTGACACATTACTTATGTGTCTATTCTATTTGAAGGCTTAAAGTCATAAGATTTAACTTTCATAAAATCTTGTTCTTAAGCAAACCATTTTACACTCTCCTTTTCTGTGTTCTGAGGCAGGGTCTCACTATCCAGCCTGAATTGGTATGGATCTCAAAAGCCTCTTGCTTCAGCCTGCAGAGTGGGAACTGCAACCTTGCATGTTGCAATGTCTACTGTGTCCTTTCTGTGACAAGGTCTCATGTAGCCTAAAGTGGCCTAAATTCACTACGTAGCTGGAAGATAACTCCTCCTTTTCTGCTCCCATCCCCAACTCCCATGTGCTAGGATTCCAAGTGGGCCACAATGCCCACTTACATTTACATTTCTTTAAAAGACAGAAGTTTACACAGCATGTCACTCACATTCTTTTTAGCAAGAGTAGCATTAAATTTTCACCACATCACAAAGACAAATCAGAAAGAGCTAATGCATTGCATGTATCAGACTTGAAAAGGTTTTATGGCTTTAATTCTTGCAAGTTAGAAAAAAGGAAGGAGAAAGAATACAGAGAGGGGGAGAAAACATGCTATGTTCACAAACTAGTCTGAAAACATTGTTAAGTTTTAATTCTCTAAATTCAGCTTCTGTGAAATGAATCAAAGGTACCAAAGTTTGTTCTTTTTCTTACTTCTACATACTTAATTTCTAAGATAAAATATTTTAATTCCAACAATACTGAAAATCTATAGCCAATAAAGAATCTGAACATAGCTGGGCAGTGGTGTCACATGCCTTTTAATCTCAGCACTCAGGAGGCAGAGACAGTGGATCTCTCTGAGTTCGAGGCCAGCCTGGTCTAGAATGAGTTCCAGGACAGCCAGGACTACACAGAGAAACCGTTTCGAAAAACAAAAACAAAAAACAAAACAAAACAAAACAAAAAAAAGCCCAGGGCACAGGGTGGGGAAGGGAGCAGGGAGAGAGAAAGCATTTGAACATAGCATTTTACTTTTACACTTGCCACGGAAATTCTAGTTAGAATAGAAATATTTCTGAAAACTACTTTTAAAACACATCCTATACAAAGAAGAGAGAAAACGAAAGAAAGTCCAAGTGCAAACCACATGCACTACATAAAAACTCATTCTTTTTTTTTTTGATTTACCCATTTTTCTTCAGAAATCAAAAACATCGTCATCACCATCATCATCATCATCACCATCAACATCATCAAAAGACCAATCCCAGTCTTTAAATGCCAAATCAAGCAATCTGTAACAGGAGGTTCGCAAGTTTATGTGCTCTATCCTTTATAGACCTCAGAACGCAGCACTAGGACTAGACTGTGCTATGAATGCTGAGTTTCCCTTCAGGGGCAGAGTGGCAACAGTTCAGATAGAAACACTGAGGCAGTTTCTCTCCTGCTATCTGTGTGCAGGTGTAAATCATGTTAACCAGGCCCACTGCAGAAGAGTCCTCTGCAGAAAACCCAAGACAGATTCTGTCGGGACTAAGAACATACTTTGCTCTTCCCATCACTCTCTATGGTCCAGATAAAGATGTAGCTCCCCTGATTCTCAATTTGAGAAGTACAACAGGAACTGCATTATCAGTTGACAGTTGCTTTTGTCTTTTGTTGTTGTTTAATAAATAACATCATAAACGATAAAGTCCTTTGAAAGGGAGCAAGAACAGGAACACAGCTTTCTCAATTTCAGAAGAACCCAAGAAGGTCAACAACAGCTATATTCTAATATGGAACAAGATAAAGCCACAGGCATGTAAGTGGGATTATCAGTTTAACTTGGCTAAATGAATTGAACATAAAACTGGAGCATGATCATGTTTTCTTTTTAATAACTTAATTTTATTTTATGTGCACTGGTATTTTGTTTACATGCATGTCTGTGTGTGGATGTTGGATCTCGTGGAACTGCAATTACAGGCAGTTGTGAGCTGCCATGTGGGTGCTGGGAATTGAATTCAGTTCCTCTGGAAGAGCCATCTCTCCAGTCCCCCCATTTTTTTTTAATTAAAAAAATTTAACTAATACTCTAGCTTCTCTTCATATTGTACAGTTCTGCTTTTTACAAATTATATTTATTTATTATGTGTATGCACATATACAAATGCCATGAAAGTTATCTGAAGGTCAGAGGACAATTTGTAATAATAATATCTCTTCTTCTACCATCTGGTTTCGAGGGATGATGGTGCCTTACCCACTAAGACATTTTACCTGATCTGTTCTTTCCAATTAAATATTTATACGACAACACTGCAATCACCTTTATTTAAAATAGGGGTTGGGGATAAACCTTTAATTATTCATGACTGTGATGCTCATGAATTTCTGCCAGGAGCTTTCTGGTCTCCAAAGTTACACCTGTGATTACCATGTCAATGGCTCTAAACTTTAGTGTATAGGATTTACCTATTAAGTACTTTCAGACATTGTACTGAGATCTAAGTATGAGTAAACAGGAGTAGGAACATCCCAATATTTGGATGTTTAAATAACCTGAATAATTCTTGTTTTTGTTTCTCTTTTTCAGACAAGGTTTTATGTAGCTTTGGCCAGCTGCAAACTTACTGTAGACTAGGCTTAGCTTTGAACTCCTGCTAGGACTACAGGTATGTGCTACCAGGCCCAACTACCCAGAGTGGTTTCTGATGTAGATGGCTAACTTTGAGAAACTATCCTGACACTCACTCTGGGAAGTATGAAAGCTCAACATCTGTCCACATTCCTTCAGAGTGCCCAGATAACATCTTTCTACAATACCACTATAAGCCTCGAAGACAAAGGGAGGAGACAGAGAAGGCTCATGATTATAAACTTAAAGCAAACAAAACAATCCAAATTACTCTTTCAAAAGTGTTGAATATTTGAAAGACTGAAATCAGTAGTCTTTCCTGGATAGCTAAGCTTTATTTACAGATATTTTCTGGAAGCAGGTATTTACATCTTTCTGAAGTCTTTGAAGTACGCGCCAGTCACACACGCACACACACACCCACACACCCACACCACACACACACACACCTGTGTGTGAGTCCATGGAGAACAGAGGTGAGTGTTGGGTATATCTTCCTCTATTACTTAATGCCTTATTCCCTTGAGACAGTCTCTCCTACACCAGAAACTCACCATTTTGTCTAGGCTGCTTAGCTAGTTAACTTCCAGGATCATATTTTGGTACCTAAAGCTTTTAGTAGTACTAAAAGCTTTACCCTAGCCCCCACCCCACCCCAGTACTGTACTCTTATATTTAAAACTACAGTCACTAGGTTACAAGTTCAATATGTCAGACTTCCCTAAAACCTTTCCCTCATTCTCTTCTACTCAGTCAGCTAATTCTGGTTATTTCAACTTAAAAAATAAAAAGGGTGGGGGTGGGCTGGAGAGATGGCACAGTGGTTCAGAGCACTGACAGCTCTTCCAAAGGTCCTGAGTTCAGTTCCCAGCAATCACATGGTGGCTCACAACCATCTGTAATGGGATCTGATGCATCTTCTGGTCTGTCTCAAGAGAACTATGGTATACTCACATACATAAAATAAATCAATCAATCTTAAAAAAAAAATCATTTTCTGAATTCATTTTTTTCTTCTCTACATTTTTTTCACTGTCAGTACTTGATTTAAATGTTAGTAAGTCATTGAAAAGCTTATGTTTAAACATTCATGTCAAATTTTCTACCTGCTGCCACTTTGTCCTCTCCCAGCCTCCACACAACCTAACATTACAAATAAAAAGTAAGATTTTAATTTAATTCCTTTGTTCAATAAGGTTGAGTCTTTTTTTCTTTTTTCTTTTCTTTTTTTCTTTTTTTGGTTTTGGTTTTTCGAGACAGGGTTTCTCTGTATAGCCCGGGCTCTCCTGGACCTCACTCTGTAGACCATGCTGGGCTCGAACTCCAAAATCCACCTGCCTCTGCCTCCTAAGTGCTGGGATTAAAGGCTTGTGCCATCACTGCCCAGTTTTCTTTTTTTAAAGACAGAGTCTCACTATATAGTGCTGCTTGGCCTGGAGCTCACTATATAAATCTTGAACTCACAGAGTTCTGCTGCCTCTGCTTCCCAAGTGCTAGGATTAAAGGTACGTACCCCTTCACTAAGAAAACATTCTAAAAGTACCAAGTTGAAGCCCATTTGCAAGCCAACAATTTCTGCTCATACCTTCATCATCATCACCATCACCATCATCATCATCCTTATCAAGCAGTGATGATGCATACAGTGCTAGGAGTTCAGGCTCTGTCTGAAACCTGGTCCTGCTGCTTATGACTGTGACCTTTGACACATAATCTTTATGTACCCTTGGGAGGCAGGAACAGGCAGACCTTTGGATATTTCTGTAGGATCTATTTGTTAAAAATTTGATCCTTACCCAATCTGAGGTGCTGAGAATGAGGCATGAAAGACTCTGAGAAGGTACTGAAACAGCATGTATGCATTAACAGTTTTACAAAACTGATCAGAGAAACTAAAATTTCAGATATTTTACAAATGGCCTTCAGTGTCTCTCAATTATTTTAAGGGATTTTTAAAAGAAAGATTTGTTTATTTTAAATTATGTGTATATGTGGTCTGTGTCTCTCTCCGTATTTATATGCATGTTGAGTACAGCTATGTAAGTCCAAATAAGGGTGTTGGATCCACCTTGAGCCTGAGGTTACAGGTAATTGTGAGCCACCTAAAGCGAGTGCTAACAACTAACTTCATCCTCTCCAGGAGTAGTAATAGTTGGATGTACCTGCTGAACCACCTCTCTAGCCTTCTTTAAAGACATTTTTGGTCTCTTATTAATTTTTGTTTCCCCCCGGCCCCGGTATGTGTGTATGCATATTCCTAAATTCAACCTGATCAATAACTACCTTTTGAGAGTCTATAGCTTAATTACTATCATGGAGTCATATTTTACATTAATTTTATCATATTATTTTGTTTGTTTTGAGACAAAGTCCTGGAACTCACTATATAGACTAAGCTGGACTCAAACTCAGAGATGCTCTTGCCTCTGCCCCTGAGTGCTGGGACTAAAGGCATGTGCCACCACACCCATTTCATTTAAATCATATTTTGAACATATAAAACATCCCATCAGTTTGCTGCTGCTGTTAAACACCAATTCTACCTTTGTCATTCTAAATCATTTCCTTGAGATACTACTTCCAGAAAGTTTCATGTGAGAAGTTTATGGTCTGACAGCAGTCAGTGCACATTATCACTCATATACTGAAGGTCCTGCGCTAGTCAACAAGAGGCCCCTAACTAGGTTAATACTTCTTTCATTAGCAACCCAAACCTTCACACTCAATCAGAAACAATGTTTATAAATGCTTACCTAAAGAGAAATGTCTCTTCTGAACCCAAACACATAATGAAATGAAGTTAGTACAGCCAGAGCTGGCTCCCACCACACTACTGCTTCAATTCCAAGCAATGCCCATATCACTGCATGCACACTTAAAGCTGAACTATATTGCTCTTTAACTCACAAACAGGGTTTTGCACTTACAGATGTGAATTAAAACTGAAGCCACTTTTGGTTCTGCCTCTCAGATCACCTAACTAAATATGTGTATGTACCCGATATATGACAGTCAGTATGTAATCTTAATGCCATCTTCCAAATCACTAGTTAGTCCATGTGCTGATTAAAGAGGAAAACAGAATGATTATATACAAAAATAATAAAATACTTTTAAATTTTGGTTAAATTTAGTATGTATAACTTCTAAAATATATTTTAACCACATCAGTGAATAAGACATGTATACTACAAGTTTAAAATATTTGGCTCCAGTGACTCACTAGAATATCAAGCAAAGAAAAATCGTAGTTATTACAGTTTTTAGTTTAAATATAAAAGGCAATTTTTAAAAAGCAGCTTTAATTTTTTACCATGTGTTATCTATTACCTTGGTTTGTTTGGAGCAAGCTGTCGACTGGGCCGTCGAATGGACTGGTTTTGTTGTATTTTCATTGAGGTTCTAGGGGATGATCGGGCAAAAGGGTCTGGAGCTGGAGGCTTTTTAGGTATCTTTTTCACCAACCGACTAACCCATTTCTGCTGTTCTTCTGTTGAATTTGCTAATAACAACAGATTCTTTGCCGATGATATGTCATAATAAACTACAACAAGAATTAACTGGAATGAATTAATGTGCTTAAAGTAATGGAAGCTAAAGAAAGAGCACAATAAGAACTTCCCTCCTCACCTTTGCAGGGAGCTATGATCTCTTCCTTTTTGTCCATGTGATCTTTATGACATTTAATGTGGCACCTACGGCACTCTAGAGCAGGAGGAGGTTTAAACATGTGCCACAGTGGCTTCATACATGCCTCACAGTTGGTTGGGAAGTGATAAAGAGTAGGAATAAACTCATGTCCTTTGTGGCAAATATAATTAGATTTTTCTCCCACTGGTTCCACTGGAAATTCTGGTTCCTTCTTACTTTCTCCTTCATTGGCATATAGAATCTATAAACAAGAAAAAGACAAAAGTGACTGCTACACACTACAGATTTATTTTGTTTTATGAGTATTTTCTCTGCATGTATATGTCATCGTATTCATGCCTGAGTGCTCTCAGAGGTCAGAAGAGGGCACTGAATCCCGGAGAACTGCAATACAGATGGCTATGAGCCACCAGAAGGATGCTGGGAACCAAACCCAGGGCTTGTTCCTAAGTGCTGAGTCAGCTCTCTAGGCACCACACTGTTATTTTTCTATCATAACATTTCTGATACATTATTCAACTAGAGCAATATGCAGTTCAAACCTAAGCAGGTTGGCCTGGTCAAGTTTATATAAGCTGGGAACATGGCTCAGTGGCAGCATGCCTGCCTTGCATCTCAAGGGAAGACAGAGTTCTCATAAGAGACATGAGACAGTCACTTTGTCTCTTTACTTTTGATTTAGTATCTTTTACTTTGCTGTAGCAAAACTATCAGAATAGGCCAACAAAAGACAAATTTACACTTGATTAGATGGTTTTTTTTTTTTCCCCTTCCCTCCTCTGGGAGTAACATTTAGGGCTAGAAATATAGTTGAGTGAAAGATCAAAGCTCTGGGTTCAGTATCCAGTGTACCTCCCTATTTAAACAAGCCAAAGTCCACTATGACAACTATAGGAATTGCTGTCTACACTTCTGAGTAATAGAAAAGTGGGTGAGCTATATGTACATTTTAGATATTTGGAGAGTTGAGGAGTAAAAGAAAAAGAAGATATGCAAATTAATGTCCAAATGAGACAGCATAAGCACTCAGAGGGGGAAAAAACCCAACTTTCCTACAGTAGACCAGATCAGTTACAGTGATTTTTATACTGTTTTCTAAGGTGTGTATGTATCTGTATGTCTGTGCACAAGTTCCCAGAGAGGTCACAAGGGGGAACTGGAACCTATGAAGCTAAAGTTACAGGCATCTGTGAGCACCTGGTGTGAATGTTGGTCCTCTGATGGAGCAGTAAGAGCTATTAGCTACCAAGCCAGCTCTCTAGGCCTTATAGTTTGAAATTGGTTTAAATGGAGACAATACAAGGAAAAACTTGGCTTCACTTTTAATAAAATGTAAAAGTGCTATAGCTTTCAACTTGATAAGTGACTTTTTAAAATTTCCAGAATTGAGAATAAAACCAAAACAGAAGTAAGTTCACGCTCTAAAAATCAACAACCAATCTTGTGAAAGGTGCAACAGAAGCACACCATAAACCAAAAAGTAAACCAGGAGGACAGTGCTGGCCTCAGATAGAAGCAGCACACTGTAAAGCCCTAACTGTCCCAACTGGGGCTGAGCCAGAAGGGATGTGACAATGCGAAGAAAGTAATCTAAAACATCATGTCATACGAGAACTTCTAAGGGTAAAAAAAGAAACAACATGTTTACCTGAAATATCCTTGGAATTTCTTTAGCATCTGCTCTGTATACATCTGTCTGGGTAACAGGTCGGACGTGAAATAGCTTGCTAGAGAAGATTTTTAAAGAAAGGAATAAATAAAATATTACTCAAGGATTATATTACATTGGGTATCTTATACCAAAAGTTAAAAATCAGCTATTTATTGACTCACATTAGAAGCTAATAGATTAGCTTGTTTGTTTGTTGTTGTTGCTATTGTTTTGAGATAGGGTCAGTCTCACTATGTCTCTGGCTGCCTGAAACTCACTACTGTAGGACCATGGTATCCTCAGAGATCCACCTCTGTCTGCCTCTCAATTGCTGGGATTAAAGGTGTTCACCTGGCCGGGCGGTGGTGGCGCACGCCTTTAATCCCAGCACTTGGGAGGCAGAGGCAGGCGGGATTTCTGAGTTCGAGGCCAGCCTGGTCTACAAAGTGAGCTCCAGGACAGCCAGGACTACACAGAGAAACTCTGTCTCGAAAAAACCAAAAAAAAAAGGTGTTCACCTGGTTGACTAGCTTATCTTATTGTTCCAGTAATTTAAGATAACCAGAAATTAAAGAGCCATGAAATATGTCTTCCATATCACACTGCCAACTTTCAATTATATAAGGAAATTAAAGGGAAATGTAGAATGAGAGCTGCACTGTGACTGTCATGATGGACATGGTTCTACTCCTCTCCCATTAAGACTTTATAATATGTAAGTCTGATACTTACTCTATGTCTAACACCATGTAAGGGTTAGACTGCTCTTTATCTTGTTCGCTGTCATAGAAAAGAATCTTCTTGCTGCTTACAATCACATACTGTTAAAAAGAAGAAAGAAAGAAATTGATGAAATTACTATGCATTATATTTTCTTTTATAAGAAATTCTGTATTTGTGGTAAGGTCATATACTATGAAAGTAAATAAAAAGTATTAATGATGCTTTAGGAAAGTTTTCCTTAAAGTAATAACAGATTCACTAATAGATTTTTATTTATTTTTCAGTAGCAATAAAATTGAAACTGATAATTTAAGCTTTCAGACTTACATAAAAAGCTAACCTGTATCAGCCTAGTCAAAGTGAGCAAGAAACACAGTAGCACAGAAAAACAGGGTCTTCCCATAGTATCTAGAGCTGCTGCCCACCAGGACACAACAGCACCAAAACAACAGGCTTCTATGAAATAACTTCAAAACCCACTTCAGTAACAACCCATGGAGAGTAAAAAAAATCCTTCCACACTGATGAACAAAATCAGAAAATATAAACAGACTGTGTGTACGGAAGTGTAGCCATGTCCACCCCTACAACCCCAGAAGGAAAATGGCTAGAGTTATATGAGAAGTCAAAGGAACCATATTCAAAATCACTAATTACCTTTTTAACCCATCCAAACTTTTTAGTGTTGTTCCGCACAGGCAATGACAACCATCCTTCTAATCTTGATTCTATAAGTAAGCATAACAAATGAGGATAAATAAACCGATTGAATTGTCCCCTGACAATTAAGAATTTAGTAAAATTTTAACGCAGAAGTCACAAGGTAATCAAATCTGCCCTTTGGAATTTAAGCCATACTGTACCTGGGCTACTGTAACAACACATGAGTAGAAGCAAGAACAAAATCTAGGTCACATGACATCAGAAATAAATACTCAGAATTATAACATCCAATACCCATTGATTAAATTCATGCACAGGCAAAATTCACAACACACGAGCCACTGAGCTCTTTTCACCACAAGTCTACATCAGGTCCTTTATGTCTTCCTATGGAGACCAAGCTGACTAGAAGTGGACCACATACACTCTTGTATAAAAAGCACTTTAAACGAGTACGTGTTCAGAAAACAGGAAATTTTAAAATGGCTATCCTCATTGTGTAAAATACAGACCAAACTTGTTTAAGAAGCAACAGTATAACCAAGATTTCTAAGCTCCAAAATAAGTAAAACTCTATAATAAATAAAAGAAAGTATCTTAAGTCGTTAGACTCTGTACTAATAAATTTGATCCTATTGTTCAAATGAAACTGGCAGAGGGGGTGCCATTCTAAGAGAATATTCTAATAATGCAAATTGTTACAGTTTAAACTACTATGCACTAACTGTACTAGATGCTTTATTTACGTTCTCTATGTCTGCACAGCTCCACACGACAGAATTCTATCCCTCATGTAGATGAGGAAACTGGAATCTAAAGAGATCAGTGAGAACCTCTGAGTTTAGAAGACACATATGGAGTCTCCAGGCATTTCACCTGTGAGGCTTTTCAGGGTGAAAATCAAGCCAAATTGTTACATATTTTCTCTGAAGGCCTACTACACTGTGGACATGAAAACATAGTAAAAATCTCAACACATTCTATCAAACAAGTCACATATTTTTATATTTTGTACTGTCACTCTGAAATGTCTGAAAATAGATGAAGCCATGCACTTTCAAGTATACAGAACATAGTGCTTTGTTTCTGGAAAATTGGCAAAAATCAAACAATCTAGCAAATACAATCATAAGCTAGTTGAAAAATGCCTTAAAGGTGAATTATAGTTCATGCAGCAGTTTATTTTTTTACTGCATCTAAACAGCATGTTGGAGTGAGTGGATGTTAGTTAAATGTTATAATTAAAAAAAAAAAAAGACAAACTAAGTAGCTGGGAGAAATCCAAAGACAGAGTAAACTTTTTTCAGATATCACCTGTACTAATAGGCTCCGACGAACTAGGTAAGTAAGGCAAGGAATCTTCTTCAGAGTCAGAGTCAAGAAGCATGTGAGAACTGGAGGGCTTAGTGGCAATACTGAGAGAGGTAGAGGACCGCTGGTAGGTGAAGGACATGGATTCCATAGTGTGTGACTGAGTGATATGGACTAAATACCCACAAGTAAGAATGTGAGGCAGAGAGAAGAGAAGAAAAAAGTGAAAACTTAAAAAACAGATAGGCATACATAGAGTTAAACTCTTAAACATTTAGAATTTACTTGTTCATTTTTAATCAAACAAGTCCAAAAGGTCATGTGTATCCCACTCTAATAAGTAGGTTTTCCCTTCAAGAAATGACAAACTTTTTTCTCAAAAGTAAAGTCATTCATGGAATTAAAGCAATCACTTGACTTAGATTTAAGACAAACACAAGGGCTGACCAAGGATGTGTACCTGGAAATCCATCATCAGGCTCAGCTTCCCCAGGTCCGCTGCCTATACTGGAACTGTCCATACCAATATGCAAGGCCTGGAGCTGTGACCGTAGCTGTTCAATGTCACTGTCTTTACTGTCCAGGGTCATCTGGAGTTCTATTCGAATTTGGCTCTCTTCAGCTATTTGCTGTAAGAAAATGTATTAACAGATGAAATGTACATTGTAATTTGAGTCACAGTTCAGTGATAATTACTAACAGAAATGTTCTGCAAACAAAGATAAGAAAATAATTGTTTTTAAAATGTTTTCAGTGTAAAAGAGTATTCTTACAGCCTGCATTTCATTCATTCTTTCTGATATTTGATCATCTGTTGTGTCAATTTTTCACGTTCAGACTTAAGCTCCATATGTAGCTTTCTGTTTTCCTTCTCTTTTCTTCGCACATCTGTGTCACTACCACGCTTGACAGGTTCTTTTCGATTCATGATCTCTGCCAACTTATTCACAGCCTTAAAAAATACGCATATAATAAATTATGTTAATATTTTCTCAGAAACTCATCAATTACAAGCTACATAGTCCCCAGTAATTCCTTTCCTGTACACAGGGTTTTAAGGAACTATTTTTGGGCTTGGAGAGATATAAAGTAAGTCAAGGATATAAGTACAAGCACTAGGACCAGAGTTCAGATCTGTGGTGCCCATGTATAGAGCAAGGCATAGTGACACACGCCTCTATCCTCAGTGCGGTGGAACCAGAGACAGGAGAACCCCTTTAAGTTCACTGGTCAGTTAGTCTTGCCCAATTTATGATCTCTAGATTTAGTGAGAGATCTTGTCTCAAAGATAAGAGGGAGAGGGACTAGAGAGATAGCTCAACAGTTAAAACTGCTTTTTGTTTTTCTGGAAAAGCTGAGTTCAGTTTCTAGTACTGAAGTCCAGTGGAGTAGCCAGTACTCCAGCTCCAGGAGAACCAACATCCTCTTCTGGCTTTCATGGGCACAAGTTCATAGATGAATGAAAATAAAAATCTTGAAAGAAAAAAGCAAATAGTAATAAAAGAAGACACTAGAAGCCAACATCTGGTCTTTACATGCATGCGCATATGCACAGTCCACACGAATACTCAAGACACATGTGAACATATATATGACACATGCACACAACATAACATCTTTTGCCTTATTTTAAATAATATAGTTCTTTCATTGATATTCATTCTGTATTCTAATTATTTTTTCATTCTCATGATTTTTGATAGTAGGAACCTTTCCCCTGAGCTATCTTGCCCACTTTCTCATGATTTTTGAGAATGATAATTTAAAGTATTTAGAGGGCTATGAATGTAGCTTAGGTAGAATGCTTGCCTAGCATATGACAGTTTCTAGATGTGTTCCCTACTAAATTACAGGATTGATCTGATATCATTTTCTACTGATTCAACTTTTATTATAAGAGAGATTTAAACAGGCAGATGTTCCTCTTCCTACTCCGAAAAACATGAATTCTGCATTGGCGCTAAAATGTACCCTGTCCAACAACAGAGAATGGTACTAGTATCCACATATTTATGCTACAAATACAACTAACTGTGGGAGCTAGCAGAGGGGTGTCAATAATCACACGTGCCCTTTCAGATCACCTGACTCTTTTCAGGCTATCAGCAAATAATAAAAAGCTGGGAGAAAATGTGGGGCACTTCCACATACATGAAGTTTCTTCTAATTTGACCAAAAAAGAAAAAAATCAGAAAATTATTCAAATAATGATATTGCTTTGAGCATAGCTTCTACCCTGTAGCACTAGAAGTAACAGGTGACAGGAATATAAACAAAATTCAAAACCGCCTTTCCATTCTGGTGACATACTTGAGTCTTGAGTGTTCTCTCGTTCAGCAGCTGCTTCTCAAACTGTGCTTTAACAGCTGCTGCACTGATCTCTTCCTCTTTCAACTTCGACAGTTCTGAAACACACAGAAATATTAAAGTTACAACAATAATTACAGCTACTCGGCATATTCACAATAAGCTTTTACTCCCTGCTGATACATACGGTCTTGGGTATCTTTCAGTTTGTTGTTTAATTCTTCTTTCTCATTTGCAAGATTTGCAACATCACTAGTTAGTGTCCTATTTGTTTCTTCAAGCTAAGAAATAGAAGAAAAAATCTTACATATCAATTTACAAAATTTTAGTTGTCAAATACTAATCCAATTTGAGACTACTGGATCACCACTCACCTTTGCACCTCCTCTCTGTCACCACACCAGTCTTACCTTGATAAAAATGCTATTCCCTCAAAACTTCATACATATCCCAAAATGCTAAAAATTTCCCCTTCTTTCAAAAATCTGTATCAGTTTTTTTTTCCCTTAAATGAGAAAACCACTTAATAAATCAAGAAGAGGGAAAACAAAGGCTTGTGTTTCCACTGTGCTAAATGAGTTTAAAAACTGTAGTTATCTTTTGGAATATTATTTTAAAATGAAAAGTGAGAGGGTTTTGTTTTGTTTGAGACAGGGTTTCTTTGTGTAGCCCTGACCTCAAACTCAATGATCTACCTGCCTCTGCCTCCTAAGTGTTGGGATTAAAGAGGTGTGCCACCACCACCTGGCTAGAAAAGATGAATTTCTATTGAAAGAGTTGAATCCTTTTTTCTATATTCCTTTCAGATTATATTCCTATCCTTTCCTGAAGTTTTATTAAAAAATTATGTTTAACTTTCCCACTAAATACTGCAAACTTCCATTATAAACAAACGAAATAATGTATGTGATTTTTAAAATTATGACTCACTTAATACATTAAGGAATTAAACTTGCTAGGCATTGTTGGGCATACCTTTAATCCTAGCACTCAGGAGAGAGATGCAGGAGGATGTCTGTAAGTTTAAGACTAATGAACATAGTAAGGCCCAGGCAGACAGGGATAGTGAGAATTAAGACACTATGAGGGAACAGTGGTGAATGCTTCTAATTCCAGCACTTAGGAGGATGAAGCAGGAAAGAACTGTGAATTCTGGGCTATCTTAAGATTAAAATAAGGAACAACAAAATGTAATACCCTGTTGATACATAAATATCATTTAGATACTCTTTTAGATCCAACTTCTATTTACTTCCATTTTCATGTTCAACTTTCCCACCAAATACTGCAAATTTCCATTACACATGAAATAATGTAGTAATACTTATGTATTATATGTGGCAATACTTAATGTACCTTCCAGTTTGTTTGCTGAGATAGGGTTTCATATATTGTAGGCTTATCTCTACCTAACTGTATAACCAAGGGTATCCTTGAACTCCTGACCCCTCTTGTCTTTCACTCCCAAATGTTGGGATTATAGGCATATACTACCACATCTTTTTAATTTTTTAAAATTTATTGTATATAAGTGTTTTTTCTGAATGTCTTTATAGCATGTATGCAGTACCTTTGGCGGCCACAAAGGGGCATCAGACACTCTGGAACTGGAGTGGAATTGTATGACAACTATGAGCCACCATGTGGGTGCAGGGAATCAAACCTACTCTGAAAGAGTAGCCAGTGCTCTTAAACACTGAGCCAAGTCTCTGCCCTCCACAAACAACTGCTGATCGATGGAAACATTTGAAGGTTTGCTTTTTATAAGAATTATGGGCTATAAGGATTGTGTTAGTTTACTTTAGTAGTTATCATAGTGTGGACTTTCGTAGGGTTGTACCATATACTTAAATTTACCAGATATTGTCATATTACAGATTCTATTAAACTTATCAAATTTAACTGAATTTAACTCTATTTGTTGTTGTTGTTTTAAAAAGCCATTTCCCACACATGTGAAATCGCCAGGCTCTTATTTTCAGTTGTGGAAAGGGTGTGCAGCAGTATCTCAAAGCTATAGCATTCATCTGACCTTTTGTTGGAGAAGAGTTAAGTGAAACATCCACTCATGTATTTTAGCTGTCTCTTTTAGACAATTTTCTTCTAAATGGTTCCATGTACTTCATTGAGTTCCAGGGGATCTGTATGTATTCTAGATACTAATCTATTGAATATGTATATATATACATATATTTCAAGTATCCTTTCTTTGTTATTTAGGCTGTCTCTGTCATGCATAAATTTTAGGTCTGTCTGATAGTTTCAAGTTTCTATTTTTCATGTTTGGTTCTTAAACTAGGTACACTTTACCTAACTAGTAACAATCTAACTTTATTTCTTTCATCCCAAAATCCCATTATTCCAAAAGCATTTATTGATTGTGCCCTCTTCTCCCACTGGCTTTATATTACTATCTGCACACAATCAAAAGTCTTGCATATGTACCTCCTCTGTCAACTATCCACCCCCTTAATGTGACATTCGGGTAGGTCACCACAAGACTGACTGTTTTCTGTTGGTCTTTCCTCAGAAATGTTTCTTTAGTTAAACTGTTAGAATCTGCTAACAAATATAGCCATTTTTTATCTTATAACTGACAGTTCCCAGATGTTTCTGAGATTTTATGATATAGCAATTTAATTATAAACCCAAGACACCAAGAATGTTACTTACAGATGCAATTGTAGCATCCTTTTCAGTAAGTTCTTGTTTGTGTCTAGCCATCATCTCTTTGATCTCCAGCTCTTTCATGATCTTCTCTTTTTCCAAATCAGAATACTGTTCCTCCGCAATGGACCGAGCAAGCTGCTCAGAATCTGCTTTGGTAAGGGTGATCTCCAGCTGGGCAGCCAGGGAGTCTCTGTATTTCAGAGATATATCATAGAAAAAACCTTAGGCATAAAATAACAGCATTGAACTCACAGTGTCATGTATTCTAATCACATAGTCTACCTAAGCTAAGTCCCAAATCCCTTGAGATGGGATTTTAATGATCAATTTTCATTATGAAGTCAAAATCTTTTGTCTACTTGATTTTCATCAGATTTTTTTACTTGGTGGGAAACAGAGCAGGAATTTCTATGAGGGAACTTACCCACAGACAAGAGATAGGGCCCTGTCCTTACCTTTCATCCTGTAAATCCTGCTTCTTCTGCTGTAACTCTTTACAAACTTTAGTCTTCTCTTCATTTTCTTCTTTAAGTTCTCTAACTTGTGTTTTATAGAGGGTCTAAGCAACAAAACAGAATTGCATACCCATTATTGTCAAGAATATGACTTTCATTCAAAACCGAGCCAGATAAAAAGCTCAATACATACATACATACATACATACATACATACATACATACATACATATATTCTTTTATGTTGACTAATTTTGGGTTCCTGAGAAATCAACAGTTTTGTAGGCTTTCCCATTTTCTACTCACCAATTAATAAACAAACATTTGTATGGTAGATTGCATGCCCTACGTCTAGTCCCCAGCATACTCAACTTCTCAAAGAACCAGCTAATAATTCAACTGGGTATTACAACGTAATTGCAGTTAAATGTACAGTTAGTAGGGTAAAGAGGTGATTAAAAAAACCCATGATCTTTAAATTGACAGATCAATGGAACTACTACATAAAAACACTTCATACTGCTGGGAGGTTGGGGCACATTCATTTAATCTCAGCAACTGGGAGGCAAAGTCAGGTGGATCTCTGAGTTTGAGGTCAGCCTGGCCTATGGAACAAGTTCTAGGACAGCCAGGCCTACACAGAGAAAATGTCTCTCCCCTCCACCGCCCCCCAAAAAAGGGAGGGAAGGAAGGAGAAAGGGAAAGAAGAAAAAAAGTATTTCATATTTTTACAGTGGTCTTAAAAATTCCACAAAGGCAATATGGCAATTTTATTCCTTTCATTACAAAAGCATGTATTTGGGCTGAAGAGATAGCTCATCGGTTAAGAGCACTGACTTTTTCCAGAGGACTAGGATCAATTCCTAGCAACCACACAGCAGCTCACAACTGTCTGTAACTCTAGTATCCAACACCCTCACATAGACATATATGCAGGCAAAACATCAATACAAATAAAATAAAACTAAATTACTTAAAAAACAAAACACATATTCTCCCCAAAAGGCTTCACACAGCTTCACACAATGGTAATAGCATATGCTTAGAATTATGTCCTAGCAACAATAGCTGATTTCTTGTTTTGAGACAGTGTCCCCCTTTCTATTGTCCAGACTGTACTCAATGTTGTAGGCTCAAGTCACCTTCCCAACTTAGCCTGCATGGTAGTTGCAACTATAGGCACACACCACAAACCAGTAGGATAAAGGATTCCTGTTAAACAATCTACAGTTTTTTGCCCAGTACTTTTTCTTTGATACTTTGTGGTGCTGCATATTGAACTCAGAACCTCCTCCCTACAACAAGTATTTTACCAGTAAGCTACATCCCAAATCCCTGGCTGCTTTTTATGAGTCATATAAGACCCCATCCAAATCTGTCTGGTGTGATAGTAAACTATTATAATACCAGCACTCAGGATGTTGAGGCAGAAAGTTTACAAATTGGAGGTCAGCCTAGACAGACAGTAAGGCTGTTTTAAAAACCCAAAACCAAAGCAAGCAAGGACAAACAAACAAAAGTTAGGCATCTTCCTCTCTTCTGACCAGCGGGTATCAGGTATACACATGGTATATGCCTAGACCTAAAATATGAATACACATCAAGTGAAATAAATAACTCTTTCAGTTAAAAGACAACCATTCTCCTAGTTCTGCAGGAAGTCCCTTACTGAGAAATACTGCTCTGCTTCAAGTTGGTCTTGTAGTTCCTTCATCTGCCCATCTGCATCCTGCCGCTCTCTGTGAACAAAAAAGTCATTAGTAACTTTACATACATTTTAACCCAGCCACTTCACAAAGTAAGAATCCCTAAAATCAAGTCATTTTCACAATAGTGCTAAATTTATCATTGCCTTTAAAGCTCTCATCCCTGACAGCCTATAATCCCAGCAACTGGGAGGCTGAGACAGGAGAGACCATGAGATTAAACCCAGCCTGGAGAATTTCATGAGACCATGCATCAAAAACAAGAATCTAAACAACTGCAAGCCAGGTGTGGTAACATATACCTATAACCCTTGTTCTCAGAGGAAAAAAAGATTCATGGGAGGTTGTGGCCAGTCACAGCCACACAGTGAGACTTTATACACAGTAACAACAAAATAACAAAAAAACACACATAAAAGAAAACTAATTCCTGCCGGGCAGTGGTGGCGCACACCTTTAATCCCAGCCCTCGGGAGGCAGAAGCAGGTGAATTTCTGAGTTCAAGGCCAGCCTGGTCTACAGAGTGAGTTCCAGGACAGCCAGGACTACACAGAGAAACCCTGTCTCAAAAAACAAAACAAAACAAAAAAAACAAAAAAAAGAAAACTAATTCCTTCAGCACTGAGCACAGGCTTTTCCTGAGGCTACACGTCACATCATGTCATTAATCCAACAGCTAATGCAATGTGTGCTTGTATTTTCAGTTTTATGGAATTCAAATGTCTCTGGAATTCAAATCTTGTTGTTTGACCCTCCCAAGTATTGGCATTATAAAACTTATCACCAGATCTGGCTTTCATTTTAATTAAGTAACAATAAAACACACACACACACACACACACACACACACACACACACACACACACACACACACACACACAAAGACATATACACAGACACACATATCCCAGAAACTCTCCATCAAACTGTCTAAATCAATTAACTTACTTTCGAAGTTCAGCATTTTGCTTTTCCAAGTTCATTTTCATTTCCATAAGATGATTATTTTCTTGTTTTATTTGCTTTTCTGACATTTTTAGGGTGTTAACTTGCTGGGTCTGCATCTTCAGGTCATTTTGCATAAGACAACGTTTCTGAGTTTCCTGCTCTATTTTTAATGTCAAATTTCTAACCTAAAAAAAGTAAATTGTATACTTGACATTTAAGTAAATTATTTTTCTCAAGAATGATGCTTTTCTTATTCAACTCACATTAAAATATAGATATATTTTCAAATAAAATATAGTCTTTAAAGTGTAAGTAACTTAAAAATTTTCAATTATGACTGATTTGCTCTATCACCAAATTCATTAAAAGCCAACAGATTCTACAGAATATTACAATATAATGCATTCACCATTAGACCTCCCCAATAAAGCAAGTTTATTATTGGCTCATTAATTTTTTACTTAATATAATCCACACTTACATCCTCATTTAGCACATCTTTCTGCTTCAGCAGCTCATTTAGCTTCTGCTGAGACTGTTTGAGGTCACAATCCAATATAGAACATCTTTTCTCGGCTTCTAGGAGTAGGTTCTCCACTTTCTGCTTTAAAGACCTCTCTTCCAACAGCTTCTTCTCCATTTCTATTACAATAAAAGTAGATTTTAATTAAGAGCAAGTGCATTTTAATTAAGAGCAAGTGGTACTATCTTATAGTTGTTTCTAACTGAACATTTTTATCACTTTAAATATATTTAAAATATTATAAATTTTATAGGAATTTCATTTGCAGAGTATAAAATGTATCATACTACTTATGATATTACATCTATTCTAATGGAAAAAAAGATAGAAAATTCTGTCTTTGTGTCTCTGTAAGACACTAACATCTTTCAATAAAACATTCCAGGCAGATTCCATGACTTTCCATATACCTGTATATTATTATGCAGGTATTAAAAATTATGCTTGGGGAGATAGAAAGAGTCGGGAATCAAACTTTTTTAGCCTAAATCTTGGTTCTGCCACTTACTAACTATTTGAGTAGGTAAGTTACCTTCTCTGTCCTCAATTTCTTTCCATCTAGGATGGTAACAGTGTTTAACCTCCTGAATATGGGAAAAAAGAAAAATACTGCCAGATATACGGCAGACACTAAGTGCTCATTAATGCTCAGCGATTTTTGCTTTTTTGTTTGTGGTGTGGTTTTTTTAAATATTTATTTATTTTATGTATGCGAGTACACCGTCACTCTGTTCATACATACCATAAGAAGGCATCAGATAATATGATAGAAGGTTTTGTGGTCCTGGGAATTGGACTCAGGACCTCTGGAAGGTCAGTGCTCTTAACAGCTGAGCCATCTCTCCAGGGCTGTTGCTTTGTTTTTTAAGAATTAGCAAAATGGTAAAGAAAATGGAGTAAATCTACTAGGTTACTTAGCAGGACTATAGTAATCTTTGCTCTTTTAAGTTATACTTCCCTTCATTTTTCTAAATAATCTGCAATAAACCTAACTTATCAATCAGAAAAATAACCCTTTAAAAGCATTTTTCATCTTAAGGTGATCAGCAAAATGTATTCCTAAGCAAGTAAGTTCAATTTTAAATGTAAGTTTTAGTTAATTGATTAGTATTTCAGTTCATATCTAAATAGGATTCCTCTGCATTCTCACACCTAATGTTTAACATCCAACTATCATTTACAAAAAGTTTCATTAGGTAAAAATTAAATTCATAATTTTTCAGGGCTTTTCTTAAATTTTATATTTTAAAGTGTACATATCTTTACATGTGTGTGGAGGGGCCTAAAGTTGATGTCAGATACTTGTCTTATTTACCCTCCAGTTTATAAAACGAGGCAAGGTCTCTGGGTGAACTGGAACCCACTAATTTGGGCTGTCTAGCTAATGAGCTGCCCCAGGGATTTCCTCTCTCTGTCTCCTGAGTGCTGGGTATAAGGTGGCTGTCATGCCAGCCTGGCTTTTACACAGGCTCATCCATACACAGCAAAAACTTAATCCATCAAACCATTTCCCTGGGCAGAACTGAAAATATTTAATGAAGGGTCTTTAAAAATGTACACAGATAAATGAATCATTCTCTACATGCTAAGTAGATAGTATTTCTAATTATTTTGTATGTACAATGTAACTTGATTTTACAACCTAACATCACAGTCATTATCCCTTTATAGAGAACAATATAACAACAAAGTTTAAGCCATAGACACGGTCATACTAGCAATAATTACTTGTTCAAGCCATGTTCTTAATCTACTGAGGTGATAACATGCAGTACAAAGAGCAAATTTTAGATCCAGGCTTGAATGACATCTATTTAAGTGTTCTGTGCTTATGTGTAAAATATTAGAAAGTCATCACATTATCATGTATTAGTGTTCCAACTAACCATTGGAAACAATAAAAGTTATATTACATTGACTTGTTTCATTTTTGTCAGTCTGGAAAATAATCAGTAAGTAAATGCATTTACTTATTCAATAAAGAAATAAAAATATTTGCTGGGTGGTGGTGGCACAAGCCTTTAATCCCAGCACTGGGGAGGCAGAGACAGATCTCTTGAGTTTAAGGCCAGCCTGATCTACAGAGAGACTTCCAGGATCACCAGGGCTACACAGAGAAACCCTGTCTTAAAAAACAAAACAAAACAAAAAAAGATTTCATTAAAAAAAAATTATGTAATATTGGTACAGAGAATATAAAGAAGCACCAGAACCTTACTGAGGCAGTAGACATATTCTATAGCTTGCTTTGGTGGCAGCTCTATGAATGTAACACAAACATCAAAACTATTTATACTTTACTGCAAATAAATTATATCTCAAAAACAATTTAACACTCTTCTAGACCATAGACAAGGAAATATACAGTTCATCAGCTTAATCTCTTCAAGACTATACTTTGTAAATAAAGTGCCTGTTTCATTTCTCTTTTGTTTTGTGTTTTGTTTTGAGACAGGTCTCACTGTGTAGCCCCAACTGAAACCCACTTGCCTCTGCCTCTTAAGTGCTGGTATTGAACTCACATGCTACTGTTCATGCCTTGTTTCATTTCTTATTATCCTGAATTAGTGCTTTAAACTAAACTGGTTGTAATAAGAAAAGCTAAATAAGCCGGGCGGTGGTGGCGCACGCCTTTAATCCCAGCACTTGGGAGGCAGAGGCAGGTGAATTTCTGAGTTCGAGGCCAGCCTGGTCTACAGAGTGAGTTCCAGGACAGCCAGGGCTACACAGAGAAACCCTGTCTCGAAACCCCCCACCCCCCAAAAAAGAAAAGCTAAATGTTGATTGTACTTCAAGACTAAAAGGCTTTCTTCCTAAGCTATTCATAATATTATGCCTCAATAAGAAGTAAAATTTCTGTTCCAGTGGGGGTTGTTTTGTTATGTTTTTTTTGTTTTGTTTGTTTTGTTTTTTGAGACAGGGTTTCTCTGTATAGTCCTGGCTGTCCTGGAACTCACTCTGTAGACCAGGTTGGCCTCGAACTCAGAAATCTGCCTGCCTCTGCCTCCCAAGTGCTGGGATTAAAGGTGTACGCCACCACTGCCTGGCTCTGTTCCAGTGTTTTAAGACATGTACATAAAAATTTTCAAGTACTGATTATTTCTGTGATTTCAAATCTGAAGTTAACTTTGGAATCCACTAGTATAATATGACTTTAATAAAACCCGACTGGCATCTTTAGTATGTCAGTCTAAAATACTCAACAAGCTACTTCTGAGTCTAGCTGGACTAGCTGCTATGTAAGCCCCTGTCTTAGATAACTATTAATAATTTTCTAACACAGCTGGTGAAATGTCACACTAGAGTAAATATATGTCAAAGGACATATCTCCCAAAAATCAGTAGATAGAGGGTCACAGTGCACACCTTTTACCACAAATACCATTGAAACATTCTTTAAAACCTAAAAATATGGTAGAATAATTTGGTATTTAGAAAATTGTTGTAATGGATCAAAGGTTAAAAAAAGATGTATACAAAAGTTCCCTAATAATTTTCTTCCTTTCAGTTCCCAGTACTTGCTAATATAAATAACTATTTTGTAAAGTCAAAGACTGACTAGATTCTTGGAAAATGTTTTTGGAATACCCTCACAATGCATACCTTTCATGGCTTCTGATTTAGCTTCTTCAATGGATTCATAGATCTTATTTTTATCTGCTAGCCGTGCTTTTGTGGTCTTGTGTTCAGCTTCTTCTTGTTCTAAACTCTGCTGTATAACTTTCAGTTGATATGTCATATCTATTTCCATGTTGCTCTTTTCCTATGAGACATTTCCAAAGCTATTAACAGAATTTCAAAACCTTTTAAAATTACTTTTAAATAGTCTACTATGAATGTTCAGTATTTTCCTTTCCTTCTTCATCTGAGCTTCTTGTAACAGTAACCAATGGACTCTACCAGCCATTCACACTGTTGTTTTGGGATGTGAATTGAGCCTGTTTTATTTCCGTTAAATGACCAGAGGGCTATCCTCAGCACTTCTCAGCCTCTCCCACTGTTTCTCTAACTGCACCGGACACTGATGCAGTCTGACACCGCATCCCTGCTCTCACCTTCTGCCACCTCTCAAGTTTCCCCAGCTGCATCCAGTTTTACCATTTTTTAAAATTATTTTATTTTAAATGTGTGTGTTGTTGCTCTGTACATGTATATGTATGTATACCATATATGTGCCTGGTACATATATAAGTCAGAAGAGGGTGACAGATTCCCTGGAACTGGAGTTAAAGGTGGTTGTAAGCCACCCTGTGACTGCTGGGAATCAAACCTGGGTCCCCTTTAAGAAGAACAAATGCTCTTAACTACTGGGCCATCTCTATAGCTGCAGGAAGATGGTATTCTTTAGACACAGGGTCTCTCTTTTTAAAGCATTATTTCTTAAAATAGCTAATGGCTATCACTTGGGAGGCAAAGGCAGGCAAGACCTCTGGACATACTAAGCACTCACTCTACCACTAAGCTACATAGCTAACCAAACGCATTGTAAATCTGAGAATCTTGGATAACAGAAGTCAGTTCATTTTCTACATGTGCCCTAGCATTTGCAACACATTCCAATAAACCTGGAATATTCATTATCTGACCTTTAAAGGGTTAGTTTGCTGACCAACATACCATACTCCAAAATACTGACTGAACAAGCAAACGAACCACTGCTGTTCTCTATCCTCAGTTTTGTTCAAGTGGTATCCTCCAGCTAGAGTGTGACTTTTTTCCATCCCACCTCTCTGATCAATCATGTCAGGAGCTCATTTTATACACCTGAAAGGCATACTGTGTCCAAACAGCCAGCACTCTATTTGCATATAATCCAATAAAGTTACCTAGGGCTTTATTATTACTTTTTTGTCAAGCCAGGAACTCACCAGGTAGCCCCCAGCTAGCCTTCAATTCAGAGATGCACCTGCCTGTCTTGAGAGCTGGGATCAAAAGTTTGTGTCACCATGGACACCTATCAGACTGTGATATTATTAAAAGCCACACTGCATCCTGACATTTCTACTACAGAAAACACTAAATATTTACATCAGTGAATAAACAAATGAAAATAAAATATTAACTAGAAATAATCCCTAGCTCTACAATACTTAAAAAAAAAAAAAAAAAAAAAAAAAACTCTAGCCGGGCAGTAGTGGTGTACATCTTTAATCCCAGCACTTGGGAGCAGAGGCAGGCGGATTTCTGAGTTCAAGGTCAGCCTGGTCTACAGACTGAGTTCCAGGACAGCCAGGGCTACGCAGAGAATCCCTGTCTCGAAAAACAAACAAACAAACAAACCTCTGAATGTCACAAGAAATATTTTAATTTTGTATTACATTAATTTTTAAGATATCCCAGTCAAAATTTGAATTTTTCTACATTGTATAAAATTCCCAAAAAATAAATATTTATATTAAAGTCTTAATTTCTCCTGGGTCTCTAAGAAAGCATCATCATTATATACATTGAATCCCTTCCTTCATGTAGTCCAGTATACCTAGGGCTGCCTATATGGAATTAGTTATAGTCCTTGCTTGCATAGTCAAGTCCAAATACAAGAGTCCGTGTACATATGGAAATACTCTACCTAGTAAATAGTTATTTAATTATTCTTTGATTTTGGTCACTTCTCTCATCTAAAATTGCACTGCTTTCTTTTACACACCAAGTGCAGCATGTCATGCTTACCTTCTCTAAGTCAGTAAGCTTCTCCTGCAACTGCCTCTTCTCCAGCTCTATTTTTGCTAGTAAGGCTTTGCCAGTCTTCAAATCTTCTTCCAACCCAGATATTCTACCTAAAAATTAAAGCATTGTTTAAAACAACATACTCAAAATGCATTCAATTAAAAATTATCTATCTTATATTTTAGAATTGTTATTTGTAAGCAAGAGTTTTATAACCTGTCAGAATAGGACTTTAAATTTAATTTTGCTAGAACTCAATTGACAATCTAAATCTAAATGACACTATTTGAAAATACATCTTTTGTTCACAAATTTTATGAACATACTTGTAATGTTCTAATTTTACTTTTTATTTTAATTATGTGTCTGTGTGTTTGTGTGAGAGGGTGGGTTGATGCATGTGAGTCAGTGTCAAGGGAGTCCAGAAGAAGGTGTTAGAATTCCTGAAGTTGGGAGTTACAGGCAATTGTGGGCCTCCTGGTGGAAGTGCTAAGAACTGAACTTCTTAGCAATATGTGCTCTTAAACAGCTCAACAATCTCTCCCAACAAAAAAAAAACCCAGGTTAATCAATCACTGGTTTTTATACCTTGTAGATCATTAATTATCTCTGATCCATGGGTCCGGTCCCTTCTTTCAGATTCTAGAGCTGACTGAAGATTGATAAATTCCTTTTCAAGTTTTAACTTGGCAGTCTCAAGCAGGCAGTTTTTATCTTGTAGATCTCTATTGTTAGATTCCAGCTGCTGAATCTGTTTGGAGCTTTCTGCCTGGGTTTTCCTTAACCGTGCTGCAGTATCAGACTCTGTTCTCAGCAAAGCATTAGCTTCATCCAGCTGTTATCCAATTCAAAAGCAAACAGATAATCGCTGATATAATATAATGAAAATACATCAATTTATTGTCTTGTTACAAGCTACATAAATAAGAAATTCAAAGTATTTCCCTAGGCATCATCTCCTTAAGTATTAGAGCTAAAGGCTTTGCAGCACACACATTGACAGACGTGGATAAACTTAGCACTTTCCACACAGACCAACCTACTTGTTTCTGGAGCTGGTTGACCTTCTCAGTGGATATCTGAGAGCTCTGGTTCCTTTTTTTCAGATCTTCAAGTTGATCTTTTAAGCTGTTAACTATAAAACAAAGCATTTTAGCTACAAGCTTCAATATAACACATGTTCAATATTTTTCTTCTTAAACAATTTATATCACAAACCATCATTTTCCAGATTCCGTTTCTTGTCAGCTTCATGATCAGCTTTCCGTTGATATTCTGCGTTTTTGTGCTGAAGAAGGGCCTTTTCTCTTTCCAGCTGTCTTAATGTTGATTCCACATTTTTCCTTAAGGTAATCTGAAATAACACTTAACATTATTATCAAAAGGAAATATGCAGAGAAATCAATCAAAATGTGTCAGTAATCTCAAACACATAAAAGAAGAGACCTAAAAGGCTACCATTGTTTTGTTAAAATTATAATGTTCTCCATATTTTCAAATTTAATTTATTATATTAACAGTCAAGCTTCTTGGAACTTTCTACCAGTAACAAACTATCACTATTTAATCACATGGACCTAAAATGTTACTAATATCAAATGTTTTATAAAAAGAATTACTTCTTTTTAAAGCATAGCAGCCATTTTTATTATCATACGAAAGCAAGGTTTTTTTAAAATTAACATTTAAGTTAGCATACAAAGTAAAGGTTTCAATTCATTATGGCATTTTTCAGACATATATACCATCATACATTTTTTTAAAATCTTAAAATATCTACACATACTAAATTAACTCAAACTGATAAAACAAGCCTATGTAACAGAAGTCACCTTATAGTAATTTCCATTTTGTTCATCTATGACACAGATAGGCTTTACCAATATGTATTGCATGATACTCTGAGAACTTTATATCTAAGTGGGTATCAAAAATTTTTACTAACAAAAGTGTTAATAAAGTATAGAAAATTTTTACCTCTTCTTCTAACTCCTTTGCTGTTTTCTCTAGGCGAGTATTAATAGATCTAAAGAATTTTAGAAAGAAGCAATAAATAAACTAATACTAATTTATAATAAAGCATAGTCTCAATTAATAAATTGAGAAAGCACTGTATGTAAGCCTCAGGTTTAAAATCCACTGCCCAACAGCATACTTGCACTTCTGTTCCAGCTCCTCCTTGGCTTGCACCTCACTGCTAAGGTGTTCTTCTAGTGCATATAATTTTTTCTGAATCTGTCAAAAAATAAGAAATTATAAGTTTTAGTCACAAAGATGAGAAGCTTCAAGAAAACATATTATTCTGCTGTCCCCACTTACTAGACCCCTCTATAAGAATATAGGACTTGCACCTGCTTACTGTGACTCTGACTCAGAGGGAAAGCTCCCTCACCTCCTGTTCTCTTACTCACAGATATATTATTATGTACAGATATAAACACATTTACAGGAATAAACTCTTCTGTGATTCCCTATACTACTATGAAGAAGGATTAATCGAATCTTGAGTAAATGATATCTAATTACATTTCAAATCAGCTTCCTTAGTTTTTAAAGCAAGTTAAATTGATAAAAAAAAACTATTTAAATAATAATACATTATTTAAAATATTCCTTTTTTGAAAAATTTACTATTATTATCTTTTAAATGTCTATGTATATCTGCATGAATTTACAAGTGTTGTACAGGAACAAAATACATAAGACAGTGTCTTCTAGGTGTGGCGTCACATGCCATTAAAGCACTCAGGAGGCAAAGGAAGGAGGATCTCTCTGGGAAATCAAGGCCAGCCTGCTCTACATAAGTGAGTTCCAGTCTTCAAAATAATAACAGTAACACCAACAACAATGGTAATAGTGTTATATCCACTTGAATAACTGAAATTCAAAAGGATGAATACTCTCAGGCCAAGGCAGCAATGACATCAAAGCCAAAGTTCTAATGAGTATGGTTCTTAAATAGTAAATTCATCTTAAAAACAACAAACAACTCTTCTATTATCCCCAAACAAGTATAGGCTAAGAGCTATTGAGATGGTTCAGCTAGTAAGATGCTTCTGCACAAGCACGAGGAACTAAGTAACATACACATAAAAGCCAGGTTTTGTTAATCCCCAGCATTAGAGAGGTTGAGGCAGGTAGAGATCAACCTGGACTCAATCGTAAGCTCCAGGTCAGCTAAGTCTACAAAGAGAGTCATTTCCAAAACAAAGCAAAACACCAACCAACCAACCAACTAAAAGAAAACAACAAAATCAAGGCATGCAGTTTGAATCTCTAACTCCAGTGCTGAGGAAGGGGGAGTTTGGTGAAAAAACGTGGCAGAGACAGGCAGATCCCTGGGGCTTGCTGGTCATTCAATCTGACTTAATCTTTGAGTTCCAGGTACAATTCAGATACTTTCTCAAAAAAAAAAAGGGGGGGGTGAGGGGATAGCGGTGAGTTCTCAGGACAATGCTGACCACTAGCCTCCATAAACGTGTATGTATATAAGCACATCCAAGCATGTTCACACACACTAAGCATTTAAGTAAATAGAGTCAATTATCTTTATCCTCTTCTAGACAATATTTTTTAAAGAAAATACAGGCTAATGAGCTAGTCAAGGTAAGTACTTTGGTTGTTTGGTTGCTGTAATACTCTCAACATACTGTTATACGTCCTTGATAAACAAAAACAAAATATTACATAACTCATATTTTAAACAACAAACTCATAAGAAAAATAATAAAAGGGTACTTGGTAGGAAAAAGGATGGGAAGTCTCTTGGGTAGGTGCAGTACTCCAAATGGGAAGCAGACTATGACTAGATTAAAACATGACTTTTTCTCCTTTTCGGTGTATTTGATAACGTACCTCCTGACTTTCCTATTCAAAAAAAAGAAAGGAAAGAAAACATTTCAGTGCTTGTTATATTTTATGAAAGTCTTAAGTAAAAGACATATAAAAGTACTTATAAAAGACATAATTTATATCATTCCAAAATTATGTAACAGGCTTTTCTACCTTTCATTAAATGTGAAGAAATATTTGCATTATAATTTAGCTTTGTATATGGTCATGAAATATTTTAATGCTTTTGATAAATTGTTCCTTATATAAATATATTCATAAACAGGAACTCAGAATTTTAATCTCTCCCTACTTATGTGCCCCATTGCTTATACTCGTTTACCACACTAAGATCATGTCTGCTAACTGGTACTATAGCTAGTTATACATCTATCACTCTTGCTAATGAATGAAGCTAAAAGCACATATTTGCATAAGTGATTTACTTCAAAGTTGGGCTGCACACAGCATTTTATACTCAAAGAATGGTATCTCATGATTCATAAAGGAGTATCAAGTGAACTTTTAAAATCAGTGGTATGATGGGGCTGGAAAAATGGCCCAGCAGTTAAGAGCACTGGCTGGTCTATAGCTGATCTAGATTCAGTTCCCAAAATCCACTTGTTGGAACTTTCTGTGACTATAGTTTCAGGGGCTCCAACCCTCCCTTCTAACTTCCACAACACAGTATGCACTTAATGAGCAGACATTAATACAAGCAAAACACTTGTACACAAAAAAATAATTTAAAAAAATCAGTGGTATAAGTATTTTGAACATGTTACTAAAATAAGTAACAGTAAAAATGTATACATACTTCACTTTTCCTTGTCTGTATTGCATCATTTTCTCTACAAGGTGAAGAGTCACTTAATAACCTGGAAGGACAGAAGGAGAAATTCTTTTCATTATACTTTAATCCATTTAATCACCTTAATCAAGCTACTTCAGACCTTGCACATTCTAAGTGAAGCACTAATTCTGCTGCTAGGGAGTCACACCTCTCTGCCTCTTCACAGAAGGCACCAGTCTTAACTATGCTAGGACTAGATTAACAACATAGACCTCTTTATCCCATTTGAGTTTCTATAATGACTATATTCTACAATTTCTTTTAGAAAGGAACATTTCTTCTTTTTAGCAAAGATAATATGAGTTTGATATATCATAATTTATAAATTATCTTTTAAATAACTTAACAATTTTTCCCCCTGAGATAGGGTTTGCGAAGTCCTGGCTTTCCTGGAACTTGCTCTGTAGATCAGGCTGGCCTCGAAGTAACAGATATCCATCTGCCTCTGCCTCCTGAGTGCTGGGATTAAAGGCATGTGCTGCCACCACCCAGCAAAAGTTAACAATATCTTACACTCAAATTATTGTGTATTCATGTACACAAACGCCAGGAGATACATGTAGAAGTCAGAGGACAATTTGTGGGACTTGGTTCTCTCTTTTCACCATGTGGATTATCAGGCTTGGCAGCAAAACCCTTATCTACTGAGCTATCTGTTTAGCCCTTAAGTCATCACTTTGATATTACTGTCAATTTCTCTTTCAGTTCTGTCCTTCCCACCATCAATAAACATGGGTAAGTTTCCTTAATCCCTGACACTCTTCTTTAAAAACACAAACTGTTTGTTGCCTAAGTGTTTGTCTGTGCACCATATGTATGCCTGCTATCCATGGAGGCCAGAAGAGTGCTTTAGATCTCCTAGAACTGGAATTACAGATGGCGGTGAGCTGTCATGTGGGTGCTGGAAATCAAACCTGGGTCCCCCAGAAGAGTAGCCAGGGCTCTTAATCACTGAGACATCCCTCCAGTCAATATCCTTTTTTTATTCAGAACTCAAAATAGTTTTAGAATATTATCATTTGAGGAAAGTGACTAATCCAACTTCATTTGCCTGAGATTTTCCTGGTTTTGTTATCTCATCCTAGGAAACATCCAAACCTGGGGAAACTGAGACAGCTGGTCACTCTCATCATTACATGTGAGTGTACCAAGAAATTTCTCAAATACTCATAACATTTGATTCCAATATAACAGTTTTCAGTGGCCTCTCCTTGCTTACCAGTCAAAAATCCCTCAGAAGAACATCCACTGTGATAATCTGTTTAAAGGCAAATCACATTCTACCTTTCTTTATAATTCTGTGATTCTCTTATATTCTTCATGAGATAATAAACTCCATCAAAGTCAAGTATTTGTTCTTACTGCATATCTTCAAAAGAATATAGGACAGTACCTTTCAATCATTTGTAAATGAATAAAATGTAACATTCAAACATCAAATGATGAAATAAAATTAAATAGTCCATTAGGAAAAAACTTGACAGCTAGGCTATGCTAACAATAAAATTTAACAAATAAATCACATACAAATTTTCTCTAAAGTAGGTAAATCCTATAAAAGGCAGCTGATTTCCCACAAAAGCTTTAGGAATCGGGAAGGTCTCTACATCGCCTTTGTCATCCTCAATGTCGTCAAAGTTGCTGCTGTCTATGTCACTGCTGAGCTCAGGTACCACTGGAGCTGCCGCTGTGAGGAAAGAAAATATGACTTCACTCACAGTCAAAATCAACGATCAACTAATTTTCATGAGCTATCATATTTTATACAAAAATCTAGCAACATATCTTCTATTGGATATGTCATAGAATTAAAACTTTATAAGTAATTTTTTACCATATTAGAACAGCTTTAAAAAAATTAAAAAAAAAAAAAAAGAACAGCTTTAAATATGGGTTAATATATCAAACAAGGAAAGTCTATTAAATTGCTCTAGGGGCTAAAAACTACACATAACAATAACATACACATATTTTAGGGGATCTTAGTTTTCTACATTTTTTTAAGCAGGAATATTTCTTACTCTTAAAATGAATCAATGTCATATACACATAAAGTAAATTACTATGTTTTATCACAGTACAGTCTCAACAAATAACTATTAACTTATCAACTTAAGTACTCAAGTGAAAGGGTCATTTTCTATTACCGAGATCAACCAAAACTGCCAAATAAGAAATGAATAACATTTATTACAAAAAGAATTGGGAAATGTTGCTTTTAAAAGGCACACTAGTTTACTAGAACAATGAGGATCAATTTACTTTCAAATTTTGCCACAGAAAAGAAAATCTCTAGATTTAAAACTGAGTTATCACACACTCCTTCAAACAGGCCTGCTATTTCTGAAGAGGAAATCAATTTATAAGATCCAAAATGTGATGAAATGGAAACAGTTAGATCGACTTACTCTCTCTTATGTTATCCCAATTCCACTGATCATTCTTAAAGAAAGGATGCTGTTTGATTTCTTCTACCCATTTCTTCCAAGTCGTACCTCCCTAAATAATGCAGTTAAAGATTATAGTGTGGAAAATAAGAATATTAATTTTTAATATTTTCATGAAAGCAAGTATTGTAAATTTAAATATAAAAAGTTTCAGCTTAAATATTTCTAAAAATAAGCTATGTTACTTTTGAACTGTCTGATCTTTGGACAGATGAAAGAGGCATAATGTGTGGTGCACAGTAAACTATTTGGGAAACAAACTACTTCCATTAGCATTTTGCTGTCAATCAAAAGTACATAAAGCTTCCAGGTAAAAAACTCCCTCTGCACATGCCAAACTATATCACCCTTTGAACATGAGAACTTTGGGAAAAAAATTACTCAGACTGCTTTCATAGAAGAAACATTTTAAAATCTCTTTCCTCTTCTTAAAACAAACCCATATGGCTGGGTTCAGAGGTTGAGAGCACTGACTACTCTTCCAGAGGTCCTGAGTTCAATTCCAACAACCACATGGTAGCTCACAACTATCTGTAATGGGATCTGGTACCCTCTTCTCACAGTCAGGCATACATGCAGTCAGAACATTGTGTATATAATAAATAAATAACTATTAAAAAAAAAAAAGAAGAAGAACCCATATATGAAGTTTAAACTATCCATATTTACTACTAGAAGCTCTCTCTCCATTTATATTAAAATCATCAATCTGGGCCTGGAGAGATGGCTCAGTTGTTAAGAGCACTGACTGCTCTTCTAGGTCCTGAGTTCAATTCCCAGCAACCACATGATGGCTCACACCTATCTGTAATGGGATCCGATGCCCTCTTCTGATATGTCTGAAGACAGCAACAGTGTACTCATATACATTAAATAAATCAATCTTTAAAATCAACACTCTGAATAAAAGGAAAAAAGACTAAGAACTTCATTCTTTAACTACCATGAGCATTCCTGAAAACTAGATGGAAATAGAAACCATCTAATATGTCTCTTATGATATTCCCAGCTTGTACCCCTGTTTTAATGAGATTCTCACTCATCTCAGCAGCAAACATCATTTTGGTTATATTTGATTTTATCAACATTTGTTGTTCACCAATCCTATACTTACCAAAAAATTTACAGTTCTGTTCAACAAATGATTAGAGAAGCCAATAATAATAAAAATAAAATCAAAGAGCTTCCTCACACTAAGGCAGCTTTCACATCTTTGCTCATTCATTTGGCTTTTTTAAGATCATAGAACTTTCAGAATAGATTTGTTCATATACAAATCAAATTAAAAGAGAAAAAAGGAAGTACTTCCATATTAAACAAATACTTCTTTTTTTGAGGGGTGAGGTGATACAGAGTCTTACTGTGTAGGCCCGGCTGTCCTGGAACTCACTCTGTAGATCAGGCTGGCCTCATACTCAAGAGATCTAACTGCCTCTGCTCCCTGAGTGCTGGGATTAAAGATGTATACCACCACACCTACAACACCTAGTTTTTAATTTTAACAACCATCAAGTATTTATCTACTAAAACTGCTGTCCTCTTAGAAGCTATACAATCAAGAGTAATATGGATTATTACATAAAAGGGTACAATGTGAGTGACATAAATTTTATCTTTCAAATGTAGTCATTTACTAAATCATATATGTATCTTTATAGACACAAGGACTGAGGTAGAAATTAGATTATAATTAGGACGTAAGGTAATCCAATACTAGGCCTACAGGCGAGGAGTCAGAGACTAAACCAGAATTAAATGCAACTAGGATGACAAGAGGTTGACTTCATATACATACAAAGAAAGCATGTTTTCACTTCTGCAAATTTTAAAAGAGAAAGGGTTTCTCTTTGTGTGTATTACCTGTCTGTTAAGAAGGCACATATGAGATTCTTCGCATGTTTAGATATTTCTGTATCTTCAGGAAAACACAGTGAATTTTTATGATCCATAATTTTGCTGTAGGTTCCTACAAGTGAATCTGCATAAAATGGAGTATCCCTAAATTTTAAAAAAAGACAGCAATGAATTGAATAAAGAATTCAAGTTAAATGCTTTTTATATAACATGTAAATATATTAAGTTTAAATATATCAAATGACCTATATGCCAAGAGTAACAGTGGAAATGAAGAGACATATACAAATAACTTAAAATGTAACCACAACCAATGATCTTCTACCTTGAAAAATAAATTTGTCTCAGAGTTTTCTCTAATAGTAATACTGTATCTTGGGGTCAGGTGTAGTGGCCCACACCTTTAGTCCTGGTACTCAGGAGGCAGAGATAGACAGATCTCTCTGTTCAAGGCCAGCCTAGTCTACATAGTGAGTTCCAGAACAGCCAGAGCTACATAGTGAGATTCCAGGACTCTAAAGCCAGAGGCAGGTAGATCTTTCATGAATTTCAGGCCAGCCTGGTCTACATAATGAGACTCTGTCTCAAAAGAAGAAAGAAGCAAAATCAAGAGGAAAAAAGAAAGGAGAATAAAGAATATGTATTTGTTTATATGTTAAAGTTCAGGCCAGTCAAGGCTTCATAGAGAGACCTTGTTTCTTAACAAACAAAAAAAACCTAAAACATATCAACAATATAATAAGATTACAGGAACCAAAGAACAGTTTTATTCTTTTCTAACTACTAGAACACATACTAAAATTTACTTAAATATTTACTCAACCATTTAAAATATCTACAATAAATATTATTAAGAAATCTTAGGGTCCATCAACATGGCTTAGTGGTTAAGGGCATGCAGTCCTCTTACAAAGGATCAAAATTCAGTTCCCAACATAGACATCTGTGACACACGCAGACAAAATAAATAAGTCTTTGGAAACAATGACCTTGTAAACTATGGGGCTGGAACAATGACTCAGCAGTTAAGAGCATTTATTTGCTGCTGACTCTTCCAGAGTTTTTTTCCCAGTACCCAGGCTATGGGGCTCACAGTTACCTAGAATTCCAGCTCAGCTCCAAGAGAGCAGATTAAAAGATTAGTGAAGGCCTATAAAACCTGTGTATTTGTTCTTGCTCTCATACTGCCGTAATTTTAAAAGATCTAGTGATGAGTAGTGACACATATTAATGCAATCCTAGCTAATAAGAGGTTGAGGCAGGGGATTTTGAGTTTGAGGGCGGCATTGGTTATATGAAAATACTGATGAAAAATAAGATCTACTGGAGAAACACTTCCTATCAACATACATCATACTATTTTCTTTTGATGTTGGACTTCTTTAAATCACTATGCTAGTCTTATATCAGATTCTACTTCATTTATTTATAGACTAGCATGTGCATGTGTAAGCACGGGCAGGTCACACTCACAGGTGGAGGTCAGAGGACATTTGCAGATATTGGTTTTCTTCTACCCACACCAGAGACCTGGAGAGCAGACCATCAGGCTCCACAGATGCCTTTACCCCTTACACCAGTGGTTCTCAACCTTCCTAAAGTTCTTCTTGTTGTGGTAACTCCAAAACATAAAATTACTGTTGCTGTTGCTTTATAACTGTAATTTTGCCACTGTTATGAATCATAATGTAAATACTTGTGTTTTCCAATGGTCTTAGGCAACCCTCTGAAAGGGCATTCGCCCACCCCCACACCCAAAAAAGGGAAGACCCACAGCATGAGAATCAGTGTCTTAAGCCATCTCACCAGTTCTACATCAGATTCTAGTTCAGGTTTTCAGAAATTCCTCCTTGAACATGGCAACTTCTTTACACTCTCCAATTCTTGACTGAACTATAAAGTGTTATGAAAAGGGTTTTCAAAACAAAACAAGTGCAAATATTGACTTACCTACTAACATCTCAAAAAGGAAAACACCTACAGACCACCAATCACATTCTCGCCCATAGTAACCATCACCTCCTTGTGATTTCAGAACCTCAGGTGATATGTAATCAGGAGTTCCAACTGCTGTATCGCAATGTACCATGCCTGTCTGGGTAAACAATAGAATTAAAAAACAAAGCCAAACATTGAGGGAGAACACAATAGTAACAACTGATTTATTATCAGACAGTGCATGTATCACTTCCAATAGAACACCACTGCTGACATGCTTCAGACTCAGGATTATATACACACCGAATGCATAACACCACTGCTGACATGGCTTCAGGACTCAGGAATTATATACACCACCGAATGCATAGAAATATCTGCATCAGGGAGACTAGGTATGAGTTTTTATCCATGGAAAATGGAAAAGGCAGTGGGCTCCCAAACCTACAGAAACTGACAACTTTTGTTGTTAATTTCATACATTCTAAAGTAGGGTGTACAAAATGAGATCTTAATGACCCAACATGGGGAAAAGGAAAGAATCATTAGGTGGAAAGCAGCTTTGCTGTTCTGGAAAGAAACAAAAGCACTTACGATGGCAATGCATCACTCAGCTTAAACATGGCATTAAGAACATGCTATTTACAGCTTATCATGAACAGACAGAGAAAATGGATTAAATATTTAAACTAAAAGACCAAAAAAGTATGGCATATCTTAGGTTTACATATTTCTAGTATGTAGCTGTGTCATCAACATATTCGGTGATTCAGCACCTTTACCTGTATGTGGTTTTCATGGGTAGTAAGACACTTTCTGTGAGTACCTTCTTAGAATGTGTGTGTGTGTATAACATGTTCATGTGTGTTTGTGTATATGATAATGTACATGTTCGATGTGTGTGTGTGTGTGTGTGTGTATAAGCCATAGGTCAATGATGGCTGCCTTCCTCTATCACTCTTCCCCTTATTATCTGAGAAAGTCTCTCACTGAACTTTGAGCTTAGTAACTGGCTGATCTAGTTACCAGTTACTAGGAAATCTGAACTCAGACCCTCATGATTGACAGGTGAGCCATCTCCCTAGTTCCTCAAGTGTCTTTTTGAAAAAGATAAGAATCATCCATCATAGGAGAAGGGAGGAGAGTAAGAGAGTGAGCATGTATATGTAGCACATGAGCACAAAAGCATCACAGTGCTTTCTGCTAAGTGAAAATACTCTAGCAATGTAAAACTAAAGAAACACAGCTTCTTTACCCCAAGTTCTGTCCAACTTGTAAAGATTTTCTACATTAATCCAAATGCCCTTCACTTCCTCTCCCTGCTAATGGTATATCACCACGTTTCTCACAAGAAAGCTATAGAAATACGAACATGCTGGGTTATTAGGGCTAAGGACATGTTCAATGGCAGACTCTCTTAGTTTGCCTAGTGTGCAAAGCCCTAGGTTCATTCCCCATCACTACACACTACCTCTACAAACCAACAACAAAAACCTATACGTAATATGACCTCCTTGGGGAAAAGAAAGTTCAATGTGTTTTGTGGACATCATTTCTACATATGTTTAAATGCTAGAAAGCATGTTAAACATGAGAAATTAACTTCAAAAATAGTATTTTATATATCCTTAATTTGGCAGAATAGAATGTTATTTCTCCAAATATACCAGCGAACTGAGAACAGAAATCATTATAATTTGAATGACTGTGGATTATTACATAGAACAAAAATAATAAGACAGTGACATTAAAATACAGGGCATACAATTTATTAATTTTATAGTGTTGAAAATTGAACTCAGGGCTTTAGGGAGTCTAGTCAAACACTGCACCACAGGGAAGGGAGTGCTCAGCTCCTACAATTACCATTCATCAACAACTACCTTGTACTTTATAGTTCTGTTGAAAATCAGTAGAGACAAAAAAGGTAGAGAAAAATCCTCATAAAACCAGAAGCTCCACATATAAAAAAGTGAAAAGTGGACTTTTTTTTCATGAACATAACCACGATGAAAGGCATGAAAATAATCCAAGGAGCTTTGGAAAAACTAGCTATTTTATCAGAACATCTTCAAGCCAAAAGGCAATGTTAGCAAATATACTTATCACAGTAGTGAGGACAGCAATTATGAAACAATTTTAAACATACACTAGGGTTAAACAAGTTTTTTTTTTTTTTTTAAAGCTATAATTAGCTAATACAAACCAGAAGGGGTTGCTTGTTTGTTTTTAGCCATTGAAATAAATTACAAAAGAGAAGAGAAAGGCTAGACTGGCCCTACAGTGTTAAGGCGTATCTTCAACCAGGGCATGTGGCTGAATACTGGGTGTTATAACCCATGCCTCCTAGCTCTACCCACTGACTGAGTGAGCCTGAAAGCCATGATATCTTAGGAGCAATGAGCATATCTAGCAACCATACAGGTAACTACTAAGTACCATTTCTAATAAAAATCAGAGCTTCTTGGAGTGACTCTAGGAGAAAGGGGGAAAAGGAAAGTTTTAATATTCTGTAGTATCAAAATGAAAGCCAATACACTAAAGGATATGGAGCTAACCTAAGGAAACTTCACAAAGTTAAATAACACATTATGAAAGGATTATATGGTAAATCACAACAACTTTAGAGCTATGAGGTATTGTCACATGACAGCACCAAGAGTCATATTTTAAGAGGCTTCCTATGAGTTTGAGCTGGAGAACACAATAACTAGGCATTCATATTCAAAAGGTTACTAAAAATTACTTTGATTGGGGAATGGAGGTGGGTAAGAGCACTTGGTGTGCATGAGTGAGGACCTGAATTTCAATTCCTAGCAACCAAGTAAAAAGCCAGGCGTACATGCCTGAAACTCCAGGCTGAAGGAGGGAAGTGCAATAGTGAGGCCAGGCAGAGCCCAGAGATTTACTGGTCAGCTAGTCTTGCCAAACAAATAAGTGAACTCCAGGTACACTGAGAGTCTTGGCTTCAAAAATAAAAGTAACATGGAGGGCTGGGGAGATGGCTTAGTAAGAAGAAGTACAAGGAAAATGATAGCATATGATTTGAACCTGAGTTCAAATCCTTAACACTCACACAAAAAGCCAGGCATGGTAGTATATGCTTGTAATCTCAGCATTGGGGGATGTGGAGAGGAGGGAGCAGGTCCTGGGGGCTCACTGGTCAGTCAACCTAACTGGTTAGTTGTGGCTCAGTGAGAGACTTTGTCTCAAGTCAATAAGGTAGTGAGTGATAGAAGACATCTGACCTCGTCCACTGGGTTCCTCATGGAGGTGCACAGGTATACACACACATATGTATTCATGCATACATACAATCTAAATAAAATAAAATGGTGGAGATAGAAGACATTTGACATCCACTGCCAGCTTTTGCACATACATTCATAGGCAAGCGTACCTATACACCATGCATATGCCACACATACACCTAAAAAAATTACTTTAAATGTAATAAATTAAATGTTTTCTAAATATATTTGATGATTTGTCATTGCCAAAATATAGACCAAGAGAGTTTACTGAAAACTTAAAATTGGACCAATCGGAAGTCTTGGGTTTGGTCTTAAAAACAATTCAAAACGCCCCTTACAAAGGGAAAAAAACAAAAATTTAAATGGAACTCACACTTTCATCTGCTCCTAACTGCACAAACCTGCCTAGCTGGATTCCCCTAGTTAGTATTCCCTTGGGTACTAATTATTTTTATTATAAGTACAAAGGTTTTTTTTTAATCTCTTTTATTTATTGATTGATTGATGAATGAGGGGCACACAAGCATACGGCTTGCAAGAATTGGTTCTGTCCTCTCTCCATGTGAGTCCCAAGAAGGGTTGAAGCTATATAATATACTGGTCAAAGCTGAAAATATAGAATACAACAAGTATTACCATTTTCGTTTTTTTTTAATGTATAATTTTGAGGAAAATAGAATTTTTCAGAAATAAACACAAGAAGAAACATCAGATATTAAAACTGAAGTCATGGGGCTAGTGAGATGGCTCAGCAGCTTATCAGCACTGACAGATCTTCCAGAGGGTTCAATACCCAGCACATACATGGGTGGCTCACAGCCATCTCCAGTTCCAGAGAATCCAATACCATCTTTTGGCCTCTGACATAATGTAAGAGAAAGCAAAGATAACTGAATGTCTCTATTCAAGGATCAAAGGATGTCTATATTGCTGCCAGACTATAAAAACCTGAAGTGGTACATAGTCTTACATAGTTTCTATCAATTTATCTTCTTCCTTAATCGCTAAACATATAAAAATCATTTTTTAGGTGTACCCCAGCATGCCAGAGGTTAGCTTTGGCCACTGAGCTGTAGCCGGTCTCTGATGTAGAGACAGTAATAAGGAAAGGCAAACAGTGACAGAACTCAAACTTGCAACAGCATTAGTCACCTAACAATTACTAGAAAATTCAGAGTCCTATGTAATTTTGAAAAACAATTCCATGCCTGTGGATGCTCCAAATGTTTTGTGCATGCGTCGCTGCTGTTCTTGGTGGTGGAGGTGGAGGTGATTCTGGAAGGCTATGAAAACTATCCCAAAGATGAAACTCAGTCTCCTAGAGGCACAGATTACTTACTATTTACAAGCCATCTTCTAAACAACCCTGCCTCATCAGGAATTAATAGTACAGACAAGAAAGGACAAAATGGAAAATTACATAATCAAAACAAACCAGTATCACGGTTATGCTTGAAGTTACTATTATTGAACCAACTCAGATACAGAAGAGTTAGGTGTGAAGTAGTGACTGACTTCTTCATTTTCTATCACCTCCTTTCTCAAAACGAGGAAAAAGCCACGGAAATAATAATGGTGGTGGAAGTACTCATGAACTTAAACTTAAATTTTGTAGCCCAATTCTATACATCTAGACCATTACTAACTAGTTCTGATTGGTAACAGACGCCTGTCAAGAAGATAAATGAACTGAGCAATGATATTCATTCATCAAGGCACTAATAGAAGTATTTTACACCTAGATGAATGAATAGTAAAGGAAATATTCTAAATGGTTTTATCTTGGAACTGTTATGCCACTGTCTAAGCAAAATTCATTTTTACTCAAACTGCAAAGTCCTGATTTGTATTTGTTTCTTAAAACACACACACACAATCAAAAAACTAGGACTAACAAGAAGACTCAGCAGGTAAAGTGCTTGTGGCATAAGCCTAGTGACCTAAGCATATCTCCAGAACCCATAAGTAGCAGGAGAAAATTGACTCCACAGAGTTGCCTTCTGACCTCCACATGTACACCATTGCATGTGCATGCTCTTTCGCTCTCTCATACATACAAATACAATAAATATGGAAAAACTTTTTACAAAACAGCATTTTTTATTGGCTTACTTACTTCATCCATTTTCATACATGTGCCAAAATCTGCTAATTTCAGATGTCCATGTTTATCCAACAGCATGTTATCAGGCTTCACATCTCTGTGGATTAAGCCCATGGAGTGTATTGCATCCAGTGCAAGCACTACTTCAGCAGTATAAAACTTGGCCCATTTTTCAGGCACATCGTAATTACTCATAAGGTTAACAAGGTCTCCACCTGGCATGTACTCCATCACCATGTACAGGTACCTGTCATCTTGAAAGGCACAAAAGAGCTGGAAAAGGAGGAAGAACAAAATTATACTAAAAACAAAGGCATGAATACAATGAAACCCCAAAATTATTATTACTAGTGAAAAAACAGACTACTTTACACTAAAATAGAGTTAAAATTTATGAAACCCTTTACTTGTGGATCAAGCCTGTTTAATGAGAAAATAATAGAACAATTTTATATGGTTACTTTTTCAGACATACAATAAAATGTGCATAAATGAATGTTTTCCTCTCACAAAAAATACAACGTAGGAAACAACAAAAATTTTTAAAAGATATATTTGGAACAAAGGAGACAATATCTCTGAGAACTAAACAAAGTATTGCTCATACCTTACACAAAAGAGAGCTGGAGGTAGGAGCAGCTCAGAAACATCTAACAGATGCCAATTTAAAAGACAGAAGAAATAAATCCCATTTCAGTGAAAAAAAAAAAAAAAAAAAGAGTAATCAGCAGCCACACTTGGAGGAGAACTAAATCCCTCTTTTCTATTCTTTATCCTCTTATTCATGATAAGCAGCAAGCAACAACTACAGTATGTTGCTCCAGAAAGAAAGAGTAACCACAACTCTGAAGAAAAGGTATCTCTATAGCCCACCAAACAACACAGACCCCTTCAGCCCCTTACTGGAAACAAGCAAACAGAAATGGCGGCAACCAGACACTATTTAAATAATCAAGAGATCCATTCTTTCTCAGTAGAAAATCTATTCAACAGAATCAAAGATCAAAAGATAACAATATATGGAATGGTTAAAAAAAATGAATGAGATTTAAAGCTAAAAGTGGGACACTTCAGTGCTATCCTCTTTTTTCTCCTTTTTGAAATAAATTTCCTTATGTAGATCGAGTAGAACTCAAAACTTAGAAAGAATCCCCTTGTGCAGCCTCCCAAGCGCTGGGATTACAGTATGTCCACCACACCAGCATCACTATCATTCTTTAATTCAAGCACATTATCAAGGCCCATAATTACACACACATATACAAAATATAATAGTGTGAACTGTACACATTGGAATTTCTAAACAATGGCTACGATTAACCAAATAAAACCAAAAAGGGATTTAAGGCTCAATCTCATTTTTAACTTTTAAATTTATTTTGGGGAGTGTGTTTTGCCTACATGTAAGTGCCCAATGTCTGTGGAGTCCAAAAAAGGGTGTTGGATCTCCTGAAACTGGAGTTATAGATTGTCAGAAGAGCTGCTATGTAGAGGCTGGTCAAATCTAGGTCCTCTGGAAAAGCAGACTGGCTCTTAACTGATGAGCCATCTCTACAGTTCCCCTCAACATCACTTTTTAAAAGCAGTACTAATGACCTTTTAAATGACACAGTCATCTATATGACCTTTTAAATAAAATTCATTCTGCCTCTTTCAAGCGAGGTATGGAACTCGAGCTCATTTAAGCACTTTAGAGCACACACTGGTACGTGGTTAATCTTATTCATCTTCCTTGCTCAAAAACGTCTGTAGATTTGGATACTGGAGTTAAAATAAATACCATGTAAAGAAACAAAGCTGGTAGTGTATGTAATAGAAAAAGAAGCAATATTATGAGGCAGAATTAGGAACACTAACATCACACATTACAGAAAAATATATAAAGGACTATAGAATTTTCAAGATGCTTACTATAGAAAACTTTTCTCCCATTTCAGATAGGCTGAGAATGTCAAGTAAGGTCTAAGCTCAGTATGTACAAATCAATCTAATGGCAGGATGAATTCAGAGTGGCATACTGGCTGATCATGTAAAATCTATATATAAAACGATTAAGGAAGAAATAGTTTCTAGTAATAGTTTTTATATGCCATGTCTCTATAGATACTCCACCAAGAAACACTAAACACACATATTGAATCAGGTCTAATAAAAAATAATTACACTTTTTACTATGCAAACAAAGCACACAAAACAATCTTCTAAATAGACACCTTAACACAAAAAGTGACTATGCTTACCTGAACTACCCAGGGACTGTTAGCAAAGGCCATAATATCTCTTTCTTCCCAGAAAAAAGCAGAATCTGATCTTTTTATCATTTCAAATTTACTAAGAAGCTTCATTGCATAAACCTTCTGTGATGCCTTATGTCGAACCTGTAGATTAAAAAAAAAAACAAAAATAATACTTTAATTGCATAAGGAGAATGATGGTGCTGCAATGTTGTTAACAACTAGCTGCAAAACAAACTGACCCTTAGTCAAGTAGATGCATGTAATACCCTGTTACCAGGTAAGCCTCCAAAGCAGAAGTATAACACTTACCGGGGAGAACATATATAAGGGCCCAAATATTTCAGGAAATATACCTTTTAATTAAAGTCAAATAAGCAACTATCTCATTTCAGGTAAATAAATTCCCTCAGATTATTTAAGCTAACTATATTTTTAAAAAAAACAACAAAAAAGATACTATTTAACAGGCAATTTTCAAGAAATGTTTACTGAGGGGGAAAAACGTCTCTTTTAGTCTGAAACATGAGTGTTTATGTATATGTGTTGTGTGGGGTGCGCATCACTCACTATATGAACATCAATCATCTAAAAGGTTAGTTTGCAAGAGATAACTTGATTTTATTAACTCATTCTCATTTGTTCCTAAGTATCTGTTTAAAAGATTAGTTTAAAAACCAAACAAACAAAAAAACAACTAACAATATAGTTACCTATTTTGCTTAATGGAATATAAATTTCTTCAGAGTAAGAATAGATCTATTTACAACCATATTTTTTTAAAGATTTGTTTGTTTGTTTATTTAATGTATGTGACTACACTGTCACTCTCTTCAGACATACCGGAAGAGGGCCATCAGATCTCATGTGGTTGCTGGGAATTGAACTCAGAACCTCTGGAAGACCAGGTAGAGTGCTTAACAGCTGAGCCATCCCTCCAGCCCCTACAACCATATCTGATTCCCAGAACTCTCCAAAGTATCACAAAGAAAAGAAATATAGAGTCCAAGTTACAATAGCTAACACATATTGTATAATAATAAATAACAATTGGTAACATATTACAAAACTGAAACATTCAAGCTTTATTCTTGAATATCTATTTCCTACAGTTAGTTGGTAAATGGCTGCTCCATCACTCAAGCTTCTCAGGCTAAAAATTCCTTTGTCAGAGAATCATACAGTTCTACCTTTTACTTGTTTCTAATCCAGACTTATCTAGCTATACTCATTGCTGCCAACCAGGTCCAACATCTTTTACTCCAATTGCCAGCAAAATCTCAACTGGTTTTACTCTTCTATAACCACTCAATCTAATGAGCCATACAGACAAACCAATTCTGGTCCTCAGCTTTTCTCTTTTGCATGTGCTGCTCTCTGTGGAAGGCACTTTTCAATGAGTTCAGTTCCTGACTCCTTCAAATCCCAGTTCAAATACTGCCTTCTCATGAACACTTACTCTGATCAAAGTACTTTACCTTTAACCCACTATCTCCTCTCCTGCCAGCATGTCCCTAACTCATTCTCTCTTCCTTGTTCTTGATCCATTTCACTTACTAATCTTTTATCTTTTAAAGAATAACTTATGTCCTATCTCTCAGCACCAGAATTTAATCCAATGAAGATAAAATTTGGACCTATTATAGAGTATGTGCAAGCCACATTAAGGTAATGTTTGGATATATTACCTTAATCTTTACTTTAGTCCCAGTGAGGTATCCTTTCTACCTGTCAGAATGGCAAATATAAAGCACGGAGAATGCAATCTACCTGAGGACTATAAAGGTGGCAAGCTGAGACTGAAATGACTGAAATGCACTCTGCATCCATAGTGTACACTATTTCTATACCTCTAAATTTGAAGTTAGCATCACCTACCTCAAACAGAGCCAGATTTCATGCCAACCCAATATCCCAGCCCACCTGCAGTTCTCTCTCTCTGGAAAGCTCAGCAGCATTTGGTCTCAGGGTTGGAGGAAGAAGCTAAGAAAAGATGAAGCTCTTGACCACAATGCCTAGAGTCCTGACTAGCCCAAAGCCATCTTCCCAATTTAAACCTTGTCCTTTTGTTCTTGTTCATACTTTAAGCACAATTATCTTCTTTTAGTCCCTCTAAAATAATAATGAACCTTTCTTCTTTATATTATAGAAAAATCTATCAGTCCCTGATCATCTCTCATCCAAGGACACAAGCTGCTTTTCTACTCAGCTGAAATATGAAACTCCTCAAAAGAAGCTTCCTCTGACTACCCAATCAAATTAAGAACCTCACTGCGGCCAAGTAATAAATACTTTCTTAAAAACCATAAAGAATCTCATCATTTCCTCACAACTTCAACTTCATTTGCTTTCTTACTACAATCTGTAATTTTTTTGGATGTTTGTTACTTATTGCTGGTTCTCCAGAGGATACCATACTGTACAATTAAAAAACAAAAACAAAACTTTATGCCTATGACAAATTCAATGACAATACTGACAACAAAATAATTTTATGGCTGAGGGTCATCACAACCTGAAGAATTATATTAAAGTGTCACATCACAGCATTAGGAAGGTTGAGGACCACTGCTCTAGAACATAGTTCCTCCTCTAATATGTATCAGCTGCATGTCCAGGAAATTTACTACTTTATAACTTTGCTACTGTTAATGTAAATATGTGAAATGCAGGATATCTTGATATGTGACCCCTGTGAAAGGCGCGTCCGACTCCCAAAGGGGTCACAAACCACTACTACCAACAAACCTAACAGTAAATCTAAACATCAAAAAGGAGCAGTTTAGCTAGAGGCTGAGTCACATTAGGGTGAAAGAACTTGATAGCAACACCTTGCTCTTTCCACACACCTACTCTGACAATGTATAAAAACTGAGCCTCCACAAATCAAGGATGGCCAACCAGTAAGTCACTGAACAGACTATCAGAATGAAAACTAACATTCTCCAAAAAGATAACAAGCTCAAACTCTCTATTCCATATCCACAAGAGCTAGCAAATAATTTAAAACTTACTAGAGAGATAAAAAGGAAAGCATGACATATGGATAAGGAAAAAGAAGTCACAAGAAAATGTTAGGTTTAGCTTTAAATTTTTCTTACAAATAAGTATACAAGATATAAGTAAAAATAGCTCTTAGAAATATGCTTAAATGGAAGTAATAGAATGAAAAATTCTATAACTAAAAAAAAAATAGTAACAAATGAAAACATTAGAAGGGCTAAACGGAACAGTGATTAAAGTGAGAGATCCATCTGGACAGTGGTGACACACGCCTTTAATCTCAGCACTCAGGAGGCAGAGGCAGGGGGATCTATAAGTTTGAGACCAGCCTGGTCTACAGAGTGAGTTCCAGGACAGCCAGGGCTACACAGAGAAGTCCTGTCTTGAAGCTGGGGGTTTGGGGGATGTGTGTGAAAAATTCAGTGAATGTGAACACAAATAAATTTGAATAAATGAATGTGATCAGACTGGGGGCATCCAAAATAATTTTAAGCTAAGATATATGTGATTATAATGGACCATATATACCCATTAATGAATTATCAAACAACTAAAAGCAAGACATAAACTTAAGTGGTTTAGATATAAACCAGAGAGGCTGAAGATTAAAGGACAGGTAAACATATTTGCCATGGAAACCAGCAAGGATAAAATGTTACAGTAAGAATGAATGTATATAGTGAAACAGACTTACAGTAGACAGTCTTTATCCAAATGAAAGATACTACATCAACACCTAAGAGGCAGAACAGCTGATCTTTTTGGGTTCCAGGCCAGCCTGCAATTCATACATAATGACTCCCATACTTGAGGGGAGACAGCAGAGGGGCACACATGTATTCTAAATGTTTGCACCTTTAATAAATGAACTTGAAAATTCATGAACCAAAAACTAACAGAATTGGAAAAAGAAAACTATGATTCTCTATTTTCTGCTGAAAAATGTGACACTGTGTCAGTAATTGATAGAACAAATATATAAAACATTCTTAAATCATTTTCCCTTTTAAAATGTTTTGAAATCTGAAGTATTTTGAAATGCTGTAACATTACAATGACAATGGTAAGTTCAAGAGGTAACCATGTGGTGACGAGAGCTGAAGCTTGTATGTATCTTCTGTGCTGTAGGAATCATAGCAATCTCTACTAGATCTGCACAGTAACATCAAGTTTATACAACACTAAAAATACATGCATCAGGAAAAAAAAATGTGAGAACACAGAGCAGCAGTCAGGAATTAAGGATGACAGTTGTAAAGCTAGAAAACTATACTACAGCAGGCATACTAGCTTTCTAATTGACTTGTTTTCAATAACCAGATTATCTCAAAGTAAATAATCATAAAAAACTATTAACAATTTTAGAAATTGCTAACACACTCTTCTATGTATATTTACACCATCCTTCAAGCCCTAACTTACTCTAAAAACAAATTGAATTTTGAATGTTCTCTAACTTCATTAGAAAAAAAAATCTACAGAGCATTAAGAGTCAATTAATTTCTGTTATTATTTTCATTATTTATACTTAGACCATGACATACAAAATTCTGAGAACTTTGCTGTACAATGGAGCTATGAACCAGGGCTAAAAGTTATCCATTAACTGCTGGAAAGAAGACAGTCATTCATTTGAATAAAAAGTATATACTGTAGCCCTAAGAGGACTTCTGAATGAGAAAAAGTTTACTGTCTTCATTAGTGGTGCAGTTACTCTCCAGTCTATAGTTCCCTGTGTTCTTGATAATCTCACAGATGTGCTGTTTGCAGCCTGTTTCCTAAGCTGCTTTCAAGAGAAAGATGCCTTCACTGTGAAACTGCCCAGTGGGTGGCACGATGCTGAATTGTTCAGTTCAACATATTGCTACCTCTACCTATGCAAAATCTAGTAAGACTTTGAACACATTAAGAATAATTTGGCTATAAGGCTGTATTTCATATAAACATTACTGGCTCATAGCACAAAGTAGGAATCACTACTTCTCATCTCTGATATAATTCACAGACATTAGACTTATTCATGCCAAATGTCTACACCATACCTTTAAAATTCATTAGCAGTGATGTGACAAAGTAGTATAATAAAGTGCTGCTACTTAGGAAAGCTGATTTCCACTCATCTTCCTCTGAGGATGTCTCTGAGTTATTCTATCATAATCTCCCTCAGCATCTCTGCAGACTCCCCTTTATTCTCCAGCTCCTTCTCTCTATTCAATATAGATGGACAAATACATGAACAAACAGTCAGACATAGTAGCTATTCATTATCACACTGAACAGAGTAATGCTTAAAAACATGGATTCAGATGTAAACAAACCTGGGCAAAGGCAGAGGTATTTATGAACTAGGTGACAAATTTACTCAATTCCTCTAAATTACAAATCAAAGACAAAATGAGAGATAATGACTATAAATTCAGCATACAGAATACAGTCAATGAAAACATTACCTAACTCTACCACAAACGGAATAAGGCTCATTCTACTATGAAGTTATTCATGTGTCCTTGTTACTAGTCTTAGTACTTAGAGAACCAAAAAAAAACTAAACCAAAACAACAACAACAAAAAAACAAGCAAAAGAAAAAAAAACCACTTCTCCTAATAGTTCTATTGGTTATAAAAAAGACTGTCAAATTCCTTGTTTTTAAATTTGAAAATACACTCAATATAAAACATCATTCAACTAAGACTATATGTGTGCAGGAGGAAAAAAACACCCTCCCCTTAAAAAGGGAGGGAGATACAAAACACTGACCATGGTTATATCCCAGCTGATGGAATTTAAGCTCCTCCTCTTTTCTTCCCACCCCATAATTTCTACAGTTAAGATGTACTTCTTTGTAAGAAAGACAGACAGACAGGCTGACTTAAACAGATGTCAGATTTCTAAATGAAGCTTAAGAACATGCTTAGGATATTCTTGGAAACTTGTTGACAACTTTATAATCATTCTTACTAAGACATGTCATTTGAGGCTTTCAAATTTATTTTTTACTAATAAAATCATATTTTTAATAAGAAAATTCAATTTGTGTATTAGACTAGCCTAGGGTAATGTCTGATGTTAATAAAGCCTCCACCAAAGATGCAAGTAAAACAATGTCCTCATGCCTTCTGTTATGGCAGGCAAGACTGAATAGCAGATACAAGGACTATGAAAACATCAGAAGGAGGGAGTAATTTTTACAGCTCAGAAATAACCTTATAAAGAGTAAAGATCCCATTTTACATGTAAAAAAAATCTGAGTTCACATGAACAGTATTAGAGAATCACATATGCATAGCATACATGCAATGCAGAAATGAACTGACAGTGACTATATAGGAAGGGCTGCTCTTTTCTCTCTGCTTCTCCAGATACTCTTTTAAGCTATGTTCATTATTGAAGAAGACAGTATCCCGAGGTATGAATGAATCTTTTAGATGAAGAGTATCAATTACTGATAAGAAGATCAAAATACTTGAAAGATACAGTTCTTGTTTTTAAAAAAAATAGTGCAAAGGAATCAAAATATCAACATATAAGCTACAAGGTAAGACGTACTATTACAAATAACATTAATTAAGACACAGAGAAGAAATTTCACTCAGACAGAATGTTAAAACAGAGAGAAACAGTTAATTTCCAAAATTTTCTTTGAAAGCGAGCACTGAGAGGCATAAGTAAAAAGAACTGTAGGACTAAAAGGCAGGTAGGGAGACAAAGCACTCTGAGCAGCTTCCTGAGAATGGACAGATAAGAAGGGTGACATTTTAAAGTGTCTTTTTAAAACCATCTCCTCCCTTCAGTGTGTGTGTGTGTGTGTGTGTGTGTGTGTGTGTAGGAATGGACATGACTGTAGTGCCTTCAGAAGCCAGAAGAGAGCATCAGATCCCCTAGAGCTTATGACACCAGCAAGAGTGGTAGCAAGCACTCTGGCATCCTCAACTTTTACCTGCTAGGCCATCTCTCCAGCCCCATGAATGCTGACATTTCAAAAGAGGTCCCAGCAGGCCAGGATAAAGGTATCATACTAATTTAACAAACTAAGAAGAGAGGGATCCATAGTTATATCACATCTAAAACTATCTTTCTTTAACTTAACATAGGTAGAGGCAGAAATAATGAAAACCAACTCATATAATATAAAAACCCCTAAAGTTGATTCAATGTTCCCACAGCAGGACTGGGAATAGGCGTGGTACCTAAGAATATAAGGATATAAAACTACAAGGAAACATCTCCAAATAGTAACATCAGTCCAAGTGAGCATACACAGAACAAATACACAGAATATTTAATACACATAGTCTTGATATTCTCTCCATTAGTACTTCACAACTTGAGATCAACACTACTTTGATGAAACACTAAGCAGAAGAGCAATAGAAAGCAGGTTCATATATGAGATAGCCTGGATGAAAGTAAACCAATGAATACTCAGAAAAGTGGAGACTAAGTTTAAAAACACAAATTATAGGACTGTCTAAAAAATTAAGCATAAGGGGTGAAGGAAAAGACATTAATTATGACTCTGTGTGTCTGTGTGGCTTGAGTAGCTTGGGAAGAAGAGAAGCAAGTGCTCTTTTAACTGCTGAGTCATTCCTGTAGTCATTGTATTTTTTAATTATTATTACTCTGTATGTGTGTGTGGCTGCCAGGGCACACATATTTTTGGAGATAAGAGGGCAACTTTATGGAGTCACCTCTCTGCTTCCACCTTTATTCAAGTTCAAAGGATTAAGTTTAGGTTGCCAGCTTTGCCTGCTGAGCCACCTTGCAAGTCAGCGAAGACTTTTAACTGACACTTTGGCAACAGTCTCAAATGTTTCTAATGATCAGAATACATAAGATACCAATAAGCTTGTTCCCAAACCTTCCAAGAACTAATATTCAAAGAAATTTCTGTTGTTTTTCATGAAATCTGATATTGCCATGATGGCCCTATGTAAGTAATATACCTATGCATATCTAAAAATCAGTAAGACCTGATTTAAAAGTAAAGGCCACATAAATACCTGACAAGAAAGCTAACAATCATCCCACTACTCAGAACCAGAACCACACTAAGAGACGTGAATATTCAATTTAGTATTAATAGAAATGTTCTACGGTTATATGGTTACTAATACTACTCCAAGCTGAGAGAACTACAGCCTGGATGACAGGAACCAATATCCTAGAAACAGCAGGCTAGAAACAGCAGTTGACAATACTGATTTTTCTTCCTCAGTATTAGATATTCCACACAAAAATGTCTATTAACGTTTTACTACTGAGGTCATAGGCTCTAGAGGGGAAGATACTCCTTTTTCTTGTTATTTATTCTTTTTTAACTATAATTTAAAATTTTTCATGGATATGGGTGTTTTGCTTGCATGCATGTCTGTGCACCACATGAATGCAGTGCCCAGAGTCCAGAAGAGGGTGTGAGCTGCCTAGCAACTAATTTCAGACAGTGTGAGGAATCGAACCTGTGTCCACTGCTTAAGAGCAGTCAATGCTCTTAACCACTGAGCTTTCTCTCTAACCTCCCCTCCCACACCCCCAACATTTTTTTCTTTAATTACTTACTTTATGTATATAAGTGTATTACCTATATGTATATATGTGAACCATGTGTGTTCAGTGCCTGTTGAGGGCAGAAGAGGGCACTGGATCCCCTGGAACTGAAGTTACAGACCCCATTATTATGCTAGAAGCTGAGCCAGTGTCCTCTGGAACAGCAGCAAGTGACTGTAATTGCTGAGCCATCTCTCTAGCCCCATACTGCTGTTGACTTCAGAACCTTCTTATATGCTATGGCATTTCAGTGACATATCAAAGTTATATTTTAAATGAAAACTTATTTGTAGAAATTGGTTAACATTGTCCTCTGTGGTAACCTAACCTACTTTCAACTTAACCAGATAAAGTATTTCACATGGAAAGAAGAAATTGTGCTATCATGAAACTTCCTTTTACTAATCTCAAAAATCAAAACAAATACATCATAAAGATATGTTAAATTGGAACATTTTCTCCATATACTCACCATACTAATTTACTACATACAAATTCACTTCAAAAGGCTATACAGATGGAAAAAATATGTGAACTTTTCCTTTATAAACTTATTCATTTTAAAGAGTCCCTATCTAAGATAATAGAGGCAAAAGCAAAGCCAAAACAAGTAAGACATAAGATCTAGGGTCAGACACCAGATTAATATAATTTTTTTTTATTTTTAAAAATACCTATTTTGGCTAACAGCAATAACAAAAATAAAATTTCATACCTATATATTTTCCTTCCATTCCTTTGACATACTGTATTATAATGACCACAATAGCAAAAAAGAGTAACAGCTCTGACATTAAAACATGGGAAATTGGGACAAGGCATGGTGGTACATGACTTATATCCCAGTACTCAGGAGTCACAGGCAGGCAGATCTCAGTAAGTTGTAGGTCAGCCTGGTCTATATAGTGAGACTATATCTCAGAACAAAACAAAGCAGTACCAGGTTGACCGGGATGTTTCTCAGATCATTAAGTATGCTTGGCATATGTGAAGCCTTGGCTAAGTCTGAACACATGTAAAAGAGAGCATGAGGATGAACGCCTGTAATCTAGCACCTGGGAAATGGAAGCAAGAGGATCGAAACTCAAAGCCCATCCTCAACTACACATTAAACTCCAGGGCAGCCTAGAATGTAAGAGAGCCTGTCTGAAAAACCAATTTAAAAACAACAACAACAAAAGAAAAATAAGAATAGGTCAAGATCTGACACCTATCTGTTGAAAATCCAACCCCAAATTCTAGTACGTCTTTTGTAACTGTAATAATCATATAAAATATGTGATTTGGCTCTATATATCAAATAAGCAATAAAAATAACAAAACAACCCTTAGGGAGTACTCTAACTAGTATTACTTATTAATGAACTTGTCATCCATTATCTTGTTAATTAACTTAATCATCATCTTCCACAGTGACTCTCACAAAATAGGTATTACCTTCTCTACCTTCAGGTCAGAACTTGGAGAAGAACTTACATTTACAGTCATCAAGAGAATGTTAGGTTCAAAAGACAAAACTGGACTCTATATTGGCGGCCTCATGCTTAGGTACTAAAACCAGGAAAACTATTATAATACTTCATTTAATATAAATATAATATTTACTGTTAAAAGTTATAATAGTTGTATTTTCACTTGAAAGATAAAGAATTTCTTCACTGTGATGGGTAAATGTGTGTTAGACATATGTGTGCATATATGATATGTGTGTTACATGTATGTGTATATATGTTATGCTACATATATACACATATATACATATATATGTATGCAACAGCTTGTTAAACAGAATGCTTTCAATATGACCATTTTTGTTGTTTTTGAAACAAGACCTCACTATATAGTTCTGACTGCCCTAGAACTGTATGCCAGGCTGGTCTTGAAAACAGAGATTGGCCTGCTTCAGCCTCCTGAATGCTAGGATTAAAGGCATTCACCATCAAGTCCAGCTTCATTCTGACCATTAATGAAAATATAGCTCTCATATAGTTTTATACCAGAGTATAATATAGCATAGTGTTAACTTCTAAGCATATAACATGTAAAAACCAAACTGGCGTTACTCTAAATCACTGTACTTTAGAGCTGGAATACTGTTGGTGACAGGCTGCCCCTTTTTAAAGATAGAAACTGAGGCTCTCAGAGATGGAATGACTTGATCAAAGACATAAAATCAATCCTCAATGGCTGAGAATGGATTTTACAACTATTCAGCTGCTATGATGTTTTTAAAAAAAAGTAGTAAAAACCAAACAAATCCTTTCTTACCAACTGAACTTCACCAAAAGCACCTCTTCCAATAACTTTTACAACATCATAGTCTTCTGCTTTCATCTGTAAACCTCTGATTTTTTTCACAATATTCTCATCTACAATAAAAAGATTACCATACTTTTAATATCAATATCATATATAAGGAACTTTCAAAAGGAGTCACTATATTTGTAAACATTTTTATTTCTAGATATTAGAACTAATTTTCAGCTGATTCTGTTAGATTTTAAGGATCCTATTTTAAAACTTTAAAATGTGGGGATGGAGTGTAACTCAAGTGATAGACTGCTTGCTTAACAATGTAAGGTCCTAGGTTCAATCTCCAGGAACAAAATAAACAAATACTCTAAATTGTATGTTTATCTGTGCCGTTAAAGAACCAAAGCTCTGGAATTTGTTGGCACATGTCCATGAAGATCACTAACCGCCAAAAAGCAGTACTAAAGCTATTCCACTTCTCACTTCACTGTGTGAAAGTGACATCAATGACCCAGGCAATCCTGATGTGCTTTATAAGGCAGAAAGTAAACACAAAGCCAGGCATGTCACCCAGGACCAGGAGACTAAATACAAAGTCTGTGTGTTCTAGGCCATATTGCTAGATGTTATCTCCAAAGAGAAAGGGATGAAATCACATACTATTCCAAATTTAGCAATGACAATCCACTTCTTTAAAAGGTGGCAATCATCTATTTCAAATACATCAACGACTATAGTACCTATTTAATAGAGAAGTACCCTAGTGTTGGCAATTCCAAAATAAAGGACTTAGGTGTGGGGATAAAGAAGATGAATTAATCATTGTCAAACTTTCTTTCCCCATTTCTTAGACATTTTAAAAAAATTTTGTGTATTATATATTTAACAATATAGGTTTGTGTGCGTTGAGTGCAGTGCCCTCAGAAAGTAAAAGAAGGCATCAGATTCCCTAGAAGTTAATAACAGGTGGTTATGAGCTTGCCTGACTTGGGTGCTGGGAACTGAATTCAGGTTCTCTGCAAGAACAGTATGTGTTCTTAACAGCTGAGCCATCTCTCTAGGCCCCTGGGATTAACATGATTTTCTTTTTTGAGACTATCTTGTTTTGTAGCCCAGGATTGCCTTAAACCTCCCGCCTCAGCCTCCTGGATTGTGACATTCAAGCACTATCCACTATGCCCAACTCATTTTGAGAATGTATTTTTAGAACCTACTTATTCCAACATAATGCTGGAAAACATTAAGAATAAGTAAGCATATACATGGTGCTAACTGGCATCAGATCATTTTTCCTTAAAGGGTCTAAATGTATGCAATTATTGAAACAAAGCTTACTAAAGTTTTCTGGATAAATAAAAGCAAAGTCATAGTTAGAATATTAATTTAAAATTTCGCTTAGATCAAGAGTTATAGTCTTAACAATTCATACATTATCTTAAATTGTATCTTTACATATTCTACTTTACATATTCTAACTTAGTTCAGCAAAATTACTTTGAAAATACAAATTTTTTTCTGAGACAGGGTTTCTCTGTGTAGCCCTAGCTATCCTAGAACTAGCTCTGTAGAACTAGCACTGCCTCAAACCCAGAGATTCACCAACCTCTGACTCCCAAGTGCTGGGATTAAAGGCAGGCATTTCCACCACCCACAAATATTATTTTAAAGGGAAACAATGGAAATAAATAAAAGCGAGTTTAGTAAGTTAATAGCTTGTGGTAGGGTAGTTTGAATAAAACTGCCCCATAGACTCATATATGCAAATGCTTAGTCACCAGGAGTGGCACTATTTGAAAGGGTTAGAAAAGGATTAGTAGGAGCGGCCTTGTTGGAGGAACTATATCTCTGGGGGTGGGCTTTGGGTCTCAAAAGCCCATGCCGAGCCCAGTGTCTTCCTCATGGCCTGTGGATCATGATGTAGTTCTCAGCTGCTGCTTCAGTGTCACCTGTGCCATCATGCTCCCTGCCATGATAATGGACTAAACCTCTGAAACTAGAATCAAGCCCCTAGGTAAATGCTTTCTTTTAGAATAGTTTTCTTGGTCATGGTATCTCCTAACAATAAGACAGTGGCTAGGACATAGGTTAATAAGTTAATAGATTTAAGTACCAAAAAATTAACCAAACACATTTCACTTAAAGTACAGTTATGTGTCCAGACATGAATAGTAAAAATATACTTACATCTATTTAAGAAATTATCTATATTCTTATTTTTCCTCAAAGCAGGAAAGTCCAAGTCAAGGACCAAGGAATTTAAACCATCCTGTTTAAAAAAAGAGAGAGAGAGAGTAAAAAGCAAGTTTGTATAATTCTTAAACATTTAAAAGTCTTTAAATATTATACATGCTGTTCCTACTGAGTAAATACCAACTCACAGTAATATACTGCAGAGACTCTTCATACCCAACAGCTTGAGAAAATTTCCTAACCAGACAATGCTAGCTGAGAAGCTGGCAGTGTGTACAAGGCAAAATAAAGAAAAATAACCCAGACCCAGGAAGACAAACACTGCATGTTTTCTCTCATTTGAGGTTCTAGCTCCAAATCTTCAGATGTGAGTAGATATCCTGGAATAAATGTAGATGATTTAAGAAGGTGAGCTAGGCTTATACTGTAGCAAAAAAAAAAAAAACCTAAGTCATGTTAACTGACCTGCTGTCATTTATCATGAAGAGCTGAACAAAAGCTATTTGCAATACTGTATTGTTTTGTAGGTACTGGAAGATTTTTAAGCCCAATTATTCAACAGACTAGCTTTATCCCATCTTCAACAAGAGGTTTATTGCTTAGTTAAAAGAAAAAAAGTGTTTCCCTGAAAATGACAAGATTTGCCAAGGAACACAAAAAGTAAGCATGAATCAAAAGGTAAAGTGTGCTGCTGGAAAGGCTCAGCAGCTGAAGTGCTGCAACAACAGCCTGACAACCTGAGCTGGGCCCACTTCTGCCTCCTGAGTACTGAGAGTAAAGGTATGCATGGATGCTTGGCTTCTCAAGGGATTTAATATTCATTTTTAATATTCATTAAAAATGCTTAATTACTGTAGGAGTTTGGGTACTTCCTTAAATTTTATGTGCAGTTCAAGTGTCTCACTGGCTCTGCCCTAGATCTTGTTGAGAGGCTGAATGATACAACATATTAACTACATAACAATGAGTTGTGACAGCAAGTCACCATCTACAACACATTTTCGTGGTAACAAAGTGTGTGAGGACTTATTACTGACCTAGTCAAGGCTCTAAGGCTACAGCAGTGCTAACAGCATCACAACAGCTAGTATTTACCAAGTGCCTGGTATCAGAACTGCCAGACACTCAAATATAACATCACCTCATTTAATTTTCCTAGCAGATTGTGCAGGTAGATGCTATTATCTTTTTTCCCCCTAGTTGTGAAGATTAAGCTTTAAGTTAAAACAATTTCCTAGTTCTGCTCAGCTAAAAGCCGAATGGCTGGTATTGGTCTCAATACAACTTCAAGTAATTAATATTAATATTCTAAGTATTCTAAAATATTAAACAGGGGAAGATATTAATAAAAATATTCACAATGTAGTTCAGAAGTTTGGGGAGTAAAATTAGTAAAATTGTTATATTACTTGATTTCTTTCATTTATAATCAATAATTATCTTTTCCTCTATGAACAAAAAATATTTTCTTATTCAAGATTCAAAGAATACCATTTTACTCCAAACTCTCCATAGAACAAAACAAAGCATCAAAAAAGTCATTTAAGTATTTCCCCATTATAAAATATAAGAAAAAGTAATACACTATCTGTCTGAATGTCTTCTGGGTGAAGGAAGTATCTCTCGAAGTCACTATGCACAGTTAATCAGTAAAGGGAAAATGGACAGCTGCCCTGCTAGGAACTCTGAGATGGAATTAAAGAAATTCCAAACACAAAACATGATAAATCATTACAGTTGTAGTGGTAGTTTGAATAGGTTTAGTCTCCACAGATTCATGTGTTTTAATGCATGACCTAGGGAGTGGCACTATTAGGTGTGCCACTATTAGGTGTGGCCTTCCTGGAGGAAGTGTGTCACTGTGGGAGCTGGCTTTGACGTCAATGTGACATAAAGTTGGCTCCTCCAGCACAATGTAGCCTGCACTCTGCCATGCTCCTGCCATGATGATAATGGACTAAACCTCTGAAACTGTAAACCAGCCCCAATTAAATGTATTCCTTTATAAAAGTTGCCATGTGTCTCGTCACAGCAATAAAACCCAAACTACAAAAACACTTTTCATTTTCTGCTGGACATGGAGATTCACACATTTAATACCAGCACTCAGGAGATAGAGGCAAGAAAATCTCTGAAAGTTCAAAGCCACCCTGGTCCATATAGTAAGTTCTGGGCCAGCCAGAGCTAAGCTATAAGACTTTGTCTTTAATTTTAAAAACTTTTTTCCCTTCTTTTCTGTCTTACATAAGTTACTGAAGGGAGCTGGAAAAATGGCTCAGTCATTAAGATCTGTATTGCTTTGCCAGAGATCCTAACTTCAGTTCCCCATACCCACATTAGGCAACTCACAATAGCCTATAACTCCAGCTCCCAAAGAGCCAACACCCTTTTCTGGTCTTTGTTTGTACCTGCACAAGTAGTAGAAATAATACATTAAAAAAAATAATAAAAATCTCTTTTTAAGTCACTGAAATACTTGAATATCACATTACTTTTAAAAACTAACACTCAATTTCCCAATCATTCATTCATCAAATCTAAGCAATGAATTGCTTATTTAAACAAATCCACATACACACAAAAGTATAAAATATTTGTCTTTGGACATTAGCAATCTAAATATACTAAGCATATATTATATGGGGGAAAAGTCACCATATAATATATAAAAGAATTTTAAATTTAAAATTTAAATTTTAAATTCTGTGGACTTATTTTAAATTTGTGTGGGTTTGTACATGTGAGCACAGTACCCTAGGCTTGTCAGATCCCCTGAACCTGGAGTTACAGGTGGTTATGAGCTGTCTGATTGGGTGCTGGAAACAAACTTGGGTCCTCTACAATATCAGTATGTGCTCTTAACCAATGAGCCATCTCTCCAGCTCCAAACCACGTTTTAATTTAATTTTCATTTAAAAAAGAAAAAACCACCCCACACTGGAAAAGGAATACAGGCAACAGGCAGCTTTCTGTCACCCACACAACATGAGGAATCCTCATGGAATAGAGCAGCAGGCAGTGGCTGTTCTAAAACATGTTTTCTTTTGTCTTTTCTCCTTCTTTGTGTATAAATATGCAGATTCAAAGGCCTGCTTCATTACAATAAAAAAGTAAAAACAACCTTTCCTTTGAAAGATTTATTTCCATTACTTTAAATTGTATGTATACGTGTAGCTAGCTACATGTGGGTATGATACACTTGAATCCAGGTATCCCCAGAAGTTAGAAGAGAATGGCAGATCCCCTGGAGGTGAAGTTAAGGTGGTTGAGCACTTGAGATGGGTGCTGGCAACTGAACTCAGGTCATCTGGAAACACAGTAGACATTCTTATCTCCCTTGACCACTAAGCCATCTTTCCAGGTCCCAAATCTTCTCCAAAATCTTCACCACAGAAGCTTCAGAAGCAAAACATACCTCACCTTTACCTAGGAGGCTACAGTGAGACATCAAGAATTTTTTCTCTTTTTTGTTTGTTTTAACATACTTTTGGGGGGGGCATCTATGGAAGGGGCACATGCCAAAGTATATGTATATAGTACATTGTATAAGTAGGAGACAATTTGCAGGAGTCAGTTCGTTCTACATGGGTCTCAAGGACTAAACTCAAATAGCCAGACTTGACAGCAAATGCCTTTGCTACTGAATCATCTCACTGGTCTTCAAGGATTTTTTTTTTTTTTTTTAAGTAAACACTGAGGGAAAAACACAAAACAAAACAAACAAAACCTCTTTAAATGTCTGCATATTTTTCCCAGTACATGTGTACTTACCTACTGAAAAAAGGATGAATAAGTGTTATGGATGAGTAAGTATGATTAAGAGGAATCTAATTCTTACTTCTCTGTTCTACATCTAATTCATACTTTTCTGTTCTACTTTACATTTGGTAGCTTCTGTTTTATTTGGAAAGGGGAAAATTCCCACTATTAGAAAGCAACATAAGGCTCCAAGATGGCAATTCCCATGCATGGTTCATAGCTCAGAGGCAAGCTGAAGCCAATAGGCAACATATAAGATGTCAGAAATGCTTGGAATTTGGACATTGGACTTATGAATGCAAAAGGAAAAGAAAGTACCTACACAGGCCTTTGAGAACAGCAGAGCTGAAGAAAGCTTTAAAAGAAAAAGAAAATAGATTATTGCAGCAAAGCCATCAAGAGACCAACACAGAGAGAGAGACCAAAAAGAGACTCAGACTCCAGCTCCTCCAGCTTCAGCAGTAGCAGTACCAAGAGCAGCTCTGATGATGAGCCACCAAATAAGAGGAAAAAGAAATAGAACTCTCTGTACACTGAACCAATGGATCAAAAGCATTGTGACTCCCAGGGGAACTGAAAACATGCTCAAGCAAGGAAGTTAGCTGGTCAGACTTGTCTAAGTATTCACTATTGTATAGGATATTAAAAAAAAAGATATTTTATATATTATATAAGGATGTTTATTTTAGGAATGACTATTGGGTTTTTGCTGTTGCTTTTTTTTTTTTTTTTGTAAAAACTGAGTCTCATTTTGTAGGTCTGGCTGACCTTGAGCCTGATACATAAAACAGGCTGGCCTTGATTTCAGAGAGATCTACCTGTCTCTGCTTCTTCTAATGTTGGGACTAAAGATAGGTGCCACCATGCTCAACTTTTGTTGTTTACATTTTTAAAAAATATTTGAAGTCTATCTGTAGTGCATAATCAAAGCTGAAAACCAGGAAACCTGTTTCAGTAACAGACAAAAATCTTTATTTTTCCTGCCTATGAAATGAATGCTTTATGTGGGTATATGTTAAGGTGTGTATGGGACAGTCTTTGATACTGCATCAGAGTATCAAGAAGTTTCTTGTGTTCTTTGGGCTGTGTTTATTATGTGAGATTTTAATGCATTGTTATTGTAAGTAGTTTTCCTACTGTTAATAAATGTGCTCATTTTTATGTTTGTATCAGAAAATTATTCTGATTTTTCTATTCTGAATATATAAATTCAAAGAACCCAATACAGTATATTGGAATGAAAAAGAAAGAAACAATATAGGAGCTAATTAATATGCACAACTATAGTTTCTAAAGTACAGTTTGTAACCATATCCACCCATAACTTCTCTGAATACTGTTCCTTCATTCCTGGCATCAATCAAGTACACATTAGCAACTTGTTAAAAAAAAAAAAAAAAATCAAAAGATATTGAACCTGGATTTTCCTTTAACTGGAACCCACAAATTGCCATAATCTTTCTTTCATTCAAAAGGAAATGCAACAAAATAAATGTATGACTAGACATTTAGTCCCTGAACGTTCTTCCAGGTTTGAAAATTCTTTCTGTAAGTCACACTATAGCAGAATTTTATTTTCAGGCACCCACCAGATGGGCAACAGACCCAAAAATTGAATATGTATATTTCATAGAGTGTACAAAATGATCTGGTGAGACAGAGGAAGTGAGAGGGTTGGTTGTATTTCTGGATAGCTGCTAGAGATAAACTCTATGGCCACTGCAGGCTAGGGTAAGTGCTCCACCATAGAGCTACAGTTCCAAAAAGTAAAATTTAATGTAATAGTTTTCAGTAACATTTCACTCTTGGTAACAACATTTAACCAAGGGTGACATAATGCAATATACATGTATTTTACCAGAGTTAGTCTTCCATATTGCCTACTAATTTTTAAACACCTTACCTAACTTCACAGATTAAAAATATACCATTTTAGAAAACATGTCAAAACTTAGCAAACTATAAAATTCAAATATGTATAGTATCCATTATACTGCAACTATTTAAAAATTGATCACAGGTGTAAATTAAAACCAAAATGCAAGTGGTAACAGCAAACAGAGAAAACAACAGTTGGCCCTTCATCTCTTCCACACATTAAGCTCTTATAACCAAAAATATAGAGCAATAAAGAATGAGATGCTAGTCATATCAACCTTCTCAGTAATGTTCAATATCACCAAGAGTCTATCTGACACAGGGACTGAGTTCACAATTTCTAATGATAAATATGAACTTCAACAGTACAGCTATCTCGAATTGACTTGTAAGGAAAGAAACTAACAACTAAGTGAGCATAATGTTCTTCTAGCATGTTAATGTTTTTAAATGATGATGAACAAGTTTTCTCAAATCAAAGAAGTATTATTAGTATTATACAGAACATTAAGTCAGGCAGAAATGCCTTCCTAAAGCACAGAGCCTCCTAGGCCCCCTACTGCTCCTGTTCAAGACTGTCTCAAAAAAGCTCAAGCCTTGATTGGAGATTTAACCAATTCTGCAGGTATTGGCCAGCTTGTGATGCTGGACACAACTGCTGAGGGACTTAACAGTGATGGAAATTTTATTTTAATTACTACAATGTCTCTTACTCTTTTGGTTAAAAGTCTTATTCTATTCTAATTTCTCCAATATTCCTATGCATGGCTTTTCAAGAACACATATTTTGGGGCTAGCAGGATGGCAAGATGAGTTAAGGCATCAAAGGCCAAGCTTGAAAACCTGATTCGATTTCTAAGCTCCAGTAGTAGAAGAGAGAATTCCCAAGTTGTTCTTGTGCACACACATACAACACCCACACATTAAAAACTAACTACCATCCAACAGCCATTTAAGACCTAGACGATGTTTAATGTCCTGAATTGAATAAAGCATTGAACTAATTTTCATTAAATGTAATGATAATAATTTGGAAAATCTCTTCAGCTTTTCTGTTTTATTTCTTTAATATCAAAGAATATATTCTAAAATTTAGACACTATCAGGAAACATGAGTTATCCCTGTATTTTGCTTTGTTTTATTGACATATACCAGAACCAACTGGTGGAAAATAAGTTTTCTTGACAGTATAGCCCATTGGAAGGCACCAAGAATAAGAAAAAAATTTGAGGAGAAAAAAATAGGAAAAAACTGTGCAGTAAGACTTATTAACAATTAGAATGAAGCACCCACATGTTCTAATCTACCTGTAAAATACATTCTGGACACTGCGTAATAGAAATAACTAGAAAAAATCATGTTTAGTATCAACTACTTTTTAACATAACTAAGAAAGATTTTGTAACAGTCACTAGTGGCAGAGGTGGTGCTTTGGCTAAAACAGAAAACCCTTGAATCTCACATAAATAAAAACGCAGATAACTTAGTTTTTACGATCTGTCTGCTATCAAAGAACACAGAAACTTAACGGACACGGCTATACACAAAGAGCAAGCTTTTATAGTCAAGTGCACAGAGCATTGCAATATACCATCACATCAAAACTAAAATCTGTAAAAATAAGAGTGTGACAGCGTAAGAAAATATTTTCAATCCTTTGTGGCAAGATGAAAAATTACAATGAAGCCAGAGGTGGTGGCAAACACCTTAATCCCAGCACTCAGGAGAGAAAGGGGTCAAATCTCTTTAAATTCCAGGCCACCCTGGTCTATAGAGTGAGCTCCAAGACAGCCAGAGCTAAAACAGAAACTCTGTCTTGAAAAAAAGGGGAGGAAACGAGGGAGGGGAGGGGAGGGGGAACAAAAGAAAAACTATCATGAAAGCTTCCAACTTTATGCAAAAGTTATCTTTCACAACACATTTTAAGTTGGGGAGGGAAAGAGGCATAAGTGGTGGTAAGGTCATATGTAGGGAGAGCAGGGGAGAGAAAAGGGAGATCGGCTGGGGGCGTGGGCGGGGGACAGTGGCAATCTCCAGGATATGCCAGAGATCTGAGATGGGAAGAGGCTCCAGAGGGTCTATGGGGGCGACTCTGGCTGAAATTCCTAGCAGTTGGGGATATGGATCCTGATGGCCACTTTCTGTGGTCAGGAGGAATAAGGACAGCAACCCAACCACAAAACCTTTGATGCAAAATGTGACCTGCCTACAAAATAGATGTACAGAGATAAAGAACAAAGATGGAAGGAATAGCCAACCAATGACTGGCCCAAACTGAGACCCATTCCCATGGGCAACACCAATCCCTGATCCCTGACACTATTAATGATACTCTGTTATGCTTGCAGACAGGAACTGTCCTCAGGGGCTTCACCCAACAGCTGGCCGAAACAGATGCAGAGACCCACAGCCAAACATTAGATGGAGCTCAAGAGCGGAAGAGTTGGGGAAGGACTGAGGGATCTACAGAGGAAAGGGACTAAACAGGAAGACCATCAGAGTCAACTAACCTGAACCTTTGGGGGCTCCCAGAGACTGAACTGCCAACGAAAGAGCGTGGACTGAGTCTATGCTCCACACACATAAGTAGCAGATGTGCAGCTTGGTCTCCATGTGGGTCCCCCAACAACTGGAGCAAGGGTTGTCCCTGAATTTGTTGCCTGCCTGTGGATCTCATTTCCCTAACTGGGCTGGCCACTTTGTCTGGCGTCAGTGAGAGAGGATGTGCCTAGTATTGCAGTAACTGATGACCAGAGGAGAAGGGAGGGGATATGGGGGAGGAGCTGCAAGAGGAGGATACTAGGAAGAGAAGGGGTCCTGATATTGAAATGTGAAGTGAATAAATTTTTAAAAGTCATTGAACTTAAAGATGAATTATGTATTCTTCTATAAAAAGCAAAATTGCTCTAAATTTGCTGATTTTGCTTCAATAACAATAACATCAAGTTATTAACAACAATATCCTGGTCAGTAGTTTTGGGGGAATATCTAAGTAAGGACAACAGTCTTAGCAGTAAATGACAAAAACCAATTCTTAATGTTTGAAAGAAATGATTGCTATAGACGAAATATTTTGAAAAGAGATGTTTGGAAATGTCCTCAGGCATATGAGTACTACTGAGTAACATTCTTTGTGTCTTGGGAGGAATAAACTATGTTAACTTCATGATTAAAACTTTTAAACTGCATTCTAAGTCAGGTAAAACTAAAAGTAATTGCATATATTTTGAAACTTTTCTACTTTGTCCCTCACTGTTGCTGCTCACCCTGTTAGGTTCATGTACATGAACTCTTTTTAGAGTTTCAATTTTAGAGAACTAGGTGTCCACCTTTATGCAGTAATACCCCTCTTTATCTCTGATAGGATTGCTCTGCTGTGCCTAATGTTAATAAAAACCCCCTTTAGTCTTCTACAGAACACACTTGTACACAAAGACACCTTGATTTGAGTTCAAAGGCACCAACTAGCTCCCTATGATGACAGACTCAGGGCAAGTTGAGTGATTTTAAACTCATGTATTAAAATAGAAAATGTTCATTTTTAAGTTCTGTTTCTCCACCACCAGAGAAAATTTACTAAGACTCAGTAGCCACCAAAAAAATGTTATTGCTGAATAGTATCAACAAACTTAATAACTGGTGTGCTGTACATCCTTCATTTGTAGCAAAACAACAGAAACTATGACAGTTCTCAGAAGCCAGGAACAAAGTAAATTCGGGTGAGAATCTGATCTTCAAAATCACTGCACTGACATTAAGCCTAATTTTAAAACCAGTAAAGTATATTTCATTTGTTGAAAAAGGCTGATATGCTTATCTGTAGATTTAACTTTCACTTTAAAACTTCTATTTTTATATATAATTTATATTTATAATATTTAAATGTATTATGTAAAAAATATCTATTTGCAAATATCTTTAAAGTTTTCTTACTAACAGGATCACAAAATTAAAAATTTAACAACCATAAATTCCTTAAAGGCAAGAAATGGTTCTTTATCTTCCCTAAAGTAAAAACTTTTATTTTCTATATTCTAAACACACACATATATATGTTTATAGACACAAACACAAAGCCAAACTATTGAGTAATTAAATGCTTACCCAACACAGTGGTGTCCACATAGCAAAGGTGAATGAGTCATGCTGCATGGAGCTGACTGTTCTGTCTAATCAGCAGTGCCATTCAATTCCACTGCGATCAGACCATACTCGGTTTAAAATGCCTTCTCTGCCTTTCTGGTCATTTCCTCTGTACTAGGATACTTCCTCCATTCTCTAATGTTCCTCAGGTTCTTATGACTTCTTACCTGTCCTCTCCTCTTCTGCTATAGTCTACCCCTATTCCAATGCTGAGTATTAATCAATCTTGATTTTAGTCCCTCATCAAAATTATTCAACAGTTTCCATATGTCTGGACAATGTAACACTGAGCTGACATGTAACCCTCTGACCTGTACTTCCTACAGTTTTACCACCCTTCATTCACACATTGCTGTAGATTTCTACTGTCCATTATTTATAAAAGTCACTAGCCATGTGAAGCTATTATATCATAGCTGGCTTGAAATGAGATGCATTCTAAATACAAAGAATACATCAGATTTTTAAAATTTAGGACCAAAACAAAACATAAAGCATACCATTCATATTTTAAAATACCATCATAAGTTGAAATGATCACATTTTGATTATGAGTTAAATAAATCTATTATTTAAACTTATTTTATTCATTTATTTCTACTTAAAAAATATTTGTAAAGGTGTTTTCCTACATATCTGTACCTGGTGGTTTTAGAGTCCAGAATAGAGCATCAGAACCCCTAGTACTGGAGTTACAATCAATTGTGAGGAGATGACAAAAATTAAATGTGGGTTCTCTGCTCTTAATTTGAGCCCCCTATTTCTATTTTTTTTTTTAAAAAATGATACTACTAGAAAAATGAAAACTACACATGTGGCTCGCATTACTATGTACTAAACAGAACTGCCTAGACAATTATCTTTCATAATGATCTGTATATTCTGTAACTGCTCAAACTGGCCTTTCACTGCTTCCTCAGTCAACATCCCTCTTCACTAAGGGAAGCCATGTTCCATAAGTGTGTGCTCTACTTGTCCACATCTGACCTACTCTTCAAAACAGAACTCAAAGAAAGCATTTCTTTGACAACTTCATGAGCTCTCAGACATAAAAACCTGTCTGTACTGTAAGTTTCTACACATTACATGTTCTTTTGGGATGATCTGTATAGCCCTGACATCCTAGAACTCACTCTGTATACCAGACTGGTCTCAAACTCACAGAGATCCGCCTGCCTCTACCTCGAGTACTGGAATTAAAGGCATGCCCCCCCCCCCCCAATGCCCAACATTATATGTTCTTTAAGAAGGATGACACTCTATATTTACAACAGCTATTGCTGAGCATGGTTTATCAAATCTATTAGCAGTTCTTCAAGTACAAAACCCTTCAAATTCAGCTGGGTGGTGTGGCTCACACCTTTAATCACAACACTCTGGAGGCAGAGGCAGGTGGATCTCAACGAGTTCAAGGTCAGCCTGGTGTACAGGACAGCCAGGACTACACAGAGAAACCCTGTCCTGAAAAAAACAAAACACTAAGCCAAACCTCTATCCTACTACCTTATAGCCTTCCAAATATTAACAAGAGGACAGTAGTGATACAATTCTCAAATATTAAATGTTGTTATTTAACATATTAAATATTATTTATACAGCTCTGCAGCTCATTTACTCCTGACCTTTTAAAATGACCTTTCTTTCATATTCATTATCCAGCTGAAGCCCTGTTCTCCTTTGATGGCATGATTTACTTATTCTACAACTGTTTTTGCATGATGGGCCCTACATGTGGTGTTTCTCCCTGTTCACCAGGACAACTGTACAACTATTCTTTCTCCTCCTTTCCTGGGAACCCAGCTTTGCATAAGATCACCAGTGACTCATTAACACTTCTTGTTAAGTCACCTGTTACCCATTGGACTCACTAATCTCAGTCTCTATAAATGTCTTGGCTCCTTGTACACTGTTACTCTAAGACTAATCTTATCATAATTAAATATTCATTCCTGAGGTAACATCAACAATAACTGAAATACCTCCATAACTTCAATTTTAAATATTTTGTCTTAGGCAACATCTTTCCAGCTTACTTTAACACAACATGGTTCTCAACCTGTGGGTCACAATCTCTTTGGGGTTAGAGATATCAAAAGACCTTTTCACAGGGGTTACATACCAGATATGCTACTTATCAGATATTTACATAATGATTCATAACAGAAAATTACAGTTATGAAGTTACAATGAAAACAATCTTATGGTTGGGAGCAGTCATCACAACATGAGGAACTGTATTCAAGGGTCACAACATCGAAAATGTTGAAAACCACTTCTCTAATGCTTCAATTCCAATATTCCTTTGATCCAACAACAACCTTTAAACCAGAGTCTCCTTTCCCACTCTATTTCATCCTCTTCCTTCCTATACTGTCCACATAACTTAAGCTTCAGAGCCAATCATCATTATCACACCCTTCCACTTATGTCCTAGCTGGTCTCTCAATCATACTGTTCTAGAAAACTGATATAGCCTTAATTACCTGTTGCAGTGAAATTGTGTTTCTGTCATTCTTCACCATTGATTAGCTTTAATAAATTCTGATGCCCAGATGAGCTGGGCAGGAAGTAGAAGGTAGGACTTCCTGGGAGAGAGAAAGAAACCTTAAGAAGAAAGGGAAGACTTCACCAGGAGAGACACCAGAAAGAAAACAGACATGATCACAGGCCTGGAAGGTATAGCTAGGTAGTTGGGTTAAGTTAAATGAGCTTCTGAAAGTCTGCCCAGCTAAAGCCAAAGGCTTTGAAATATTAAAAGGTCTCAGTGTGGTTATTTGGAGAAAGCTGGTAAAGGAATAATTGGTGCTGTATCAATTTCCAGCATTAATTAATAAATACAGAACATAATACTCTTTTAATCTACAATTACCCAAATTCTTTCTCTATTCAATTCTCATTCACATTCATCTATATTTTCATTCTCTCTCTTGTCCCTCTCTTCCAGTAATATTAAAATATATTGTTCCTTTTATTGTAGAAAAACAAAGTCTCTTGAAACCACTTCCCACACAGCCATCATTCCATTTTCCCCCTTTATCTTCACAAAAAATTCCTAGAAAGAAATATTTATGACATTGCTTTAGCTTTGTTACTCCCATTAACTTTATAACCTCAATCCAATGAGTTCTCCTACCACTACCTACTAAAATAATAAAATAGTTCAAGCTCACGAATGACCTACACATCATTCATCCAATGACCAAATTTGTTCACATCTGTGAACAGTCTTTTTCTACGTACTTCTTGAAAATCTTTCTTCACTTTGGTTGTGGGGTCACCACAACCTAAGGAACTGTATCAAAGGGTCACAGCATGAGGAAGGTTGAAAACAACTGGTTTAAAGGATCTAGGTATATATAGAGACACTCCAAAAGGCGTAAGCCCACTCAGTACTCATCTTGGCTTTGAAACATTACTTCCAACAAGGAAAAAGTCCTTAGGGAAAAGGCTGATTCTAAGGCTGGAGAAAGAAAATTACAATTTGGCCTGGAGAGATGGTTCAGTGGTTAAGAGCACTGACTGCTCTTCCAGAGGTTCTGAGTTTAATTCCCAGCAACCACATGGTGGTTCACAACCATCTGCAATGGGGTCTGATGCCCTCCTCTGGTGTATCTGCAGAGAAAAATAGTGAATACATAAAATAAATAAATAAATCTTTAAAAAAAAAAGAAAAAGAAAATTACAATTTGATCTCCTGGTACTCTGTACCAAAAAGAAAAGTATAGCAGTCATAAAATGGCATTATCAGATGCATTGTATCATAGTCCTACTTTTAAAATTCAATACTTAAATAAGATTAATGGAATTTGAATAAAGACATGAGACCATTCTTTACTGTTTCTGCAAACTTTCAGAGGCTTTAAAATTATTTGAATCATTTTTTTAAAATGTTAATTGAAATAAAATGGTATCGCTTTCTTCCTCCTGCCCCTCCCAAGACATCCCCTTCAAACCTCTCCCTCTCTCACACACACTTTCTTTTAGGTTCATAGCCTCTTTTCTTTATTATTGCTATGTCTGTCTGTCTGTCTCTCTCTCTCTCTTTCACACACACACACACACACACACACACACACACAAATACAACTTGTTGAGTCTATTTTATTGTATTGTATATGGTTTCAGGGGTGACCACTGGCCTTCACTGCTTCCTCAGTCAACATCCCTCTTCACTAAGGGAAGCCATGTTCCATAAGTGTGTGCTCTACTTGTCCACATCTGACCTACTCTTCAAAACGACTCAAAGAAAGCATTTCTTTGACAACTTCATGAGCTCTCAACATAAAACCGTCTGTACTGTAAGTTTCTACACATTACTGTTTTTGGGATGATCTGTATACCCTGACATCCTAGAACTCACTCTGTATACCAGACTGGCTCAAAACTCACAGAGATCCCCTGCCTCTACCTCGAGTACTGGAATTAAAGGCATGCCCCCCCCCCCCAATGCCCAACATTATTATGTTCTTTAAGAAGGAGACACCATATTTACAACAGCTATTGCTGAGCATGGTTTATCAATCTATAGCAGTTCTTCAAGTACAAAACCCTCAAATTCAGCTGGGTGGTGGTGGCTCACACCTTAATCACAACACTCTGGAGGCAGAGGCAGGTGGATCTCAACGAGTTCAGGTCACCTGGTGTACAGGACAGCCAGGACTACACAGAGAAACCCTGTCCTGAAAAAACAAAACACTAAGCCAAACCTCTATCCTACTACCTTATAGCCTTCCAAATATTAACAAGAGGACAGTAGTGATACAATTCTCAAATATTAAATGTTGTTATTTAACATTTTTAAATATTATTTATACAGCTCTGCAGCTCATTTACTCCTGACCTTTTAAAATGACCTTTTTTCATATCATTATCCCAGCTGAAGCCCTGTTTCTCCTTTTGGAAATGTATTTACTTATTCTACAACTGTTTTTGCATGATGGGCCCTACATGTGGTGTTTTCTCCCTGTTCACCAGACAACTGTACAACTATTCTTTCTCCTCCTTTCCTGGGAACCCAGCTTTGCATAAGATCACCAGTGACTCATTAACACTTCTTGTTAAGTCACCTGTTACCCATTGGACTCACTAATCTCAGTCTCTATAAATGTCTTGGCTCCTTGTACACTGTTACTCTAAGACTAATCTTATCATAATTAAATATTCATTCCTGAGGTAACATCAACAATAACTGAAATACCTCCATAACTTCAATTTTAAATATTTTGTCTTAGGCAACTCTTTCCAGCTTACTTTAACACAACATGGTTCTCCAACTGTGGGTCCACAAATCTCTTTGGGGTTAGAGATATCAAAAGACCTTTTCACAGGGTTACATACCAATATGCTCTTATCAGATATTTACATAATGATTCATAACAGAAATTACAGTTATGAAGTTACAATGAAAACAATCTTATGTTGGAGCAGTCATCACAACATGAGGAACTGTATTCAAGGGTCACAACATCGAAAATGTTGAAAACCACTTCTCTAATGCTTGCAATTCCAATATTCCTTTGATCCAACAACAACCTTTAAACCAGAGTCTCCTTTCCCACTTCTATTTCATCCTCTTCCTTCCTATACTGTCCACATAACTTAAGCTTCAGAGCCAATCATCTTTATCACACCCTTCCACTTATGTCCTAGCTGGTCTCTCAATCATACTGTTCTAGAAAACTGATATAGCCTTAATTACCTGTTGCAGTGAAATTGTGTTTCTGTCATTCTTCACCATTGATTAGCTTTAATAAATTTCTGATGCCAGATGAGCTGGGCAGAAGTAGAAGGTAGGACTTCCTGGGAGAGAGAAAGAAACCTTAAGAAGAAAGGGAAGACTTCACCAGGAGAGACACCAGAAAGAAAACAGACATGATCACAGGCCTGAAGGTATAGCTAGTAGTTGGTTAAGTTAATGAGCTTCTTGAAAGTCTGCCAGCTAAAGCCAAAGGCTTTGAAATATTAAAGGTCTCAGTGTGGTTATTTGGAGGAAGCTGGTAAAGGAATAATTGGCTGTATCAATTTCCGCATTAATTAATAAATACAGAACATAATACTCTTTTAATCTACAATTACCCAAATTCTTTCTCTATTCAATTCTCATTCACATTCATCTATTATTTTCATTCTCTCTCTTGTCCCTCTTTCCAGTAATATTAAAATATATTGTTCCTTTTATTGTAGAAAAACAAAGTCTCTTGAAACCACTTCCCACACAGCCATCATTCCATTTTCCCCCTTTATCTTCACAAAAAATTCCTAGAAAGAAATATTTATGACATTGCTTTAGCTTTGTTACTCCCATTAACTTTAAACCTCAATCCAATGAGTTCTCCTACCACTACCTACTAAAATAATAAAATAGTTCAAGCTCACGAATGACCTACACATCATTCATCCAATGACCAAATTTGTTCACATCTGTGAACAGTCTTTTTCTACGTACTTCTTGAAAATCTTTCTTCACTTTGGTTGGGGTCACCACAACCTAAGGAACTGTATCAAAGGGTCACAGCATGAGGAAGGTTGAAAACAACTGGTTTAAAGGATCTAGGTATATATAGAGACACTCCAAAAGGCGTAAGCCCACTCAGTACTCATCTTGGCTTTGAAACATTACTTCCAACAAGGAAAAAGTCCTTAGGGAAAAGGCTGATTCTAAGGCTGGAGAAAGAAAATTACAATTTGGCCTGGAGAGATGGTTCAGTGGTTAAGAGCACTGACTGCTCTTCCAGAGGTTCTGAGTTTAATTCCCAGCAACCACATGGTGGTTCACAACCATCTGCAATGGGGTCTGATGCCCTCCTCTGGTGTATCTGCAGAGAAAAATAGTGAATACATAAAATAAATAAATAAATCTTTAAAAAAAAAGAAAAAGAAAATTACAATTTGATCTCCTGGTACTCTGTACCAAAAAGAAAAGTATAGCAGTCATAAATGGCATTATCAGATGCATTGTATCATAGTCCTACTTTTAAAATTCAATACTTAAATAAGATTAATGGAATTTGAATAAAGACATGAGACCATTCTTTACTGTTTCTGCAAACTTTCAGAGGCTTTAAAATTATTTGAATCATTTTTTTAAAATGTTAATTGAAATAAAATGGTATCGCTTTCTTCCCTCCTGCCCCTCCCAAGACATCCCCTTCAAACCTCTCCCCTCTCTCACACACACTTTCTTTTAGGTTCATAGCCTCTTTTCTTTATTATTGCTATGTCTGTCTGTCTGTCTCTCTCTCTCTCTTTCACACACACACCACACACACACACACACACAAATACAACTTGTTGAGTCTATTTTTATTGTATTGTATATGGTTTCAGGGTGACCACTTTGCACTGAACAACAAAAAGGGCACTCATGCCCTAGAGAGGCTAATTCTTTGCCATCAGTCATTAGTTGCCTGTAGTTCTTGCCTAGGGGTGGAACCCCACAAAATTTTCTCCCTTCCATGTTAACATACCCATTGATACTCCAGTCTTGTTTATGCAGTCATTTTTAGGACAGACTGTTTCACAGCAAACTTCCCACTATTCTGGTTCTTAATCTTCCTGCCCTCTCTTCTATGAATAATGACTGACAGTGACATTTCAAAGGGGGTATAAAGGCTATGAGGAATGGTCTCTAGTGGCAAATCTGGAACCTGATTATCAAGTATGCAATGGCAGGTGTTCTAGTTTTACTCTATGTACTGCAGAAGTAAGTGCAGTTATGATAGTATGATAAAAAAATCTTACAGAAGAATGCTAATAAGTGTACAAGTAATAATTGAATTAGAAAATCATCTGATAACAGCAAAGTAAAATTTGGAAATTTTCAACAGATTCTAAAACTAGTGGTAAAAGCAGAAATAGAAACATGGTTTCAAATACTCTAAGTCCTTCCTCACAAAATACTAGTGGCTGGAGAGAGGGCTCAGTATTTATTTAAGAGCATGTATGGTTCTTGCAGAAGACAAGGGTTTTCGGTTCCTGGCATCCACAGGGCAGCTCACAACATTAACACATGATGGCTCATAACATACTTATTAATTATAAAAAAAGAAAACTAGAAACAGGAGAGATGATTTTTAAATAAGTGACCAGTGCTAACATCACCAACATTCACATGCCCACCAAACAGATTTGAGAGCACACCATCATGTCTGTGATAACATGGACAAATCCATATTTCAGAAATAATGACTTGTAATCTTCAAAACTCTAGAGAGCAGGAAACTCAAAAGAAAGGCTTCTCAGAGTTGCTGCAGATGGAAGGAGACAGAGGACCATGGAAATCCGATGAAGTACATGATCCTAGATCATGATTATTTTCAATCACAATTACTTGGACGATATTTGAATGGGGTCTCTATGTAAAGTGTATACAAAAGTTGTTCCCAAATGTTAGAAAAGACCTTTAAAGTGGATTAAGCCAGGGACGTTCTCAGCTCAGAGTTTAGACAAGCCATTTCCCTCCAGAGGGTTGTATTAACAAATTGGTTAGCTCTCCCAGTCAGATCTCTATTTTTCAAGATTTTACTGTCTAAACTTTAAACACTGTGCTTCTTATCTTTTTTTTTTCTTTCCCCTTACCTTAGAATACTAGGTGACCTAACTACTATCATATGGCTCCCCAAAATATAAAGTGGCAAGAAGGAATGTTGATGTTGTGGTCACTTTTTCAACTCCAATACCCAATCCTACAGCTAAGCTGGGTTAGAAGGAATAAACAGAAACTCATACTCTCAGGATATAAAAAAATTAACACATAATCACAAAATAGGTTCACTTTCCCAATAAATACAATAAAATATTGAACAGGTAAACTATATCCACTGACAGATCTGGTGTATCATTTCAACAACGGTCTACAGCATAAGTGAATATCCTAATATCTTTGCTCTAAGGAGTTTAGTGAGCAAACCTACTCCCATCTGAAAGTTAATACTGGAGCCAGCTAACACAGCAAGAAAATATCAGCATCACATGAACATTCAGTATTAAAACACTAAATATGGCTAGGCATAGTGGTGCATACCTATAATTCCAGCTACTAGAAGGCTGAGGAAAAATTAATGAGATCTTACTAAAAATCAAGTTTTAAAAAGGAAACAAAGTATGATGGTACATCGGTACATGCCTGTAATACTGGAAATACAGGCAAGAGGATTCAAGGACAACTAGGCTACATAGAGCATTTTAAGGCTAGATTGGACTACATAAAAGCCTATCTAAAAAAAAAAAAAAAACCACATGAGTAGCACTGGGAACGTAGCTCTGTGGCTTTGCTGGCAATTATTAATCACTGAGTCCAATTCCCAGCACTGAAAACATAAAATCAACAAAAATTAAGTACATCAGACTTAATTTAAAAATACACGTACATGCAGGTAGAGATTCTTTGAGAGAAAACATAGTGACCAAAATTCGCTCTGGAATGAAAGTGGTGTGAACGTGATAAGTAAAACTATGAATTCTGTGTTTCATTATATTTCTTTGAAAAACTGCCAAAGTTAAAAATCAAAATATCTACAATGGTTTCAATTAGTTTCAGTATTGTAATTGAATAGTCTGTATTTAAGGGAGAGGGGGCACAAAAAAAATCTGAAAATGCTTCTATACACAAAAGTGTTCAAATCAAGATTTGATTTCATTTCATTTCACAAATGTTCATTTCTCATTACGTGCCAGGTAATAAGCTGATCTTCCTTTGCATAACCATCAGAATCACAACAGAAAAAAACTATCATAAGCCATGTAAGGAGGTACACACATAGATGCAGTTACTCAAGATCTAAGACAGGAGGATCCATTTAGTCTATAAATTCAAGGTCAGCAGCACAATAAGATGGGGCAACAACACTAAAGCAAAACAAGTTTTTTAAAATATAAAAGCTTTATATTTTTAAGAGTATAGAAATTTGAAAACCAAAATAAGTCTAGAGAAGCCAGTAAAACAAAAGGCAAAGATATATAATAAGCAAGAGAGTGAGGGAAGGGATAAGATCATTATAAATAATTAATCCCAAGTGCAATAAGAAGACACACACACACAAAGAACCAACTTTCAAAAAGTAAAATCTAAAATGGTAAACTAAAACTCCAATAATTACATTTGTTATGAATAAAAAAGTAACCAATTAAAATAAGAGCAAACATCAAACAAGCAGACTTTAAAGAAATAGATAAAATGTCACAATACAATGACTCTACATTTGAAGACGCTGAATAAAGCTCCTAAATATATAAAGAAGAACTCATAGAAGCAAAGACAAACAAACAAACAGAAAACACTAAAGCACAATGGGCAAAATTAATAAACCTTTCCAAGTAGACAAAAGGAGCAAATATAAGACAAGTCAAAATCATCAACAAACTTGATCTCAATATTGTGTCCTCAAAAACTGTTAAACAGGGCTGGAGAGATGGCTCAGAGGTTAAGAGGTCTGCTCTTCCAGGGGTCCTGACTTCAATTCCCAGCAACCACATGGTGGCTCACAACCATCATAGGGTCTAGTGTGCAGGCATACATAGGGCCTAATGTTTGATATGCAGGCATACATGCTGTATATATAATAAATTAATCTTTGCCTGGCAGTAGTGGCTCATCACGCCTTTAATCCCAGCACTTGGGAGGCAGAGGCAGGTGAATTTCTGAGTTCGAGGCCAGCCTGGTTTACAGAGTGAGTTCCAGGACAGCCAGGGCCACACAGAGAAACCCTCGAAAAAACCAAAAAAAAAAAAAAAAAAAAAGAAAGAAAAAGAAAAAAACTGTTAAACATAATTTTCTAAGATTTATTTTTATTTTCTTGTTTATAACTGTGTGTGCTAATATGCATGAATACATGGTACCTGTATTGTAGGTGCCTACAAAGGCCAGAAGAGGACATCAGAGCCCCTAGAATAGAGTAAGAGGTGGTTTTGAGCTTCCTGACATTGGTGCTAGGATCTGAAAAGTGCTCTTAACCACTGAATCATCTCTCCAGACAAAAATGTATTGTTCTGTTGTTGTTGCTGCTGCTGTTTTGTTTTTTTTTTTTGTTTTTTTTTTTTGTATATTTGGTTTTTTTTTTTTTTTTAGATAGAGTCTCACTATTAGCCTTGGCTGGCTTAGAAGGAGCTATGCAGAACAGTGGCCTCAACCTCAGAGACCTATCTTGCTCTGTCTATATAGGGAGTAAAAGTACTGAGATTAAAAGCAAGAGCCACCACAACTGGTCTTCCAACATACCTTTTTTTTTTAAGATTTCATAGAATATGTATAAAAGAGGCTAGAGAGATGACTTAGTAGTTAAGAGAACTTGCTGCTCTTGCAGAGGACCTGCTTTCAATTTCCAGCATACATTTCTGGCAGTTTCATAACCTCCTGTAACTCCGGCTCCAGGGATTCCATAACCCCTTCTAACCTCAGAGGGTGCACTGTATGTGTGGTGTACACACACCACACACATACACCCACACATAAACACATAAACAAACACAGACATAAGAATCTTTTTTAAGAAAACCCATACAAAAAATGATCATACACTGAGCCATAAGTTTCAAATTTTAAAAGACGAAACATAGTTTCCTTATAAAAGCAAATGAAGCAAGAGCTGTAGTGCAGAGCGGATTCTCTTATTTCATGTACTTTTACAACTAGCACAATTCCAAGTTCAATTCTATGTAACACAATGCACTGATCTGCACTACTCTTTTAACACACTGGGACACAATCACATGTAGCTTTGGCTACTACTGTGTCCAAGGTTAATGATGTCACTTATGTCTGACTTCAAAGTCCCAGGTCTTCTGCCAGAATTGATAAAACACTTAACTTACTTTTCATCCTCTGCCCAAGTTTTGACAAATATGGATGAATTGCAAAAAAAAAAAAAAAAAAACAAACAAACAAACAAAACTTATGCAAAACGAAAAATACACAAAAAATATATGCTTTTATACTACAGGTTTTAATTTCTAAGAAATTCTAAGAGAAAAGCAATTAACAATGAGAAAAGATTAAATTGTTAGAGGACATGGGAGATGGGACTGACCATAAAAGAAAATGAGTAAACTTTTTAACAGTGATAAAAGCATTCCCTATCTTGGTTGTGATGGTAAACTGACAAATTAGTATGTAGGAAAAGGGGTCTGTTGTTGAATGAATAAAGCATTATGACATACACTAACAAAATGGCCATAAAAGTCTTTGCAGTCCACAATAGCGAATGCCTCCCCCTTTGGTCTTTCCTTACAGCAACTGTGAGTGGTTTATGTGTTGTTTACATGTCCTATAAAGAAAGCAATTCCAACTTGCATGTAATGTCTTTCCTGTTACCATTATTCACTCAAACACAGTACTTGTTAAATGTACTAAAATACTATTATGAATGGCTTAAAATTGCATGTATTGGAAACTACATGTGTGGAAACCAACACATTATAATTTCCAATGTTGTTCTTGCTCTCTTTTGATCTCTTGATCCCTCTGTCCCCTCGACCTTCCTCCTTCCCTTCCCCTCTCTCCATATGCTCATGGCCAGCCTCTACTTCTCTACTCACTCCCTCTCTCTGCCTTTCTCTGCCTTTACTATCCTCTTAACTTCCCTCCCCATGCTCTGAATAACTCTATTCTATACTTAAAAAAAAAAAAAAATCCAATGTTTCACATATCATATTTACATGTATCATAGTTATATGTGTAAAGTAAGGTCTAATATCTGCCATTTTACATACCATAAAATCTAGTAGGTTAAGAAAAATGCAAGATGTAAATATCATTCATTTTTCCTCCCAAGGGTCCTTATAACAAATCATTGTTGAAATTAGCAGCAGTCAACCCAGAAACATTACTTGTAAACCAAAGAGTGGGAAAATTCAACACATACCGAGCAGAATAGTATGAAATGGATAGATATGATTGCAAAATAAGATAACACAAATAATGATCAAGAACATTAAATATATAACTATATTCCTTACATATACCAGAGCTATGGGACACAAAGAGTAATGCAAATGGATGAGTCTTGAAATAAACTAGACACAAAGGCAAATATTGAATGATTACATGTGAATAATTTGCAGAGGCTGCAGTGAAGATGGGGAGTTGTTGCTCAATAGGTATTTCTATTTTAGGTAATGAAGTTTTAAAAATAGATCATGCTAATGGTTGCACAATACTATGAATGTATGTAGTGCCACTGAATTGCACATTTAAAGTGACGCAGGTGAAAAGTCATGTCATGTTTATCTGACAATGCATTGTTTTAAGTTCAAGAAATACTGAGAATATCCAACAGAAAAAAGGGTATAGGATAAGTTAAATAGGGTACAGAAATAAGTCAAAATTCTAGAGACAAAACAACAATTGTGTGAGATACACAGTACACTGAATGTGATAAAAAGAAGACTAGAAGCTGTAGAAGACAACAAGGAGACCTAACAGAGGGCGTAAACATCACAACACCATCTTTCAATAATGTGCCAATTTGATCCCCACAAAGAATGAGAAGAGTGGCATTGTTTTCCACATCTTTTATGAAAGGTGTTTCCTTTTGGAGCACCCATACAAATCTATAAGAAATTGGACACTGGAGACCCAAGAAAGGGCACTGTTCAAAAAAGAATACTCGAAAATTTTTATGGCAAAACTCTTATTAGGAAACTAATGTTTGCATTGAGCATAGTAAGCTCTCCTAGAGCTGACAGCTAAGTATAAAGGAAAACGATTAGAAAAAGGAAGAAGATAGGAAAACTGAAGTGCCAGCCTGCTCTGTCCAGAGAAACAACACTTAAGACTTTCCCTCTGAAAAAGAAAAAAAAATAAAAAAAAATAAGACTTTAACTTAATAATTTTGGAAAAAAATTTGTACTAATAAAATATTAAGTACCAGAAGTAATAAAGTACTGATTGAACTATACAAACGCGTCTTTTGCCTGGAGGCAGAGAGGTTGATAGGACTAGTACAGAATGAGTCCAAGACCCCTAAGAAGAAACCTGTCTCGATAAAAACAAGAGAAAAAAAACATGATATAGAAATGATATGACAGTCATCTGAGTAGGAGAGGACCAAGCAGGGTGACAGGGGAGGTATGAACTATGTTTAGGAGGTGCAACCAGCAGGACTGGATTTCTGACTTGGCCCAGGAGAAACGATAGAGGAAAACATCACTGAATCTGAAACCAAATCAGCATCTCAGTCTAAAGTAGCAACACAAGCATGCATGTGATAAAACAGAAGTCATCAACACATAAACCATCAAGCAAGTCCTAGAAATAAGCAGATCCAAGAGATACAAGCTTTAACAGTAACTGAGGTTTCTTTTTCTAAGGGCATTTTGGTTACTTATTTAGTTTCGTGAGACTTCTGAACATCATTAACAAAATTGGAAGAATTAGGAGAGACATTAATGTCAATGAGAGTTTATCAGCAAGAAAAGGAACAATCCAAAGCAGTTGAGGAATCTTCCTGATGATAAGCTGAACACGAGTGAAACAGAAGGAAAGGAAGAACAAATGGTACTAAAAAGATAAACTGGTGTGTCAAGTGACAGGAAATTTAAGGGATCTTCTTTTGATGACTTCTATTTACCAGGAAACAGGAATACCATCTGTGGAGGTGACTTTTTTTGTTTCTAAATTGAAGAAATGAAAGCCCCTAAGAAGGAAAAAATTACCCTAAGTCTTAACAGAGGCTAGAGTCCAGGAGTGTGCAGTGTTACTACCAATCCAGTTAGTTGTCTGACTGTCCTCCATCACTAATCAACAAACACCTTTTGTGTAGATCAGAGATAAACTGATTGTGCCAGATGCATATAGTGGAAACTCTACAGTACAACTGAGGGTTGTAGCAAGAGACCTGAATTGATGGACACTGCACCCTTGGCTACCAGTGAAGGAAACATTTAGAAGAGTTTAGAGCCTTACATCTCAAAAGTCTAAAAAAATAAGTTAGTGAAAGAAAAAAGAAGCTTAGAGCAGGACTGGGAGTGTGATGTTTTACATTTATGATCTGAACAGCAAAGTGGATTTCAGGTAATGGTGAAATCCAGAACATTTCCATGGGATTCAGTGAGTGAATTAAGTGACAAGAAAGACTGAAGTGAAGGGTGATGGATTAGGAGACGAAAGCCACAGTTCTGAATACCTGTCCATTAAGTTCACACAAAGGAACAGCACCAATCTCATGTGGAAAACCTGTGAGCCAAATGCCTACATCTTTAACAAACAATTAAGATACTGACAAGAAAGTTGTCAACAAGTGATAGTAGTGAGGAGAGGTACCAGATATATAACCCAGATACATCGACTGAGTAGAAATTCTAAGACAAAGTTATCGTGGTGCTGCAATTAAAAGGACTCTACATTGAAATGACCCTACACACTCAATGAAGCTCCAAGTTCTCAAAGGTGGCTACCATGGGAGAAACAAGTGCTTAAGGCAATGGGAAAGGTGAAAAATTTGAAGATGCAAGTATGTCAACCTCAGAACAAGAGAGAAAAAAACTTTGTTGGAACAGAACAGCTAATGAAAAGACTACCATAAAAGTGTCTCAGGATTTGCATCAAATAGAAAGAAGCAGCTATGAAATTAAAATTAGGCTAGTGGTTCAGACAACAAGTCCCAAGAGCCTATGGAAAAAAACCAGCATCTAGAATCAGCAGTGCCTGGAACAATTGTAATTATGAAAGGGTCTTCTGTTTCTAGTGTTTAAAAAAAATTCAGGTGCCTGGAAAAGCAAATTAAATTAGATGAGTTTCTGTACCTAATGAGTTATGTGCGGCAGGTGATAGTAGAGATGGCTAAGTGTTAAACAGTGGCTGCTCTTCCAAGACTAGGGTTTAATCCAGCAACCCACATGTGGCTCACAACCATCTTAAGTCTAGTACCAGGGATCATGCTCTGACTTGGAAGGGTCTTGTGTAAGCTGGTGTCCTGGACTCACTCTTCCAGGCTGGCTGAGACTCAGAAATGTGGCTCCAGGCGAAAGCTTGTCCACAGCCGGACTCTGCTCTTCTGACCTTCAAGGGTACTGGGCAGGCAAGAGGCCAGACATAACAGCAAAATACCCATATATATAAAATAAAAATAAATTGATACCACTAATGTCAGAGTCAATTGTTACACCTTCATCCAGTGACCCAGACTTTGTACAAATCAGTATTCAAATATTAATAAACTGCACTGTTGCATCTAACTTTGACCAGCAAAGAAGACGCAACGATCGGGCTCTTCTTTAAGCAGTTTATTCAGGAACCTTGAATAATTTTTTTCTACTCCTCCCCGGGGAAGCGCCCACCACAGGCTAAAATACTGCATGGGCAGCCAACCCGGTAAGCCACGTGGCAAATGCTTACAGGCACACTTATGCGGAAAGCTAGCCAGATCATCAGTTTCAGCCATATAAGGACTATACGTCCGGGAGAGGCGCATCGGCTAGCGAAAGGCGGCAATCAGAACAAAGCAGCTCTCCACACTGCACATTAAAAAGACTGTGCTGACACTGGTGGGATGGCTCAAAAGGTACAAGTCCTTGCCATGCAAAGCCTGATGACATTAGTTCAATCCACCCACAGGACCCACAAGGTCAAAGGAAAGAATTGACTCACACACTATGGCTCATGTCCACCTTCATGCACACATGATCAAACACACTCTCACACACTCTCTCTCTTCACACACACACACACACACACACCACACAGAGTTAATAAATGCTTTTTTTTTAAACAAAAATACTACATGATGAGACTATCTGGGAAAACAGTCATGATTTTATATGCATGAGATTAAAAGACAATAATGCCTTATGCTATTAAATGCAAACAGCAAGAGGGATGTGATTGTTTCACAGTCTACAGCCTCAATAACACAGACCACAGAGAAAAGGTTATATATTACATTTCTTAAATTATTAATAGGCATGATTGCTTTGTAACTTTTCTAAATGTTTGTTTTGCTTTTGAGGGTTTGCTGAATTGAACTGAATAACCGTTCCTAAAAATATTAAAACATTTGTCAGAGGCTGGCTTACTACAGAAGCCTAGACACAAAAATTTCCAAAAAAATTCCCTTCTGGGGTGGAGGGGTTAATTTCTTAAAATTTTAGTATTCTATAATTTTTCTCTCATGAAAAAAAACTATCATAAATCATTTTGAGCTGGTTTCTTTTCTTTGATCTAAATTTAGCTAATTTTATCATTGTTCTCTTATTATGGAGATGTCTTACATATGGAAAACAAATTGTTTTCCATAAAGTCTCCAAACTTTGCAACTTTACAGTCTTCTCTCTTGTTTTTCAATCATTGTTTTTCTTTATTATTATTGTATCGATTATTTTTTGACATAGGTCTTACAATCTACTTGCTCCTTAAACAGTTATTTCTTTATTGTTTTTTTTCTTTTTTGAACATGCTACAGAGCCAGCCGACCTCAAACTTCTACAGAGCCAAGGATGACTTTGAACTTCTGACCCTCCTCCCTCTTGGCCTCTTGAGTGCTATAAGTTCACCCTCTGTGCTGATTTTGTGTGGTACTGAGGTTTAAGCCCAGAGCATGCTAGGTAAGCACTCTACCAACTCAGCTACATTCTCCAAATCAACAATTAACAACTATAAAGATTCTTTTACTATGCCACCTTAGCACTTCATAAATGCTAAAATTACACATTGTCCAGAAGTGTGTGCAGCTTTACTAGCCATGGTAACTCAAATATTAAATACAAAAATCACGTTGCCACTCTCCTGCAAGTTATATAATTATTATCTCAAAAATCAATAAACATGGACTAGAGATGGCTCAGCTATTAGCGCACTGACTATTCTTCCACAGGACTCAGGTTCAATGGCTAGTCCCTACCAACATGGTAAGCTCAGGGCTACCTCTAACTCCAGTTCTGGGGGATGCAATGCCTCTTCTGAATTCCAAGGGCAGCAGGCACTTGTGGTACACCAACATACTTGCATACACAACATTCATACAAATGTTTAAAAAAAACTGACACTTTTAAAAAAAGATTTATTTACTTATTTTACATATATAAGTGATCTAACTGCATGTATACCTGCATGCCAGAAGAGGGCATCAGACCACACTATAGATAGTTGTGAACCATCATGAGGATGCTGGGAATTGAATTCAGGACTTCTGGAAGAGTGGGCAGTGCTCTTAACTGCTGAGCCATCTCTCCAGCCCCAATACTATTTTTTTTTTTAAATTTCTACAATATATATCTCAAATTTCTACAAGACAATATTTCATATTCCTTAATAAACAAAACATAAAGTATTTAAAAGTCTTCAAGATTAAAAAGCATGGGCAACATTATCAACTACTGATGAATTCTCCTTTTTCTCTAATTTCTATGGAAACAACAATCACTTATTATTTGCTTGTTTTTGGTTTGTTTGGTTTTGAGACAAGATTTCTCAGTGTAAACACCTCTGGCTGTCCTAGAACTGCTTTGTAGAATCAGAGCTAGCCTCATAGAAATCCACCTGTTTGCCTTCCAAGTGCTGGGACTAATGCCTACGCAGTACATCTCAGCTGAGAAAGTAATTTCAAAAATACATTTAACAAATCTAAACAGCAGCTGGAAGATGACTCAGAGTTAAGAGCACTGCTGCTTTCCAGAAGTCCTGAGTTTCAATTTCAGCAACCACATTGTGGCTCATAACCATCTAGAATAGATCTAGCTGTCCTAGAACTCACTCTGTAGACCAGGGTGGCCTAAACCCAGAGATCCACCTGCCTCTGCTGCTACCACAAAAGAATGTTCGAAAACTTCTGTTTTTTAAATACAGGCATAATCACAAGTTAGACACAGAACACACTGCTTTAGGACCTATAATCTGAAGGACAATAAGTTAAATTTCAAATTTCTAGTTGGGTTTTCCTCATAAATTAAGCTTACTCATAACCATTATTTTTCACTTTACTAATTATTAAATGTGAAATATCACAATTACATATTTTGAGATTAGGTTATATTTCTGTTAGTAGAATATTTGCTTATTAACACACACAAAGCCCTGGTTCAATCTCTAGCACTGCATCAATGAGGCATGATGGCACAGGCCTGTGTCATCTTAAGGCTTGGAGGAGGCAGAAGTGGGAAGAACAGAAGTTCAAGGGCATCATTTGCTGCACAGCAGGTTTAGGCCAGCCTAGGATACATGAAATTCTGTCAAGAGGAAAAGAACAAACAGAATTTAAAAAAAAAAAAAAACAAAGTTCAAGGTCACTCACTGTCCCATAGCAAAATTATACATTTGAGTACAGTGAGGTGGCTCATCCAATGAAGGCACTGGCCACCAAGCCTGGAGACTTGAGTTCAATGCCTGGTGGAAGGAAAAAAAGCAATTCCCAAAGGTTGTCCTGATTTCCACAAATGCACCGTGGCATGAGTGTACCAACACATGTACACGCATGTGTACACACACACATAAATCAATGTAAGTTTTTTTGTTTTTTGTTGTTGTTTTGTTTTTTTTTTTCGAGACAGGGTTTCTCTGTGTAGTCCTGGCTGTTCTGGAACTCAGAAATCCGCCTGCCTCTGCCTCCCAAGTGCTGGGATCAAAGGCTTGCCCCACCACTGCCCGGCTTCAATGTAAGTTTTACAAATACATTTTTACCCAGTATTTTTAAACCTGGGTAAGGTATAATGATACATTTCTTTATTTTGTACATATTATCATAATATTTTTCTTTTTTATACTTATGATTCCTTTATGGGGAAAAAACAGCAAAGTTAAGGGAAAGAGGAAGAAGGAACAGACAAAGCAGAGATCTGGCTACCTAAGTATCTATTTAGGAGACCTAAGGACATGTGGATACCCTAGGAGTCTTCTATAGGTCAGTCACAAAAGTCTGCTCTGAAAATCTTAAAACTTTGCGATTTTTTCACTAGAAAGAAAATAAATAATAATAAATCAACACAAAACATCCAAATTCCTCTATTCTTATTCAGAAGCTACTTTATCATTACAAAATCTCAAATCAATTACCAGCATCTACTAAGAGCTTATGGGGTGATCTACAGAGCATCTAAAGTCCAAAAGATCTCCAAGTAAAATCTCTGAGAAGACCCAAAAATGTACAAATATATAAACCCACAAATCAGCATGCAATGTCACCTGTGAAAAGGATGACATGTATGCTAATCTGCAGAGTATTCATAGACAAAACCATGAAACAGTTACATCATGGCAGTTACCATAACTCTACAGAAAACTAGTTACTAGAGTAACAATAAGAACTGTTTCTAATCTGTATGCAGAAAAGAAAGATATAGCACTCTAGGGTCAAAATGCCAGATTTTTTTATAAACTTATTCCTAATAACAGTTTAAAATAAAATTAAAACATGAACCCAAAACAAAAATCAAAAAAGGTGGAAAGACTATGCTTACATCAGAGTCCTCAACATATTTTGTTTAAAAATAACTGAACAAAATATGCTGGTACATGACTGTGATCCTAGCACTGAGGATGCTAAGGCAAGGGGAAAGACAGTTTAGGGCCAGCCTGGGCAACATAGTGAGACCCTGTCTTTAAAAAAAAAAAAAAAAAAAGGAAAGAACCCAACCCAACTAATTGAGTCACTCCTTCTACCAGAGTTTACAAAGTTCAGTAAGAGTTTCATTACTTGGAAGTAAAAGGCTCCATAACAAAGTTCATTTAAAAAAAAATAAAAATAAGCCGGGCAGTGGTGGCTCAGCCTTTTTTAATCCCAGCACTTGGGAGGCAGAAGCAGGCGGATTTCTGAGTTCGAGGCCAGCCTGGTCTACAGAGTAAGTTCCAGGACAGCTAAGGCTACACAGAGAAACCCTGTCTCGAAAAAAACAAAAATAAATAAATAAATAAATAAATAAATAAAATATTTATTAACTACGATTCTCATGTGAAGTGGGGGGCTCTCTTCATTACTTGATTAGCATCTCCTTACATAAAAACAATTTAAATATATACACACACACATGGTACACTACTAAAAATCAAAAGAAAAGAGCAATCAAGACATAGTAAAACATGCCCTTTGTCCTAGCCAGAGGCTGAAGGCAGAGGATTACTTGAATCCAGGAGTTCAAGGTCAACCTACGCAACACAGGAAGAATCAACCTTTCTCTCTCTCTCTCTCCTCCTCTTTCTCTTCTAAGAAAGGACACAACTAAAATTCATTTGTTATTAATATAGTACACTGCAAGTACAATCATTCATTGATGGAAAGAATATGAAATTGCATGGTCATTTTAGAAAATATTGGCAGCTTTTCAAAATTAAGCATAAACTACCACATGACCCTACAATCTCATTCTTTTGGAATCTATGCAAGAGAAATAAAAACATGTCCTAACCTTTGATAAAATTCATAAACAAAATATAAAATTCATGCAATACCACTATTCAGCAATACTAAAGAAAAAGATACTAACACATGCTACAATACAGATGAACCTAACTAAAAACATTATACTGGGGAAAGAAGCCAGATGCAATGATGGCATATTGTGTGTGACAGTTTAAAATAGAAATGTCCCTCACTAGTGTGGATATTTGAACAACCCCAGGTGGCGGTGCCTATTTGGGGAAGCTGTAAAACCTTTAGGAGGGGGAGCCTTGCTAGAGGAAGTATGTTCCTGGGAGTAGGCTTTGAGAGTGACACCTCACATTACTTGCAGTTTGTTCTCCTTTTCCTATCTGTGATTGGGGACTTGAGCTCTCTCACCTTCCTGCTCCTGCTTCCATGCCTGCACTGACTACCATGCCTCCTTTGCCATGAGTACTCTTATCCCCCAGGGCTGTAAGCCAAAATCAACTTGCCTCTACAAGTTACCTTGGTCATAGTGTTTTATCACAGCAACAGAAAAGTAACTAATACACGTATGATACCATTTATGTAGAATTTGCTTTTTACAAAAAGACAAACTTATAGATACAGATCCAGAGCTAAGACTGGAGTCAAGATCAAAAACCTAAACAATAGAATTTTAGTGGTAATGAGAACGTGTTAAGGTGACAGTTTAATTAAATTGCAGATGTAAAATAGATGAATTTACAGCATATAAAGTATACCTCAATGAAGCTGAGGTATACACATGCTTTTATTCCTAGGACTCAAGAGGCAGAGGCAGTTGGATCTCTGTGATTTCAAGGCCAGCCTGGTCTATACATGCTATAAGTGAGTTCCAAGACAGTCAGAACTACATAAGAGACCCTGCACCCACACACACACATACAAAAAATCCTGATGAAAATACAAAGAACATGAAAGCTAGCAAACAATGGTATCATTTAACATCTGTCCCCAGCCAGACTTTAATTTCACAAATACAGTATTATATATTATTACTCCCTTTCTCTAATTGAACACTACAAGCAGAAAAAGTAACTCAAAATTCATTTTCGTAATTATTTTAAATATAGAACAAATTACATTTATTAAAAAAGAACATTATAAACATTAAATAGATAAATAAAAATGTTAGTAATCGTGGAGTTGACAAAATGGCTCAGTGTGTAAAAGCATTTGATGGCATGTCTGACAACCTGAGTTTGATCCCTGGAGGTAGGCGAGACTCAAATACTGTCCTCTGACTTCTGAGTGGCATAGACTTATATACATACACACAAAATAAATATAAAATTATAAATATGCTTACTATCTGAAAGTTTTTCAATAGAGCCTTTCATTGTAACTTGTAAGGACATCCAGACGTTTTTTTCCTCTCTTCTAGGTTTTTTGAGATTGGGTTTCTCTGTATGGCTCTGGCTATCCTGGAACTCACTTGTAAACCCAGGCTGTCTATGCATCCCAAGTGCCGGGAGACACTGCATTCTTGATCAAATCTCTCCTGCCCTTTGACTTTGATTTTAATTTGTTAGTAAGCAAATACTGCTTGATTACTAACAGCCAATATACTGTTTTGAGGGTTAACCTGAAACATTATCACCATTTTTTCATCTGATCTTGATCACAAAAAGCTGAATTAACACAAAAATCACCTGTCTCCACATGGAACTAGATGTGATTAACTAGAAGCTAGGGCAGGGAAACAGATGACATAAAAATGATTAAAAGCTGTTTAGCCCACATAGTGTCTTAACTTCACCTAAAATACAGAACAAAATTAGCTTTTATCTTTCTCTAGACACACTGTTTCAGTACAACCTAGAAAATGACTACATTACAATTTACTTTTCCTAGACCAACTGTTCTAACCTCCCAAACCTATTTTCTCAGCATACAGATGTTTGCCTATCTTCCTTCTTATGAATAGACTAAGGCCAAATGACAAGAACATATCAAAATACTGACTTGGGGTCTATTGTACTATCACTTCTAGAGGGACTACACTTTAAAGATATCACTCTTATTATTTAAAACTGAATTACGTTTTAATTCAACAAATAGCTAAACAACATTATAGGAAGACAAAAACATCTATATCCTAATACAGTTTACCTCATAAGCCAAGTGTTGTTCCCCCAAGCCTGTAACCCCAACATTTAGAAAGCTGAAGCAGGAGGTTCCTGAGTTCAGGGACAACCTGGGCTACAAAGACCAGTCAGCTATAAGGTAAGCTCTTGGCTTCAACAGTAATAAGTAAGTAAATTAAATAACCTTTAAGGCCAGGAAAATAAAAAACGACAATGCTTTAACACTGTAAGACTTCCTCGGCACTACTTACCCAAGTATTAAAACAGGCTTGCTTCTCACCTCCAGAACTAAAAACTAACATCAATAATGAAGTGTTGTTAACTAGTTTCCAATCTGTAATCCCTTAAAAGTAAATTTCCTATCACATACATCATAACTAAAGTTGTTCAAAAATCTTTTACAGAATAAAGTAAAATAGGCATTAAATGTAAAATGATCAGTTATAAAGCATTTTAGATGCCTGGAAAACAAGCCATAAAGTCGTTAGAAATATTCTCCAAAAGAGTTAACACCAATGAACCAAAAAGCAACCCTAATATGAAAAAGAGAGAGAGAGAGAGAGAGAATAAATGAGTATGAGAATGAGGAGACTAGCCACTGTGACTTTCCAAAACGGTAAATGAAGGTCATTTAAAACAAGCCAACTGCAGACCTGTTCAGGAACATCTATCTACATTAAAGTAATCACACTTTGAAGGACCAGGAAAGCACGGATTCAAGGAGAGCAGCTCCCAGCAAGGATAAAGAGCAGACAGCCACCATAACTTGATACTAACTTACATATTAAATTCCATATAATAAGCTAGCCCACTACTGGTAAGTATGCTTTTGTGGGCTGTGGTTTTTTTATCATGTTCTGTTTACATTTATTGTGTATATCTGCCACAGTGCACATGTAGAGATCAGAAGACAACTTGTAGGAGTCATTTCTTTGTTCATCCTGTGGGTCCCAGCAATCAAACTCAAGGTCACTAGCCAGGCTTGGCACCACACATCTCGAACAACTGAGGGACCTCAACAGCCCTCTGGATTTTCAATGACATGTCATCCTAGGCCTATAAGGTGGAACTGAGCCATCAACTTTCTCTTCCCAAATAACCCTCATCATGAACAGCCAGTACAGAAAAAATGTTTAAATCTAAGATGCTTTCTATCTTACCAGTCATGGTTGACTGGCTGCCCATTTCCACAGATAAAACTAAAAAGAAATGAGTTTTAAACAAAGCTTGGTTAGACAACATAACCATGACTAAGAATCTGAAAATGACTATTAAGAAAACACACAAAAGTCTTCTAGTAAACAGATTTTTGGCGAAGATGATAAGCAACTCAGTTAAAAAAAGGAAAAATACTTTTCTCAAAATAGTAGTAATAATGTTGAATAGTCTGAGTAACTAGTCATGTGGAAGAAAAAAGAAAATCAGCTTCAATCCCTAACTCACACCACACACTAAACTTGGTAAAATGTATCCTAGACCTATATATAAATGTTAAGTCATAAAGGTTCTAGAATAAAAACAAAAGAGGGTATTTCTATGCCATAGATCTAGGCAACAATTACTTGAGCAGGAAAAAGCAATAACCATTTTTAAAACTGGTTAAAAACAGACATACCACAAACTAAGAAAAAACACAAGACAAATTTCACAGCATTCCCTTTGTACACAAATTCATTTCTATGTCTAGCACATAAAAACATGTATGACAGCCCAACTTTTCAAAAGGGCAAATACTCTAACAGATGATTCACATATATTTATATATAAATAGCCAGTATGTATGGCAGTCATCGGAATAAGCAAATTACAACACAATGAGCTACCACTATCCACAACAGAAGGAATTTTTTTTGTTTGTTTTGTTTTTTTTCTGATGTTAGGGAAGCTGTGGAATAACTGGAATCTTCCCTCCTGTGTTGTTGGCACAAGTGTAAAATATAAAATAGTTTAACTACTTTAAAAAGACCTGGTCATTTCCTAAAAAACAAGTATACATATATCCTATGACACAGCAATTCTACCTCACTGTCAACTCAAGAGAAATAAAGGGAAAAGTCCTTACAAAGACTTAACAATAATTGCTTATAACAATTTTTTTAAAGGTAAGATTTCACTCTGTAGCTGGGGGGCTGGCTTGGAACTCACTCTGTAAACCAGGCTGGCCTCAAACTCATAGAGATCTGCCTGCCTCTGCCTTCCGAGTTCTGGGATTAAAGGCGTGCCCAGCCCAGCTTATAACATTTATTAAATTTATTTATATTTATATTATAAATAACTCAGCAAGCAGAAACAAGCACTACTGCCTAGCCTGACAAACTGGAGCTAGATCTTGAAACCGACATAGTAAGAGAGAATCAACTCTCAAAAGTTTTCCTCAGCTCCCTACCCACATACCCACAAATACAAAAATGTAAAAAACAAAACAAAAATTAAGTTTTAAAGCAATTAATCTGTATATTCTAAATATCCACCTCCTACTTCACACAATTGAATAAGTACAAAGTCATTTTTCATCTTTTATTTTATTCTATTTCATTTTTATTACATCTTCAAAACAGTCTCAGACATTACTTACGGAGAGTGAACACATGCAATTGTATCTTAATTGGGTGAAGAGCCAGCACTAAATGGAAAGAACCTAAGTACTGTGATAAATATTTTCATGATCTGGGGCCACAGTCCTGAGGCAGACACTTGTGTAGCATGTATGCCAGGCCTTGAGTTTAATATCCAGAACTACCAAAAATAAAGTTTCTATACAGTAATATTTTCATATAATTACTGGCAGGTACCAGTTTTAATAGGTGTTTCTGGGGCCAGGCAGACGGCTCAGCAGTTACAGGCAGTTGCTGCCAAGCCTGACAGCCTTAGTTTGATTACTGGAATCCACATGGTAGGAGAGAACTGGCTCCTGTAAATTGTTCCCTGACCTCCGTATCTGTGCCATGACACAAAACACCCCACCCAAAACACACACAAATAAAGAAAGAAATGTAAATTTAAAAAGTTTTAATTGGTATTTTGTTTTTCAACCCAATGAAATTGTAAATAAATGTTTGATCACCTTTATCCATTCACAAAAACCTAGGTACTATATAGGTTACTATAGCCACATACTCTTTAAAAGAACAAAATAAAATCCCGAAGCATAAACCTTAAGACACTTGTCCAGCATACATGTTAGTTAAGTAAAACACATCAGGCAAGCAATGTGAGGATCTCTGACAACACAGGAATTTACCCAAAGGTTATCACTTAAGATCCTCCCTTAAAAATATTTCAAAATTACTGACCTTCAAAAAGACTCAGAAGATAAAGGTACTTACAAGTCACCAAGCCTGACAACTCCATGACCTGAGTTTGATCTCTAGAACCCACATGAGAAGAGAGAACCGACTCCCACACGTTGTCCTCTGACCTCTACACATGGCAGGGCACATGCCCACACTCAAACACACAAGATAAATGTTGTTTGTTTTTTTTAATTAACAGTTGCATATTTTAGGGACAAATAAAGTAAATAGCCTCTGCAGAGAAACAAGATAATTTAGTCTATACCCTGATAACGTCCTAAATTCAGCCCTATATATGCTTGACAATGATTAGTATTTATGACAGCAAACTCAAACTCAAAAAGATAATTGCATGCACTTTAAAACTGTAATAAGAAATATAGATCTAAAACTACAGAAATTCATTCCCATGTACGTCCAAAGAAAACCCATAAAGTTAAGCAAAATAGAATGTGCCTAATGCACATAGAAGTAAAATGAGTGTAAAGAAATACCGATGTCAACTGGACTAAACTGTCTTGTTACCATGACTTTAGTCATGATGTAATTAAGCATCGTTATTTTTTCCTATGAATGGTTTGCCTACCCTACTGAAAATGTTTTACAGAAAATTCTGTTATGTTTCATCATCACTTGCCATATTTAGCAATACACAACTTCCAATGGTGCTTTCTAAGCTTTTGAATACAGTAACTAAATTTCAGCTGTTTGTATTAGACTATTAAAGGTATGTTTTCTAGAATAAAACAAAAAGAAATGTAATAAGTAAAGAAATGATTTAATTGTGAAAAAACTCATAGCAAGATTTCAAATCTTTAAAGTGATAACAGCTATTATTTTGTGAGTATTTTTAAAAACATAATTTTAAAAATAGTATCAGTTTAAAGTCTACGGAGTTACAACTTGGAGGTATGAGAAGGCTGTAGGATGCATAGCACAACAGTGTGAATGCACGTAACATCACCCAACTACGGACTTCAACATGGCTTAAATGGCAAGTTTAATGTATACTACTACAACTAAAATTTTACCATGACCATTTGGAAGAAAAGGGTTTATTTGGTTTACAGTTCCATACCACACAGTTCCTCATCAAAGGAAGTCAGGAGAGGAACTTAAACAGGGCAGAAACCTGGAGGTAGGAGCTAATACAGAGGCAATGGAGGGGTGCTGCTTACTGGCTTGCTTCCCATGGCTTGCTCAGCCTGTTTTCTTATAGAATCAGGACCACTAACCCAGGGATGGCACCACCCACAAAGGGCTGGGCCCTCCTTTATCAATCACTAATTGATAAAATGCTGTAACTCTAGCTTGTGTCAGGTTGACATAAAACCACCTAGCACATAATTCATTCTAAAATTTACGTAACTTAGATATTATTATAACTTTAACGATGTTTTCAACTTTTATGAATGTGCAACAGAGGTACCAGGACCTCACTTTATAGGAATAAATGGCATTTTTTGACTTAGTAACATTTGCTGCACTCTAGAATAACACCTGTCCTGATTCTCAATGACATGTAACCAACTAAAAGCAGCAGTAAGCCTGCTGTCAAATCAACATTTGATGTCAACCCTCATAAGGGTAATATGTCACCTTAACAAATGTGTATTAAGCACTCAATGAAGGAACTGTTACTGAACACGTGTAATAATTTAGGTAATATTTTAATAAAGCAAAATAGTCATGTCACAGGTATAAACAACTTGGTTCCAAGCTCAGAATGACCCTAATAATGATAATTAACATCACTAACAATACAAGAGATGACTGTGAAATGTAAAAACATTTCTATCTGGGATTGAGAATGAACCTGGTGAATACTTGAGATTTACAGAGACTATTTTTAACTGAACTTTCTGGCCTAGGATCAAAGTTTTGCTAGTAAAATACCAAAGTGAAAATGCTGGCCATGACGCCGGAGAAGCTTTGCTTTATCTACAAAAAGGCTATGACCTCCAAGCAACTAATCCTACTTTTTAGACTTCCAAAACACATCCCACAAGAACACAGGAACCCACTACCAAACAAAAAACATACTCCTCCCCAAAAAGTCAAAATCTCTATATTTACACATTCTATAGAATGATACCCACTCTCTAGTCAGTTCCTGCACTGTGGCCAAACAGAACTGAGTCACTCTGCAAATGATTCCAGAAACCTCAAAGGATAACCAACGGCCTCAAAAGAAAAGTTAGTCAGTGGAAAGGGAGGAGACAGTTTTTCTCATCACAGAGTCACTAGGCTTCTAGCAGGGTTCAGAACTGACATGCTTTTTGGCACCCTATGCCTAGCCCTCCAGTGCTAATAGCCAGAGTATCTTTTTTCGACTTCTCCTCAGGATACACGTTCACACACCACTTTTTCCCATAAATGCATCTAGCTGCACACTAAATCCGTTTGCCAAACACAATCGCTTCTCTCAACATGACCAGAAGTATACCAGCATTCTACATGGCATTTATTGTAAAACGTGTTCTTTTCTTAATCGACCTCTAACTAGCAGCCTTTCCCAAGGATTTGGATTTTGAATGCTATGGGAAAGACAAGATGAAGGGGATTTATTCCATTCTATAATTCAGACTCATTTCTTGGCTTCAGAGCAACAATCTCCGGAAATTTAATTTACATAAATTCAAATGCACTAAATAGCTACTATGGAATGTCCACGAACAACTGAAAACAGCAAACTTAAGAGCTGTGCGTTCCCAGATTCCTGACTAAGAGGACCGAGGGAGGGCAGCTCTTTGTCATGTGCCCCAGGTGGTACTCCCAACAGGGAGAGCGTCGGGCTTCTTTCTCCCTGGATTTCACCCAGGCTCCCAGACTGCGTGACACTTTCAAATTGGGTAATCTAGTGTAGGAAGCACAGCCAATCCTCCACCTTTCCGCCCCAAACCGACTGGGTAGGCGGGAAGGAGACCAGGGGTGTTTCCTCCCCGCGCGCTCCAAGAACGGGGGCGGCTGAGATGACACTCGCTCCACAGGGAGATGGACCCGAGAATCCCAGGTGGGGTCTCCACTCCGGAACCTGAGTCTCCAGCCCACCGGGCAGCCGGAAGCAAGACGGGTGGGCCAAAGGGGGAACCAGGCAAGGCGGGGACCCCGTTCCCTCCCTAGCCCGCACCTACCAGCAGGCTCTCCACGTTGATGGGCGAGCGAGGGTCTCGGATGAGCGCCTCCAGCTTCCTCTGACGGCCCGAGCCTGCCCCGTCCCCCGGCGGGGCCTCGGGGGCGCCGGGCATTTTCCCCGTCGGCGGGGGCCGGCTCATGCCGCTTCGCCCGGCCTAGCGCCGCCCGCGGAACCTCCGCCCGGGCCCGCCGCGCGCCGCTGTCTGAGGAGCCGCCCGGCCCGGCCGGGAGCAGCGAGGCACACGGCGTCCCCGCCCCTCAGCCGCACGCGCGCCTCCCGGCCCGTAGCGAGCTCGCCAGGACCCGGCGGGCGGGAGCGGGGAAGGGGCGCCCGCGCCGCGCCGCACCGCCCCGCCCTCGGGGCTCAGGCCGCTAGGGCCGCTGCCAGTCCACCCGCATATCGCCGCCGGCCGCCTCGCGCGCCCACAAGCCCGCTCCCTTCACACGCAGTCCGAGCCTCGTCCCTGCTCGGCCGCGCGCCGCCGCTACCCACAAGCCCCTCCGCCCGCGGCCGGCCGCGCGCGTCCCCGCCCCGCCCACCCCAGCGCGTCCCCGCGGCACGCCCCGCCCCTGGCCTCGGGCCACGCCCCGCCACCGAGCTGAGCAGCAAAGCTGCTTTTCCGTTCCCGCCGGCTAGTCTCTCTGCCCCGTCTGGCCCGTTCCCGGGGCTGGGAAGCGGGACGGGTGGCAGCGCGGTGCCCCGTGGTCCCCGTCGTGTGTCCCGCGTTGCCGGCCGGACCCAGAGGCCTAGTTGACGTCCGCGCCCCCCGCCCGCTGGGTCCCGCTGACTCAGCGCGCAGCTATGCAAGCCGCGCCGAACTGCAGCGCCCGGGGTCAGCGCCCTTCCCAGGCCTGGCGCGCCTGGGGCCTTTGCCTGGGGCTCCCAGGGGGCGGGGAGGCCGCGCCCTAGCCCGCGCTCAGAGTGTGGGACTCATTTGAATCCCGTTGAGTCCCGGAGCTGGGAAGCCAGAGAGTTGATTCTGCCTCCGAACACAAATCCTAGGCTCTCCGAAACCTTTGTGCCCTTCCCTGACCAAGGTGTCCTCCTAGCCTTTAGACGTTAGACACTGGCCAGGCGGAGGGAACAGGAGGGCAATAAGGAAGCGCTTCTGCATTCACGGGGCCCTTGCTTTGGAGAGAGAAAGATGGACTGCTTCTCCGCATTCCTGCCCTCTCGCTGCCCCTGAGCCATTGGCCAGATCCTCTCAGGGCGCAATCTGAAAGCTATGTGCCAAGAGCTATAAAACTGTTCACAGAGCCCCTTTGACCCAGTAAGGCCATTTAAGGAAGTCCAAGTGTAAGGAAATGATCCGAAGAGAGGAGGACTTTGCGTGAAGATGTTTACAGCAGGGCTATTCAGAATGTTCGCAATGACCAAAGCCCTGGGAGTGGACCCAATCTTCCAGCAGCTGAATAATCCAAACAAGCTCTTGTCACATTCACGGGAAGAATCCTGCGGATATTGCAGGCCAGTTGAGAATAAGGGAAAATGAACCGGAAGTGAAAAAATGCAAACGGGATTTTGAACACTTTGAAATGAGCAGCTAAATAAATGAGAGCACACTTGCCCCTAACTGAATGAGATTTTTTTTTCCCACTTCTAAAGATGTTAAATAGGGTGGTGGGCCTCATATGTCTTTAATCCCAGCTCTGGGGAGAGACAGAGGCAGGAGGATTTGAGGCCAACCTAAGTCTAGAGACAACCAGAACTACACAGAGAAAACCTGTCTTGAAAACAACAAAAAATGCTAAAAAGCATATTGAATTTCTTAATTTAAAAACCTGTACTTATGGATGGGTAATTCTAAGAGAAGCTACAGTGTAATGTCCCTAAATAGTGGACTATAAAGTGCACTGGGGGTGTCAAGGTAAATCTGCAGGTAGACTACAGCCCTGGCTTGGCCAAAACTGCATGTACTTCACCCAACATGGGTTCCAGGAATGTCTATCACTGGGCAGAAGCCACTCTGACTTGGATTAAGACAGGAAGAGGCCCTGGATGACTCAAGAGAACCCTTTCTCTTGTAGATAATAAAACGGGCCTCTGGGTCAAAAAAAGTTGTTCTTCAAGCCTGTAGGTGAATTTACTTCTTCATACCTCCACAGACCCAAAGCCAGGAGAGTAGAGCCAGCTAACCACTCTTTCCACCGATGCACTGGAGCATGATAATTAGATAATCATTATTACAGATCTTACAAGTCCTTTTTCCTGCTGATCGTATAATGGGCTTTCAAAAGAAACATTGTGATCTTCCCGTTACAGATTAATTTTGAAATGACTTGGCTATGTGTTTTTATGGACTTTGGTGGAGTAGCCATGATCTCAAGCCTTGGAGACATTGTTTTAAAAGAACAGCAAAGCCGGGCAGTGGTGGCGCATGCCTTTAATCCCAGCACTTGGGAGGCAGAGGCAGGTGTGATTTTCTGAGTTCCAGGACAGCCAGGACTACACAGAGAAACCCTGTCTCGAAAAAACCAAAAAAAAAAAAAAAAAAAAGAACAGCAGTACCCTGGTATGGTGGTCCACCTCTGTAATCTCAGCACTGAGAAGGCAGCAGCAAGAGAATGGGGAAGAGGGTGTTCAAAGCCATCTTTAGCTACATAGAAAGTTTGAGGTCAGCCTGGACTATAAGTAACTGTATCTCAAAAAAAAAAAAAAAAAAAAAAAAAAAAAAAACTAAACAGGAAGCTAAGACGCTGATGGTTCAATGAGTAAAGTGCTTATCATACAAGCATGAGGGCCTGATTTCGATCTCCAGGACCCATGTAAAAAGTCTGCAACATACCCGTAATCTCAGTGTTGAGGAGGTAGACACAGCAAGACTCCTGAGACTTGCTAGTCAGCCAGCCTAGCCAAATTGAGGTTCAGTGACTGTATTGCAAATAAAAATAAATAATAAATAAATAAGCAAAGCAATTGAGAAAGACACCCACTGTCTGACCTCCACACATATGAGCACACACATGTAAATGTGTATCTAAATATATGCATGCATACAAGTACACACTAAATAAATAAATAAAACAGTAGCCAGATACACAAACTTCTACAGATAGCCATTAGGTACAGAGGACTTGGGGTGGGGGTGGGGGGCTGATGTGATGACTCAGGATAGTGGTTCTCAACCTTCCTAATGCTATGACACTTTTAATACAGTTGATATTATGGTGACCCCCAATCATAAAATTATTTTCTCTCTTACTTCATGACTGTAATTTTGCTACTGTTATGAATCATCATGTAAATATCTGATATGGGACCCTGTAAAAGTGTCACTTTGATAGTCAAACAGGTGGAGACACACAGGTTGAGAACCAATGACTCAGCTAGTAACCTTGGGGACAAATGCCTGAGCTACCTGCCACTACCACATGTTACCTTGTCTGATCCTGAGTCAGTTACCTAACTTCTCTGAGTCTCAGTATCCTGATTGCTGGCTGGCCCTTAGCAAATGTTTTCATGCTGGGTGGTGGTGGCACACACCTTTAATCTGGGTGCTGGAGAGGCAAGCAAATCTCTGTGAGTTCAAGACCAGCTTGGTGGTCTACAGAGTGAGCTCCAGGACAGTCAGGGCTACACAAAGAAACTTTGTTTCTAAAATCCAAATTAATAATAATAATAATAGTAATAAATAATAATAAAATGTTTTCATGTTGCCATTGCCATTCTTGTACTTTTGCCTTTGTGTTCAGATGTGAGTGAGACTAATTCCTTAAAAGCAGATTATTTAAACAAAACAACCTTTAAAGTCACAGCTACTGCAAAACTATCCTTTAGAGTGCTGTAGGCTGCCAAGGAGCTCAGTGTGTAGGAGAGTCTGCCTTGAAAGTCTGACCATCTGAGTCTGATCCCAAGAACCACAGCTACAGAACTGTTTCATGACCCTCACATGTGTATTGTGGTATATATGCACACATACAACACACACACACATCAGTTCACATTGTCATCCATGCTTATGCTTTTGCCAATACAAAGTATTATAAATGTTTCTAATTTTGTCAATTAAACAGTCAAACACAGTAACATACCATTTCCTTTTGCATTCTCTTAATTACTACTGGACATGAGTATTTTGGCTGCCCATTTCTTCGAAAATTGCCTGTTTACATCTTTTGTTGGCTTTGCCTCTTCCCTAGTGGTTTGTGAGAGTTCCTTAGCACTGAGAATGCCCCTCCTTGTTACACTATATCCTTAAACTATATTACATTTGGTAAAGATTTTCTCCCAGGCTTTGGCTTCTCTTTCTGGGGTTTGGGTATCAATTGTCACACAAACGTTTCTATTTTTTCAGCCAGTCAAACCTGTAAAGGCTTTTCTTTATAGCGTCTGGATTTTGTGTCTGGGCTGGGGAGGGTTTCAGAACCAGGATTTAGCTCACACAGAAGAATGGAGTTGCAAGAGGTTAGGAGGAGTCGACAGCTTCCTGTGTTACCAACCCAATTCCTTCCAAATAGGCCTTCAGAAGTCTCTCTTGCGCTTGCTCCTCCTATGGTACCTCCAACTCCATTTCCTGTTACACCTCACCTCTCCCATTCTGTCTCCCTTTTAAACACTGAGTTTCGGGTGTGCTGATGGAAGATGAGTCAAGCAAGAATTTGCAAAGATATTTGCTCTATTCTAAAGAAGAACAATGGAGAATAAAGACAGGCCTGTGAGTGACTAGGGCTTTATAACTAAACTCTCCAGGATATAAAGCTGCGACCCTCTGTCCTATATCTCCATATCACCCGCTGTAAGTGACTCATGTTGATTTATTATCTTCCCAATGCTTCAGACACATCAGGATCTAAAGTGCAGATCCAGGACTCGCCCTCTTTTATTTACTGAAAGACCATGTCCTCATTTCTAGTTTTTAATGTGAAAAATCAGTCTCTTCCCCAAGAATTAACTCCCTTCAGCTGCAACTTTGCCCAATCCATCCTACAAAGGGCTGTTCAAGAGTGTGTGTGTGTGTGTGTGGTGTGTGTGTGTGTGTGTGTGTGTGTGTGTTTAGATATATCTCTTGTAATTACTTGTGTAATGATAATAGTTACCTTAAGGGTTTACCATATGTTAGGCAGTATGCTTCACAGAAATTATCTTAATTTCTAAAACAGTCTTTTGCCAATGCTATTTTACAGGTGATGTCATAGGGATGGAAGTGTGTGTTACTGCAATGAGTCACTGAGGGATGGATGGATGGGTGGATGGTGGATGGATGGATGGGTGGATGGATGGATGGATGGATGGGTGGATGGATAGGTGGGTAGATAGATGAAAACAATGAACTGTGAGTGGTCCAGGCATTACCAATAAAACACACAGCTTTTCCCACCTTGTTTCACACTGAAGGATTCACGTTGGATCTCTGTCCTAAGATGCTTATGCCCCACCTACGGCAGACTTAATAGCAGAACAAAGGCATGAACCCTAAGTGCAAAGGGGTCATTATTTTTGTAAACTTTACTACTATAAAGGTATGGGTTTAAAGGTTTATGAAGTCAACCTTCATCCCAAGGCTCATTCATGGGTCTGGTAATAACTCCCAGCGTGAATGAGAAGCTCGCCAAGCCCTCTGAGTCACTGTCCTCATCCACAAAGCAGGAATAATGAAGCGTGGTTGTCATTAAGGCTCCTTAAGATCTCTAGATGAAAGATACAGTGCTCATCCGAGACAGCTTCTTCCTCAGCCTACTGTGTGATGACTCTCAGGGGAGAAGGAGCCGTTTGAGGCTCTCATACCTAACCTTAGAGGGAAAAGGCAGGTCACTCTGAAAACAGACCTGTAGTGTCAGAGAGCAAACATGCTCTCAAGAAATGTCTGGGGTCTTGGTCTTGATATCATTGCCAGCAATCCCTTTGTTCTCATTAGTCAGATAGCCATGGGTCCAGGATGCTTTGTGCAAGTTCTCTCCCCTCACCCCCAATCTTGGGTCCGTTAAGATCTCAGAAGAAAACTTTAGCCTGAACTTGGGGCTTCCTACCAGGAATCAGGATCTACTCTTCCTTTTCCTCACATCCTTCCTAACTTTCCCTCAAAATGAAACAGAATGGCTTCTTCCCTCTCTGGAGAAACTGATTCCCACAGACACAGAGGGAGGTCCCTGCTTTCTGGTTCTCGATCAAGCCCTTACCCCTCTGCCACCAAACTCCCAGTCCTCCTCACCTACCCCTGCTCCTCCTCCACTAACGCCTCCTGTTCTTTGAATGAAGGACTTGGCTCTTCTGAGTTCTCAGGTTCCCATGCCCACTAGCTTTCAAGAGAATGCTTAGCAAGGTGATCCAGGTGCGCAAGGGAACCCCTGGAGTGCCTTTTACTATACAGAAGCGGATGCCAGAGTCTCGTGGGCAGCCACCGTGATTTTCAGGTTCTTGTGTTCCCAGAGGTAGAAATTAGACTGCCACACATGAGTAGTAGAAACAGGGACATTTTCTTTTTTTCTTTTGGAGGGGAAGGGTGTTGGTTTGGTTTGGTTGGGTGAGGGGATTGGGTTGTTGTTTTTTATTGTTGTTTTGTTTTTCCGAGACAGGTTTTCTCTGTGTAGCCCTGGCTGTCCTGGACTTGCTCTGTAGATCAGATTGGCTTCAAACTCAGAAATACTCCTACCTCTGCCTCCAGAATGCTGGGATTAAAGATGTGTGTCACCACTGCCCAGTTTAAGGGACATTGTCTTAAGAGTGCACTCCCAAGGGAGTAAGAAGATCAATGGCACCTGTACAGGTGCAGTGGAATGGAACACTTAAGTCACATGTACTACATGCTTCTTTTTCTCATATTTTGTTACATGTTGGCCTTGGTGAGAAGAGGGGGAGGGATCAGGAAGAGATGTGACAAGGGCACTAATCTTTAACTCTTCCAACTGGGTCTTTCTTATTACTAATTTAAAAGAATTTTATGGAGGTGGGGGAAGGCAGTGTTTTGCCTGAATGAACGGATGTGTACCATGTGTGTGCAGTGCTCTTGAAGGCCAGGAGAGGGCATTGGATTCCCCTGGAACTGGAGCTACAGACAATTGTGAGCTGCTATGTGGGTGCTGGGAACTGAACTCTGTTCATTGGAAGAACAACCAGTGCTCTTGACAGCTGAGCTGTTGCCCCAGCCTTCATATGCTAATGTTGGTGTCAATCATCTACTCTAGTCTCCTGTCACACCATGTTTGTGGCTCTGATGATGCTATTCTGCCTTATGTTTCATCCCCCCTCCCCCTCCCCCCCCCCCGGTCCTTCCCAGTCTTCATGATGGAAATGAGAAGGTAGGAAGGAATGAATGGAACATGAAGCAACGACTAGAGAGACTGTTTGCAGATTTGTAGGGTCAACATACAGGGCAAGTGGAAAGGACACCAAAGACATCCTAGAACTGTCTAGCTGCAGAGTGGTATCAGATAAGCCCTCCTGATGCCACGAAGGTCTCGCCAGCTATACCTCCCACTGACCTTTACAGGCGTGTGCAGTAAGAGTCCTATATGTGACTCCATACGACTCAGAAGCAGGGTGACAAGTCAAGAAGAAGGTCAAGGTGGAAGGAAGCCAGTTAAGGAATAGTTTACTAATGCATAGACTATCATCTATAGTGAAGTGGTTTAGATCATGATTAATTAAAAACCTGCCAATCATACAAAGGGGGAGAGGCACTGTGGGTTAAGTGGGGGCTCCTTAGTAACATAGGGATGTAATCCGTTTCCCTGAAAGCCTGTCGAATTATGCAACGAGGAGCCACTTTGTACTTCCTGTTCTTAGAGTGACATTTTGATGGCTGAGGATGCTCTTGTGATATTCCATCAACTGCTTTGACCTCCAGGGACTAAACATAGAAGAAGTGAAGTCAGTCTGCTGGTAACCCAGCCCTGCAGATGAGGGCATGGGCAGGTCACTTCTCTGTCATGAACAATAGGGGTAAATGTCCTTTTGATAGAATCACAGAAACTTCCTTTCAGATCACATGGACCCTTCCTGGCTGTGTCAACTAACTCATTTCTATGATATTCCTCTCTCTCTCTCTCTCTCTCTCTCTCTCTCTCTCTCTCTCTCAGATTGATACACACACACACACACACACACACAAAGACATACACAGACATACACTCATGCACACAGAGAGATATAGAAAGAGAGAGAGGGAGAGAGAGGATGTGTTGGGGCAATCTATCTTCTCAACAGCCAGTTTGGCTCTGTCTGGTTCCAGGTCTGAGTGAGTCCTGAACGTGGCAGGGAGAGGATGACCTGAGACTTCCCAGTCTCCATCAGTGAAGGAGAACAACCTTTACTTAATGTTCAAATAAATTGGCCCCTGATTACTTTAATGCCCCTTTCTATTTGTATATTTTGGCAACGAGACCAAAGATGATTGCCAGTGGTCATGGCCTCGGAACCAGCATATCCATTGGCAGAGTTAGACCGCTGTGGGCAACACAGCTATGAGACATCTATTTGCTCTTGCCAGCAGGACTTCAAGGGAAAGCGCTTCAAATCTCAGCATTTCTTTCCCCACATAGCAGGTGGAAATCATGCACGTGAAGGAAAGGGTTAATTGTTTTCATCAACTTGACACACAGAGCAGCAGCTGGGACTTGGCAGGCCAGAGCTGAGAGCTGCAAGCCAGGGACACTGTTTCAGGGCTTTTTACCCATGGACACAATGCCAATCCCACAGCTTTAAGAAACCATAACCCTCATGATGACCCCACTTACACTCTAAGATGATCTGATTCAGTGGAGAGCCCACTCCCTCTTAGAATCTCAGGAATGACTGCTGCAGCCCTGTTTAGCCCAGATCATTGTGCTCCTCAGCAAAGTTACAGACCAAAATGGGTCCAATGTTTCTGTGCATGGAAGACTCTAGAGATGGGGGAGTCAAGGTCATGGTCTTCCTGATTTGGGATGGGCAGTGGGATACACAGGGCTAAGAAAGGAGTGAGCTTGAGCTCAGAGTATCTATTGCCTGAAGAAGGACTGACTAAGCAATTAGTGAAAAAACTTGGATCTTTCCTAGCTAGGTGATATACTAGAAAGGCTCTGAGTGAGGGTGGGGTGGGGGGTCTACAGAGTGAGCATCCCAACTCCCCTGCTTTCTAGCTGGAAACTTCACTAGATGTTCTATTGGTTCGATACAATTATTCACCTGTTGTCCAGGACTGGCCTCCAGTGCCCTGCCGTCCTGACTTGTTTTCTGGCTGGGCCCACTGAGGAGTGTCCTTGGAAACGGGCTGAGGAACAGGTCTCTTCCCCTCCATGTGGGCTTGTCTTCTGCAGCGATTCTGCCCTCCCACACCTCTAGCCCCAAGGAGGCCCACTCCTTTCTCCTTGGGTCAACACACATGCATCCTCGCTCCTTCATAGGTTCCTCATTGCCACTGATGTCTGAGGGCTTCAGCGTTCCCGTCTTCCATTAATCTTGTCCATATCGTTGATGATTCCAACATGGAAGCCATTTCTACCCTGTAAGTCAATTCTATCCTCTCTTGGAACCCACCCAGCTCATCCAATAACTCAGAGTCAGTACATAGCCCACAAGGAATTGGAAATAATAGCAACATGTGACATCTTTGTCTGCTTGCTTGCTTGTTGTTTTTTGTCTAGACAGGGTCTTTGTGTCAGTAAGGCTTGCTGGAGCTGTGGCTGTCTTTCATTTCTTAATTTTTTTTTTTTGTTTTTTTTTTGTTTTTTTTTGTTTTTGAGACAGGGTTTCTCTGTGTAGTCCTGGCTGTCCTGGAGCTTACTCTGTAGACCAGGCTGGCCTTGAACTCAGAAATCCTCCTGCCTCTGCCTCCCAAGTGCTGGGATTTAAGGCACATACCACCACCACCCAGTTCAAGGATTTGAATTCTTACTCTCCTGCCTTAGCCTCAATAGTGCTAGGAGTACCGTATCCATGGGTAAATTATTTTCCCATTCTGTGCCTCTCTTAACCTTAAGAAAATTATTTTCCTATTCTGAGTTTCCATTTCCTTGCATATAAAACTGGTAGTAATCACCTGTAAGGGCCCACCCACCAAGGACATACTGTGAAGGGAATACTAAGAGTTCAAGGGAACCATGCAACAATTCCAATCAGAGGTTGAGGGCAACTAGGAAGATGTGTTATAGAATAGACCAAAAACTGGGCCAGAAGAAGCCATTTGGAATGAGTAAGACTGAGAGAGGATGGAAGGAACTGGTTATGGTGACCAGGAAGAAATGTGGCTGGAACAAAAGTTGCCCATAAGGGAAGAAGCTGGGATTCTAGGATGAGGACACATCTGAAGTCCCTTAGCCATAGGGTTGATGAATTAACACTACAAAGAGAGGATCTGTCTCCTTCAAGGCCCAGAAGGCAGAGGAGCAGGAGGACTTCTCTTTCCTCTGCTTCCCCAAATGACAGACACCATGGCAGCTTTCGTGTCCCCATGGCAGCTGTTTTCTCCCTATGTGATTTTGTTCTTTGCAGGTCGCTTCTCAGATTAGGAATGGGTAAAAATTTGCTGGTGAGGCAGCCATTTGGTAAGGAGTATTTTGGGTGCTATTTGAATCTTGGCAGAGTGCTTGTTCCTGTCACTGTTCTCTTAGCATTGGGATGTCTGTTCATTTGCAGCAATGTCAACAGCAAGAAAATAAAAGGAAAGCTGTGTTTTAAATTATTCCAAAATATGAATAATAAAAAAAAAATCATTGTTATTTCATTTTTTAGTGTGTACAAGTTGGATTTATTTTTTCTCAACTTGACGCAAGCCAAAGGTATCTGGAAAGAAGAATCTCAATGGAAAAAATGGCTCCATGCCTGACATGGTGGCCCATGCCTTTAATCCCAGCACTTGAGAGATAGAAGCAGGTGGATTCCTGTGAGTTCAAGGCCACCCTGGTCTATATGGTGAGTTCTGGGACATCCAGGATTATCTAGCTGTATAGGGAGACTCTGTCTCAAAAACAAACAGACAAATAAATGAAAGAAAAAGAAAAAAGATACACCTCCATAGGATTGTCAGTCAACAAGTCTGTGATGCATTTTATTGATTAAGGATTGATGCAGTTTGATTAAGATTGATGGCCATTCCTGTGCAGGTGGTCATGGGCATATAAGAAAGTAGACCTCCGGGCAGTGGTGGCGCATGCCTTTGATCCCAACACTTGGGAGGCAGAGGCAGGTGGATTTCTGAGTTCGAGGCTAGCCTGGTCTACAAAGTGAGTTCCAGGACAGCCAGGGCTACACAGAGAAACCCTGTCTCAAAAAAAAAAAAAAAAAAAAAAGAATAAAAGAAAGTAGACCGAGCAAGGCAATGGGATCAAGCCAGTAAGCAGCCTCCAGGCTCCTTCCCTGAGTTCCTGCCTTGACTTCCCTCAGTGATGGAGGGACCTGAGAATCATAAGCTGAAACAAATCCTTTCCTTCCCACTTGCTTTTGGTCTTGGTGTTTCATCACAGCAATAGAAACCCTAACTAAGAAATAGTGTATGTGTGTTTTACTCAGGGCATGATGTGTCCCAGTGCACACGCAGACGTCAGAGGACAACGTGTAAGAGTCAGTTTTCTCCATTATCACATGGACCTGGAGATTGAGCTCAGGTTATCAGATTTGGCAGCGAGCATCCTTACCCACTGAGCCATCTCACCAGAAAGTGTGCTAAGTGGCCTTGAGCAAGAACATTAATTCTGTAGGATCCTAGGCAGGAACTCAGAAGCACCAAGAAAGATAGGTAAAATATTAATGGTAAGAACAACAATGCAAAACCACTGTGAGGGCCACCGAGCTGTTTGACAGATGCAGCTCCTAATGTGCATTTAGCCATGATTCTTAGAGAAGGTTTCAGGCCTCAGTTTCCTCCTTTGCCAAATAAAGGACTTAGACCAGTCAATGGCCTTCCGGGACCACAGCTCCTCTTTCACAGCTCTCTACTCTTGTTGCGAACAGCATTCCTGGGAGGCCACAGGGAACTTGGTCACTCCAAGTTTGACTGGCTCCTTTGATCTCTGTCCCCCAGCATGGCTTCTTGGAGTACAGAAGCCAGAGAACTGAGGTAGCAGCTCTGAGCTGGCACTTTGACTGGCTTTGGCCTGAGATAAAAGAGCCAGTGCCCACAGTAATGCAGCAGATCTTCTAGATAGAGGTCACTGAGGCCTGAGGCAACCTCATTGTCACTTTGATGGACAGGACCTGAAGAAGCAGACCTGCCTTCTAGCTCTAAAACACTACTGTACACCACATCGTGTTCCCCAGACATACTGTTCTGAAAGACACTCAACCTTTTCCGGAGTTCTGGTTGGCGTTTTTTTATTTCATTTGAGACAGGATTTTGTGTAGCTCAGGCAGATGGTCAAGTTTAACCTTGAACCTCTGCCTCTTCCTCTTAACCTCTGCCTCCTAAATGCTGGGATTATATGTATGTACCAACACAAACATGAGAATATTTTCATAAGACAAACTGATTTATTAACAAATATCTACCAAGGTCATACTCTATACAGACACCGTTTGGGGAATTTGCTTATTTTGTTCACATCGGCAGTGTGTGTTTGTGTGTTTGTGTGTGTGTGTGTGTGGTGTGTGTACACGAGTGCGCGTGCATGTGCACGTACGCATACTCATGCCTGCCTGCGGTACAGTGTAATCATCTATATTACCAGAGTAGATGCCCTATTTTATCATTCCCTGTCTGATTCCCTTAAGACAGCTCTCTCACGGAGCCTAGAGCTTGCTTTCTTTTTCAGCTAGACTGGCTGGCTAACAAGCCCCAGTTAATGCTGCTTCCCTAGATCTGTCCTAGGAACTATAGGTGTGTAGCCACTCCCAGCTATTTACATGAATGCCGAGGATCTGAAGTCAGCTCCCTGTGTTCTTACCTATACCATCTCTCCAGCCTCACACTCCCATTTTTGAAAGCCCTAAAGCACCAAGTATTTAACATACAGTTGCAGACATGCCTTACACGGTACAAACACTCAGACATGACATTCAGGCTCCTCCTAGTAACCTATTTCGGATCTTATCAGCTCTCTTACGTAAAGGTTCAACAAGTCTGGTCTATACCGCCTTCAGAAAGTTCTTAGAAGTAGGAAGCGATGATGAGATGATGAATTAGAGATGCTAGTGTCTTCCCATGAGCAAGCATAAAATCAGCATTTAATCACTGTTCATCTTGATTCTGGAGCAGATATTGCATCCTAGAAAGTGTGAGAGATTCAGGGTCAGAAACCATGAATCCTACCGAGGATTCACTATTCAGGAGCCAAGTGACTCTGATATATGGACACTACAGCTACTTCCGTTGTCTCGTTTACAAGATGCCATCAATTCTAAAATGTACATCTTTTACTTTTGTTTGTTGGCCATGCTTAGGAATGGAACCTGGGGTCTTATGCCTGCTATCACTGAATCAACCTTCCAGGCCAGTGCTTTACAATTTTAAGTAATCAACCTTGTTTTGTTGAGAAAGAAAAAATACATTACGTCACACCAGAAATAGGAATGAGATCTTGATGACTCACAATTCTTGAAATGTACTTGGTATCCATCTCGATAGCTCAGCCAGCTCTATGGTTATGTAACTGATTGTGTGACCTTCTCTCAATGGGGACCTCAGTTTGGTCATGTGCAAAAAACAAACAAAAAAAAACAGAAAGAAAGAAAGAAGAAAGAAGAAAGAAAGAAAGAAAGAAAGAAAGAAGAAAAAAAGACTTCTCCCTTGTTCTGAAATGCTAAGATGATCTTTAAAAAAAAAAAAAAAAAACTCTGATCCAGACTTCCAGGGTCCCTGTGTCTATAGCAGTAAAAGACGATACACAGCAATCCATCTTGAAGCCTTACCAGGTAGGTCTCTAAGAGTGGAAATGTAACCTTCCATGCATTCGTTTATTCATTAAATACACTGATGTGGCAGAGGGGTCACACATGCCCCCAAACAACAACAATAAAACAAACAAACAAAACCCAGCAGTCTCAGGATCCAGCAATGATCAGGAGCAGGGGCTCCCTAGAGGGAAGCCCAACTCTTGTCTGGGAGAGATACACTCAACTTCATAGACATAACTAACTTTTCAGAAGGACCTTCGAGGCAAGGTAGCGTAAACCAGGCAGAGGCAGGAGCCTGATGTGTGAAGGATGTAAAGGATACAGGCTCAGAACCATTTCTCTCAGCAGTGTAGTCAGCAGTTTTTTTGTTTTATTGGATTTTGTTTTAGTTTTGTGCACCTATTGTGTACTAGACTCTGCAGATGAAAAAGAGTGCTTATTCAGGGGATAGAATCCAGCAAAGAGGTGTAAATGAAGGCTACTTGCATGCATTGGGATGCAGTACTCTGAATTCTGTTGTGTGGTCATCAGTAATAGTGAAAGGACAGGCCTGCAGAACTGTAGCATGATCCCTTTGCATAAAATCATATACCTTCAGCATTTAGACAGTTGACACATAATGAGGAATGCTAATGTACACTAACCACTAGGGATAACATGCATGCTGGGAAGAGTCCTGTCTGTGATTCCAGAGCCCGGAGCAGAAGAAATTGAATCTGAAGACAGTGTGCTCAAGGGAAAGTTTCCCAGGCAAAGAATATTTAAAGCTCATTCTATGGTACATAGGAGCTGCCCAGGTGCCTGAGACAGGAATTACTCTAGATTTTTTGGGGGGTGGGGTGTTTCAAGACAGGGTTTCTTTGTGTAGCCCTGGCTGTCCTGGAACTCACTCTGTAGACCAGGCTGGCCTCGAACTCAGAATCTGCCTGCCTCTGCTCCCAAGTGCTGGGATCAAAGATGTGCGCCCACTGCCCGGCAGGAATTACTTTAAGCAAAAGCATGTACAATGACCTGGAAGGCTTCCATGCCCTGGTGGTATGGTATATAAGAGAAGAGGTGAATATAGACAGAACACTTTGGGCTTAAGTCTGTGGAAAAGAGCTTGGGATTCATCTCATGGAATGGCACTCATAGATTTTAAGCAAGGAGTCAATAAGATTAACTCTGTATTTTTTTATATATACATACACGCATGCATGCTCACACACACCCACACATAACTTTGATGAATGAAACAAAATCACTCTTCCTTTATATTCATATCACACAGCACAGGAGCCCCCATCCACCCAGAGCACAAGTATAAAGTGCATCTGATAGCTGGAGTGTAAAGCTTAGTGTCACAGCATGAGATCCTAGGATTGACTCCCTATACTGGGGCATGGAGGTACAGGCTACCAATCAGCAATGCATGTCCTTGCTACCACCTTGAAACACCATGAACTTGGCTACGCCTTTTGTGACTGACGCCATGCATAGATGGACAGCTTCTGCTAGCTGTTTCCCGATGGATGGTGGTGGCATTTCTGTCTTTAAGACAGAGGCCAGTTATCTTTTCTGGGCAGAGATAATCTGGCAGAGAGAAGAGACATTGAGTCTCATCTTTCTCAATCACAAAAGCATCTCAGAGATTCTCTAGCTACCTCACAGTTGCTAGGACAGGCCTGTATCATCATTGTCACTCAAAGGAAGAAGGAGGTGCCTCTGTTCTGTCAGATGAGGTCTGCAGCCATGAAGCTATGACTGGGACAAGGCTAGTGGGTCATTCTTCAGATGCACAGCTGTAGTTGGTGTTTATCAAAGCATACAGCTAAGACACTGTATGGTCCCATGACAGGCTCCATAAGCTTAGCCACAGATTCTACCCAGAGGCAGTCCTCTTTGACCTCAGTGTAGAGACGTGCCCTCCACTTGTTCAGAGTCCACTTAATTCTTTCAGAGCTGTCCCAGGGGCTCGCTCTTTCAGAAGCTAGTGGTCACTGTAAACACCACTATCTCACCAGTGCATTGTGGTGAGCTGATGATGGCCTCAGTGATTCTCTCCACAAAAACCACAAACAAAGCAAGTCCTGGCCTGCCTCTTCCTCCCTAAGACCAACCTTATTTCCTGCCTAGGATCTTTCCCCTTTTAGAGTAAGCAAGCATGGAAACATGACTTCCTTTAAGGTTGCAGCTCCCACAAACCTCAATAGGAGATTGGTAGTGCGGTAGAGTAAATGGGTATACACACATAGATAAAGGTCTGCTGGAGCTGTTTAGCCCAGTTTTAACAGCAGCCTCTCTGGTATGCAGGGGATTATATAACTATCATTGCACTTCAGGGTATATCTGAGGTTTTGTTTTGTTTCTTACCATGACTGCGTACTGTCAAGAAAAGAATTTATACACTCGAATCAGACAGCCTTGACTTGTCACATAGCTTTTATGAGCCAGATTGTCAATTCACTTGTTTTTAAAATGAGGAGTAGGGAATATTTCACAGTAGTGTTGAAAGTATTCAAAACCATTGCCTTTTTTCTAATATTTTCATTGTTAGTAACTGACATAATTTCTCAAACACATAAACATTACGTATTGTGTAGCTTGTTGTCTGAGAGTCTTTTTCCTTCTGCTTCTTTTTGTCCCCTTTCCTTCAGTCTGGCCTTCTGACAGCAGAGCTTCCTGCCAGAAGCAGACATACAATACAATGCATCTCTGACAGCCACAGTGACAACTAGAATGTAATGTCCACATGTCCCTCAGCACCAACACAACCAAAGAAGTAGATCGGTGTGAATCTTTAACACATATGAGCGGTGACATGAGGGACTTCTGGTCACTGTAAAAAGTACTTTTCATGCATTCTGAGTTGGCAGTTTTGTTATTACATGGAAGGTAGCTATTCTTTCCACTAGACCAGCATACTGTAAATATTATTCTGTTGTTATCTTTCTACATGGACCTGACTGCCCTGGGGCTCGCTATGTAGACAGAGATCCTGGCCCACTGCACCTATTGTTGTTATTTGGTTTGAGGCTTTGTCTGTATCTGTTGTGTTTGAGACAGAATCTCATGAGGCTGGCTTCCACCTTGAACTTCTGGTCTTTCTGCCTGTGTCTTTAGAGTGCTGGGCTTACAGGTGTGCACCACCACACCCAGTTGACACAGAGCTAGAGGTCAAACCAGGGACTTTGTGCGTGATAGATAAATGCTCAACCAATTGCGTTACATCCCTAGCTCCCTATCTTCCTTAACACTTTTTCGAACTCCAACCCAGATACCTGACAAGGTTGATGTTCACGACTACATAATATTCCATAATTGGGAATTAGCATAATATTTCCATCTGCTCCCATATGGATCTGTATTCTAGTTTTTGCCCTTAGTGACAAAACCAGAAGTAATGCTAGACGTAGATATACATTCACCTAACTCCTTTGTCATATGGATGGTTGTCTTTGCAACAGATCTTTGGAAGCAGGACTTCAGGGTAGGACAGAGATAGCCAGCCAACCATCCACCTCTTCTTCATCCACTGCATGCTGAACTACACCTCACAGTCTTTCTGATGTGGGCTGAATGCTTAGCAAGCATATTATGTAACAGCTGCTCAATAAAGTAGTATCTGCTATTATCCTTGTTACTAACCAGGGAGCAATATTTTGGGAACGCTAGATGGTTTATTAGAGACCTATTTAGATAAACTAATGGACTCTAAGGACCCAGGTTATCTGTAACAACAGGACAATAACTGGGCTTTCTTTGTGTATACAAAGTCAAAAGGAAACAGAACTTCAGTGGGAAATGAAAATAGACATGAAAGTCAGCCTCCTCACTTCCTCTTAGCCCTCGGAAATCCATTTCCTCAAGCAAAGCCAACTCACAAGCCAAAAGCTTTGCCAATGTCATTAAAGATGGTTGTTTTGTGTTTAAAAAATTGTCATCAGCGTATTTGTATATACGATTTGAAACCAAAATGCTCATTGAAGACTTTTCCTCTTGTGAAGAAGCGCTCCAGAAGAAGAGGGCAGAAGAAGCCATTTGCATTCTTTCTTGAGAAATCCCATGTCTGGGATGAAGGCTGTCCTTGTTCTCCTCAGTGACTCTCAGTGACAGACACTGAGGTTGTTGCTGATGCAGAAAGGGCAGTTTTGCAAAATGCATCCTTGGCAGATTATGGCCACTTCTGAGCAGTTCCCAAACGCCAAAGCCTGACAAAACTGCAACCCCAGAGTGAAATGGAATCTTGCGCCTTGACCAGACGCCAGACACTGGGCCCTGGACACTGCTGGGAACCCCAAATGGGAGGGATGCTTGAAAGGAAAAAGATGCACAGGCGCGCGCACGCACACACACACACCACCACACACACACCACACACACACAGTGGTAAGGAAACCAGAAACTGAAATTTCATTGCCACATCTTCTCCTATCATCTTGTCTCCAGGGAGCTCAGGCTGGGGACACCTAAGGCAGGGGTCTTTCCCTCCCGACAGCTGTCAATCTGGACACTGTCATCATCAGTGAGGACGATATCAGGCTGCCCAGACCCACCTGGGGTCTGTGTCCTCACAGTTCCTCCTGCTCTCTGTCCCCTGAGACTCTCAGGTCTGCCTCTCACCTCCTGGCTCTAACACTCTGGGTGTTCTAAAACACCTTAGACCTGATCTGCCATCCTGGTTTGATCCTTGACCCACATTAGCCCGAATCCAGCCTTTGTTTACATGCTGGGAATTTTTACATTTACATGCTGGGTTTGTTTACATGCTGGGTTGAGAACAACCCAGTCTTAAAACCCTCTCTACCACACAGGCTCAATCCATCTTCTTCTGGACAGGGAATGCAGTATTATAGAGATGGAGCCCAGGCTTGGTCTACAAGGTGAAGGTCTAGAGAGAATCACTTTAGAAACAAGCTGATTCACATTTTAGTGCTACTTTCTTTCTTGGGTTGCTTTATTATGTCTTGTTTAAAAAATTCTATCAGCTATTCTTGGTGGTCCACATCTTCAGTCCCAGCACTTGGGAGGCAGAGGCAAGCGGATCTCTGAGTTCAAGGCCAGCCAGTTCCAAAACAAGCTCCAGAATAGCCAGTGCTATATAGAGAAACCGTGTCTTGGAAAACAAAAAGAAAACATCCATCCACACGGAGTTAGAATAGGTACAAATGCATCCTGACACAAAACCATAAACTTACTGAGAATATCATGAGTTTCTTGTGGGATTCTTTCTTTGCTCTTCTCAATCATGAGCTTTGTAGATGACAACATTATGTTGTCAAAAGGTTTGACACGTGTAAGCATGGTTGATATTGATAGACGATCTGCTACAATGAATGCCAAGACTAGAGTTCACCATGTTAAAGGGTAAGAATGGCAAGACTTGGGGTGTTACTAGAATCTACATCTTCTAGAAGCTCGGAGTCTGATTTTGGATATTCATGTGATTAGGAGAGAAATGCCCCCTTTCAAAGTTGGATGAGTGGCAGGAAGGAGGACAGGATATAAGAATTCAGCAAAAGGAACCTCCATCCCAAAGCTTGAGTTGGGGAGGATGTGTGATTCAGGCATCTTAGAGAGATAGAGAAAGGAAGGGGACAGTTGTGACTAAGTACCTACTATTTGTTAGTGAGAGTGGAAGTACTAAGTCATTGCCATGGTGATTGTTAGGACTGGGGTAGGAAAAGGGAAGGAAAGGAAGCATGCAAAACAGAGAAGTGGTGTAGTTACAGTATCAACTGCACGGTCTGAGCTGCAGCCTTGTCTATTCAAGTTGGATGCTTGTGAGCCAAGCATGATGGTGCTTGCCTCTAATCCCAGCACTTGAGAGATAGAGGCAGGAGGATCAGAAATGGAAACCAGCCTCAGCTATAGAATAACTTTGAGCCTGGCCAGGGATACATGAGACCTTCTTTATCAAAAGAAATTAAATGCCTGTGTAGACAAAATACATTTCTTTCCAACAAAGGGGCAGCTATGATGGGTAAGCATTACACAGCAAAGGAATGGATTTAAAGGGCTTTCTCCCAGCTCTAATGAGCCCTCTTCAAATACCTGCCATGCTTCCAGTGCTGTGTAGGTTATGCAATAGGAAGTGTGCTGTGAGTCCCACCCTCACTTTGTAGCCACATGCCCGAGATCGTGGGTGATTCTACGGCTCATTGAAAAGTCTCCTTTCTCATACTGTATCTAAGAAAAGTGATGGACAACAAAAGAGAATGTTTTTCTTTTGCTTTCTCTTTTTAGTCTGTATATTTGTATGTGTGATGTGTGTGTGTGTGTGTGTGTTACTCTCATGCCATGGAGTATATATGAAGGTTAGAGGACCCTAAAAACATTATGCAATGGGGGGGGGGAGGAGCAATGCTGGGCTAGAAACAGCACTCAGAGGCAGTTTGAGAAAGTGATGATTTAGGGAAGACCTGAACAGTGAGATCTGCACTGGCACAGTGGGCACAAAGGCACATGGTTAGGCCCATTAGAACTTGTGTAATAAAGATAACAGCATGCCTCTGGTCCCAGGGTTGTTCTGGAGATAAATTGTTTAATTATTAAGTCACCTGGCTCAGTGCCTGGCACATATTAGAGACACCAAACAAATGTTCACATAGTCTCATCGGTCCCAGATTTCCGTCTATCTCTGACTTTGACCCCAGGGAACCCCACCCTTGTGGTAAGTGCCAACCACAGCCTCTTTGGATCCCTATACAAGCAGAGAGTTGGGAGCAGGGACTTTCTTGTCCCTGACTTCCCTAAGACATGCCTTGGTGCCTGCAGCCTGGAGTCATTGTCCACAGCAGTGACAGAAACAGCCTTCCTGAAATGGAGACATTGGGTGTCTGGAAACCCTTAAACAGAGTACGCAGACTCACAGCCATGCCTTTTGCTCAATCCACTGAACCTTGTGACCCACACGGACAGGTACCAAGCCACTTGATCGAAATCCAGCTGGGGCTGGGCACACAGAGGGTCACTGCATAGTTTTCTTCTAACCACAATGCACCACGTCCTCTAACTACTTGTAAGAGAGGGCAGAAGATACACACGTCACGTGCGCGTGCGTGTGTGTGTGTGTGTGTGTGTGTGTGTGTGTGTGTGTGTCTTCCTCTCACTTTCAAAGGTGAGCCTTGATATGTATTGTCCTCTGCATTTGACACAGGAGGCCCCCCTCCTTTGACCTCTTCAAGGCCCACAGAGGCTGAGGCATCACAGCACAGAGTCTCAGCACTGCTGGCTCCAGAGGCAGTTGCCAGGACTGAGGTCATGCAGTTAACCTTTGGAACATAATCTGATCCACTACCTGCCAGTCGGCCAAGGGGACAGCCAAACCAAAGGCTTGGCTTCCTCCTTCATTGGCCCAAAGTTGCAAACAAGTCTCTTGGCACTAAACTTGTCATGGTGAAGCCATTCTTGTGGGTTTTTTTTTGTTTTTTTTTTTTTTTTTTCTGCTGTCATCCCTGGGCATTTCTTCCTTTCCTCGGTTGTGCCTAGCTGAGTGCTGAGGATCTGTCACCTGCAGAAAGCAGGCTCCAAAAGGTTACAGCTGGGTCCTGTCTAGCAATGCTAGCGCCCGTAGCTACAGGCTTCTGGAAATTTCAACTCCCACACTTAAGCCAAGAGCCCCTGGATCTTCTAAGTACCACCCTCTTGGTTGGTAGTTCTCCCTTCTCTGGCCAGGCTGAGTTCTCTACTCAGCCTCCAGGTCCAGCGGGGCTCTCAATGCCTCACGCTCTTTCCTCAGTATCCTCTGTGCTCTTGTTATTGGCACTGACTCCTAGTGCCATATGGAACCAAGTAAGAAGCTCTTCTTAGTCTGTTCTCCCATGTCATACTCTCCACTGTAGCTGCAGCCTGGAGCCTAGGGCTTGCATAGAGTACGTTCTCAACATTACGTCATTGATGAATTGGAGTGCATGAGATTGGCCTCTCATACCTGCAGACACGTTTTCATGTAGACGTCTCTGAGCTCCATACCTCACTGCTAGGCTCCTCTGGAATCTTCAGTTCATACCTACTTGGACTTCTACTTGTCCACTTCCATTCCTGTGCACTGCTGATGTTTACAATTAAGGACCAGGTGTGTTTTTCCAGGGTTCTTGCTCCTTGCTCTCTGTCTGTCTGATGACTGTGATGTGGGTCATATGTCTAGACCTGCAGGACATTTAAACACTCACAGTTGGGGTGATGTCCCAAGTGCAGTAGATTGATAGGTGGGGCTTTGGCGACAGCTACCTATACACTTTCCTGTTCTTGGAGAGCGTCAAAGGCAAAAGAATCAGTCATTGTCTTCCTGAACGCAGTTTCAGGGTCTGGAAAATACAACTGCTACAACAGACAATTCAAGAATGAATTCCAGAGACCTGAGAGATGACTCAGTAGGTAAGGGCACTTCCTGCCAAGTGTGATGACGTATGTGGGTAGGTTTGATCCTCAGGACCACATTGCGGACGGAGAGAGAGACACTCCCAAAAGTTGTCCTTGGACCTCTATACATGCACTGTGGCACAAACATTCTTATACATACAGGTGGCCACAGAGATGGTCAGGAAGATTGGGAGTTTAAGGCTAGCTTCAATAAGTTCAGAACTAGCTGAGCTACATGAGACTTTAACACACACACACACACACACACACACACAACACCATGAGTGGGGGGAGGAATAATAATGGTTAAAAGAACAAATACCAGCAACAGTGTATACCTTTGCTAAATACCTCCTACATTTATATGAAGTATTGAATAACCACCATCTTTCACTTGTATTTGTGTGAATTCTTATAGATTATGAAATTAAGAAACGACTGTCTTAAATATGAAAGAATAGGAAGTTCTAAGATCGGGATTTGTGTGTCGTGTGTGTGCATGTGTGTTTGTGTGGATGTATGTAAAAAACTCATGTAGCTCAGGCTAGTTCCAAACTTACTAAAGCTAGCCTTAAACTTCTGATCCTCCTGCCTCTGCTTCCCAAGTGCTGGGATTAGAAGTATTCATCACCATACCTGGCTTGGGATCGGAATTTGAAATTGGACTTCACAGAATGTCAACCATTCAGTCTTTTCCATGATATGAATTGGGAGATGCCATTCCAATTTTTTTTGTGTGTTTGTGTTTTTTTTCCCCCAGTTCTGACCCTCCCTAGTTTCTTTAGTAGGGCCCTCAGACAGTGGAGTCAGTGGGATGGCCTCAGTGACTTACTCAGCTGTGAGGCCTGCTGAGAACACCTGTGTTTAATTTAAATGGTGACTCAGATGTCCCATTCCTGAAATAGGTGACACAGGCCCACACAAACTGGAGTCCCATTCTTGGACCTCCTGACAGTAAGCCCAAATTTCCCACCCTATTTGTTGACAGGGAACAAAGAAGTTGCAAGTGGGAGAACTGTCTCCCAGCTCAGCCTCATGCCCAAAGGACAACAGCTCCCACAAAACAACACAGAGATTAGGTGAAAAATGCAATTTACTGAGACTAAGGGAAAGGGCAGCCCATGCATGTGCATGCATATGCGTGGTGCATGCATGCATGCACGAGTGCTTACACCATCCTGACTGGGGAAAGAGTTACCAGAGGAGGTGCCCCATGGCTTTCTCAAGCCAAAAGAGGTCACATAGAAATGCCACTCAGGGTTGAGTGTATTGTTCAGTGCTTGATTCCCAGAACCACAAAACGTAAAACAAAGTTGTATGATGTTCCTGTTCTTTTCTATGTATTTACTTATTTATTTCTATTTACATACATGCACATGTGGAGGTCAGAGAACAACTTTCTGGAGTTGGTTTTCTCCTCTATCATATGGGGCCCAAGAATTGAACTCAGGTTGTCAGGCTTGGTGGACAACTCCTTTGCCCACTGAGCTATCTTGGTTACCATGATTTCCTTTGTATGCTTGTTGTTGTGTGTGTGTGTGTGTAGTATTTATTTACAGGTAGATATGGATGGTCAGGACACTTTCTTTTTTTTTTGTTTCAAGACAGTTCTCTGTGAGCCGGGCATCCTGAACTCACTGTAGCACTGGCCTCGAATCAAATTCCTCTGCTGTGTGGGATTAAAGTTGCGCACACACCGCCGGCCCACCTTAACTTTTTTGAGGCAGAGTCTCTCATTGGTCTAGAGCTCCCCAATTAGACTGATCTCCATCTCCCCAATGCTGGATTACAAGGATGCACCACCAAGTGTGGCTTTTTTTTTTTTTTTTAAATGTGGGTTCTGTTCCTCCTGATTGTAAAGTAAGCATTTCACCAATGAGCTCTCACCCCAGAATGAATAGCATAGCCTCTGTGTGTGGCCAGTGATAGCAACCCAGCCCTACACTCAGTACTGGGAATGTAGTTGGAAGGAGAGGACTCACATAGTTTACTTGAGGCTCTGGGTTCCACCCCCAGCTCGACCATTTGAAAACAAAATATGTCAGTTAGTTGCAGAGTGCTTTCTCTTTCCTTTTGTATCACTGTGCCCCCAGTGGACTCCTCAACAGCTGCAGGCCTGAAGAAGGCGGATTTCCCGCACTGAGTAAACAAGCAGGACCTGGGTGGAGACTGTTTGAAAATGATTTGGTTTAAAGTTAATCCGGGCCACTTCCCCCAGGGATCTTTGACCAACACAACGTCTTCGGAGTTCACTCAGATGCCATATTGTGGTAACATTCCACCAATTTGAACCAAAGATGATGTGACGTAGTGGAAAACTGGCCTGGATGAGAAGTTAGCCCTGCCCTGGCCCCAGGGGTTCCTCTGAGAGCAAGGCCAGGCCCTCCCCTCACCCTGGCAGCCACTGGCCCCAAGGCCTGGGCCCCTTCCTGCAGCTCCCTCTCTCTGAAGTGCTTCCTCTAGCTGGCTCACTGAGGGCTCTGTGGCATTTCTGGAATGTCCTTCCTCCCGGCTCTGCTCTGCTCCCCCTTTAGCAAGAAGGCTGGGAAATAAAGAGGCCCATTTAAGCTTCCCAGGGCCAAGAGAGCACATCTCATAGCCGAGTATTTATGACTGTTACCGTTGCAGAGACGATCTGTGAATTGCCTGGCACTCCTCCATGGTGTGTGGAAGTGGAGTTGGCACCCTCTGCACTTGGCTGGAGGGTGCGTGGCTGTCCTGGGCAAGGCTATGCAGAAACTCTCTTCCTTCAGCTATTGGGGCTCTGAGGGGGTTCAAGAGATAATGAGCCCTCAAGATCCCAACAGGAATCCAAGTGCTATGGACCAACAGCTAGTTTCTCTTAAAACAGAGGGGTGGGTGTTACCATGGGGATGACAACAACGCATAGCAGCAACTCTTTCTAGAGGAGCGTGGATGTCTGCCTTCCGGCCCGTTGCTGCCTTCATGTTCCTATGTAAGCCATTTGTCCGCAGGTAGAGGCCAGAAGACACCCTCAGCTGCTGTTTGTCAACCACACTCCACCTTGTTTTTTGAGATAGTCTCTCATTGGCCTGGAGCTTGCCAGGTAGGCTAGACTAACCAGGCAGCAGACTCCAGGAGGCTTTCTGTCTCTGCCTCTTCAGCACTGGGATTATAAGCATGAAATACCATGCCTGTAATAAATATCAATTTATTCATTTTTCATTATTTTAATAATTATAAATTAATTGTTTTATAATTGTTATAACTGTATTAATTATAAAGGAACCATTAATTTATGAGTTGATATTTATTAATTTTTTAATGTAGATTCTGGGGGATTGAACCCAGGTCTTCATGCTTGTATGGCAAGCACTTTACCAAGTGAGACATTTTCCCCAGCCCTTATTCCCTTTATTCAAAACCAGCCCCACCCACAGCTGCGGGACTCCCTCTCTTCCACTTTAGCAAACTGGACCAGAGATGGAGCCAAGCTCGCTAATCAGCCACTTGTTACTGACTGTTGATTTGTGATTTGTTTCTTCACTTCTTCCAGGCCCTTGAGAGAGGAAGCTGGTCAAGCCAGGCAGGGCCCGCTGAGCTGGCCAGATGTGACCACGCCTTGGGAGCCTGTCTGCAAGAGCTACAGTGACCCCAGACTCCAGAGATGTTCTGACAGTTTCCCTGTTTCTTGTTCCAGTCACTCTTGAAGCCCTTGGGTTCCCAATATGTACACTGCTATCTTTTTGAAACAGAATGTTCTCTTGGGGCTTAAATTTATGTAACATAATAATACCCTATTAGAATTCTAAGAAGGAAAAATTTTTTAATGGGAATTTCTAGCAACAGCTATGTGGAGGGACAAAGAAAGGTTCGCTGTGGGCCAGATCCTGAGTGGCCTCACTGTGATAGTGAACAAGCTTTGACTTGTACAGCCAGCCCCTCCCAGTGGTCTGCAGAGCTCAGGAATACAGAATCCATTTGCAGGGTAGCCCAGAGATCTCTGAAAAGGAAGTGTTCCCTATTGCAGCCCACCCCCACCCCTAAATACTGAGAGACAGGAACAGCTATTAAGGATCAGTGTGCCCAAACCAATGGCAGAGATAGCCAGGCAGGACCGTTGTATCCCAAATAGAGACAGTGGACCACTGGTGATGCTTTGTGAGTTTCCAGCCACACTCCGGGGTCTGTATATCCAGGTGAGGGCAGCAAGGCTGTACTTGCTCACCCTTCCCAGCCTCACCTGCCCTCACCTGCCCTCACCACCGCTTCTACTTTAAAAAACAGATCCTCCTGGGATCTGGCTTCGAGCTCAAGCTCAAATTGGGGAGCTCCACTTCTAGGAGCACTCCCTCTCCTGCTTACCCTCCCGCCTCCATGCCCTATTCCCTTCAATGTGAGACATGGTGGCTGTGGCCAAAGGAACTGTGTCAACGTTGAAATTGCTGAGGCATGCTGGGTCTGGATCCAGAACTTAGTACTCAAGAACACAGAGGCACCGAGTGAAGACGGTATTTATTTTCTGTCCGCTCCTGCTGACCTGCCTTTAGTGAGACGGCTCTGCAGTACTGGTTGGTAATGGCATCCTCTCTGGGATCTGGCTCAGAATCCAGCGATTCCTGTGGGGATTCTGAATCTATGCTGTTGGGAGAGTTCCCTGGCACCTTTGAGATCTACCCCCAACAACCAACAATCCCTGCAGGGATGGTCCTGGCTGGCTGAAGTCTCTATGTAGCTAAGGACACCCTTGAACTTCTAATCCTCCCGCCTTAATCTCCCAAACACTGGGGCTTATAGGCATGCCACCAAGCCAATTTATAAGGTGCTTGGCTTTGCAAAAGATAGGCAGGTTGTTTACCAGCTAAACTTTGAGACCCTCACAGCTGCAGGTCTTAAAGTCATGCACATGTTTCCTTGCTAACAGCTGCTGATGGGACCTCATCCCCAGTCTTTACTGGTTCCAGGTCCCAGCTGGGTTTTTATAAAACAGGAAGCAGTCCTAGTTCTGACCTGCTGTAGAATCAGCTGTTTCTGTCAAAAAGATGGTCCAGGAAGGGGTGTGGTGTGATGGACTGCTAAATAGGTATGGGATTTTTTTATAAGGGTAATGGAAATATTCTGCCATTATGGGCTGGGAAGATGACTCACTGGGTAAAGTGCTTGCTGCACAAGAATGAGAACCTAGTTTGGATCCCCAGGACCCACATAAAAGGTGGGTGTGGTAGTGGCTCTGAGGGAGTCAGGCCAAAGAGGCAGATCTCAGAGGGCTGGCTGGCCTGACAGTCTAGCTGAAACAGAGGTAAGACGCAGGTATAATAGAGGACCTGTCTCAAAAACTAAAACTAAGGTGTAGAACAATAGAAGATGCTGTGACCTCTGGCCTCCACACATGACAGCTCAGGTGAGCACACCATCACATAGGTGCCTACCACACACACACACACACACAAAAAAAAAAGAAAAAAAGAAAACTTAAAACCACTAAACTGAACACTTGGAGAGGTCCACCTATGTGTGTCTCATTTTGCATATCACGTATGAAAAGCAAAGCAAAACAAAAACAGTGCCAAAATTGAGAAGGAAACCCAGCGAAGCTCAGTAGAATGTGCTTTATGCAGGAAGTCTGTCTTTCTCTTGTTCAGACTCTCAGGGTCCTACTCAAGTGCAGTTAGGACGCTTTGGAAGCCTTGGGTGGGAAGAAAAAAAATGCAGGGAGATCAAAGAAGGCACGGAGGTCAGAGATAGGGGTGGGGACAGAGGTGGGGTGTGGTGATCGGTGCTTGTCCTTGCTAGGCTCTTCTCTCCAGAAGTTGTCTCCAGCTTGGAACCCCCACTTATGGGAATCCCTTCCTACCTACCTTGCTTAGAGCTGCCTGATGATTTCCTCAGAAGCAAGATCATTGAAGAGAATCAGGACCTTGCCATTTCTTTAGAGTGACGACTAGTTGGCTGGCCATTTCGGGTATCTTAAAAGGTTGTGTTTTTAAAACCCTTTGGACAAATAGTCTATCTTGAGACTTTATATTCCCAACACCTGGCATGGAGAGCACCCCAAGGAGAATTCATGGCTTCCAAGCCTCACCGGTCCAGGAATTCCTTCTGACTTCTCAGGCTTTTCTTTCCCTGACCCTTTGGCCAAAGCTCTGTAGGACTGTTTGAATCTGCCATTTTTGCCCACATTTTAAATTGTTCATGACAGAGAGAATACTGAAGGAAATGAGACTTTTGGCAAGGTATGAAAAATGTGGCCTGTTGAAAGGCATATTCATTTTCTGGTGAGGCACCTCACCACCACTGTCCTGGAGAACTGTATGTACCCCTGCTTGGCTGCTGCTGCGTCACGAACATGACCCGTTTAAACTGTGCTGGGGTCGGAAGCCAGAGAGGCCTTATGCCTTCGGAGGAGTCATCTCAGGGGTCAGGTGTTTGATGTGTCATGTGTTGAAATGTCCCCCACCCTCCCCCTCATTATTATTATTTTGCCTGTTTAAACAGACAGAATTCATCAAAGATTAGGACTCTGCAGGAGTTTCTGGGGCTGGCGATAAAACACAAATATTTCTCTTTCCAACACCTCCTGAACTCTCAGCCATATATCTCTGCCTGTCATTCCCCTACCCACAAAAATAAACCCAAGCTGTGTTAAGTTGCCCTTCCTCCCTTGGCTTTTTCAAGTCTCTGGTGTCTGAAATAGCTGTGTTTGTTGTAGCAGCACCAGCACGTGGTTATGTTGTCTGCTGTGATGGATGCCTCTTCCCCCCACCAAAATGGTCACTGTATCTTGTGAGAATGTCCTCCTCAGTCCTCTAATGGAGAACAGCTTCTGTGACCTAGGGGAGGTGGGGTCCAGGCTGACTTTCTCCTGAACAGTAGGACTGGGGAAAGTTTTAAATCAGACTGAACTCTATAGATCTGTTAACCACTCAGCTCTGGGCAAGCTGTATACCTCTTAGCTTAAGGGGTGTTTTGTTTTGTTTTGGGGGAGATGAAGACTTAATAAGATAATATGTGATTGGTCCTTTAATTATGTTGACTCATGTTATAAGCCACTTTGCCTTGGCAGGAACTAGGTGGTTCTTGACTATGTTCTGCTCTCTCTCTCACACACACACAACCCAACCTCCTGCTGTGACCCCATAGAAGAGCTTCCAGAGGAAAGACCAGGAAAGCAGACCTTTCCATATCCTGCCTGAGTATACTTCCTGAACCAGGCCCATGGACTTCTCCAATCATTCTCTGTTCAATAAACACGTGTGTTTGTGCTCAGCCAGGAGGCTTTGTGTTGATGTGGGAGTATAAAAACAAAAAGACATGTCAAGGCTAAGGGATGCTCTGTCAGGACGGTGCTTTCCATGCAAGTATGAGGACCTTAGTTAGGATTGTGAAGACCCATATAAGAAAGCTGGATGCTCAAAAGTAGGGTAGCTAAAGGCAAGAGGATCCCTGAGGCTTTCTGGCCAGCCAGCCTAGCCTATGCAGTGAACTCCAGGTTTAGTGAAAGATCATATCTCATTAAAATAAAATAAAGTAAAATAAAAGGTGTAGAGTGATTGGACTGAGGAAGATATCCAGTGTTGACCTCTGGCTTCTACATGTACATGCAAACATGTAAATATTACTCCCTGACCCCATATTCTCCATAGGACATGATAGACCCCACAAATCTATGTATTATATGAGTTTGAATGCCATGGGTTAGAGGAAATGTTTGAAAAGTTCTACATCAGGGGAGTTCTCGAGAGGTAGACCAGTTGTCCATATGGACAGCTGGTTTTCTTCATGCCAGGAGTTAACTGATATTGGCCTGTGTAAGAAAAGAGAGGAACAAGATGAAGGCTGGAAGATGCTATCCTAAGGTGGAATTCCTAGGCTCTGAGGTGGTAGAAAATATCACAAGATGAGCACAGAATGTAGAATAAAACAAGAGGCAGTCCAAGTGGGAAACAGCTTCTGCATTCCAGGCAGCTGTGATGTAGGTTGCTGAAAAACCCAACTTTGTTCCTATTTCAGTCGGTTCTGGTCCATTGTAGAATGAGTCTAAGGTTACACAGTGGGATTTACAGTAGAGTAACAGCAGCCATAGTGCAAAGGGAGACACTTGGGAATAGACTGGGAGACGCCTATTTCAAGAAAGCAGGGAGATTGAAAGCCAGCAAAAGACAGGGATCCAGCCTTGATTTTTCCATAGGTATTGACAAGGGTTCATATATTCTGAGAAGGGTCTTTAGCTCTAATGTTTTAGAGCCCCCATAGTCCTAACAACTGATTATTCTAAAGGGATTTCAAGTGTGGGTCTGCATTTTCTGGCAGCTGAAATGAAGGGAGGAACACACTGAGTTACATACTTTTCTTTTTTTTCCTGACGAAAGAATGCATACAAATCGATTCGCAAGAGCTCTGGCATTTTCCTGGAATGAAGCTTCTGCCAAAACTTCCTCTATGTGTCCCTGTAAAAAGGACACTGGGTAATGGAACAGCCCGTGGTTTCCACCATGGTATTGCAAAAGAAGCACAGATACTCACTGTCCAAATAGGCAATGCTTTTGGCATTTACAAAGACGCAGAGGCCATGGGGAAGATTGCAACTCAAGGCCAGTGTTCTTGCCTATGTTGTCCCTGGATGTTAAGGATAAGTACAGAAGAGCCCAACCACAAAACATTGTTTTGCCCACATGGCAGAACCTCAGCAGAGTCCTTCGAGGGGCTATTCTTGTCAGAGTCCATCAATGAGTGAGGATGGTTAGTGTTTTATTTTAGGAAGACAATCAAATATATACATGTATATGTAGTATATGCACATATATGAGTATATGTAGTATATATGTATATATACATATATGTGGGTTTCAGGGATTGAATCAGGTGGCCAGACTTGTGTGGCAAGTACTTTTACCCACTGAGCCATCTTGGTGGCCAATTTTTATGATTAAAAAGTTCAGTGTTATAGAAAATCTGAACTGAAGAAAAATTGTGTGGTGGGGGGAGGGGATACACCCAAATATGAGTGGCATCAGATCCTGGGCCAGGACCCAGATAGAATGTAAGGGAAGAGGAGAAGGCCAGGCATTGTCTGTGTTCCCCTTTCTCTGATTCCTAAGCCCCCCATGATGTCACTGGATCGTCTCTGCCATGCCTTCCTGACACAATGGGCTGAACTCCCTGAAACTGTGAGTCAAAATAACGTTTTCCTCCTTTCAATTGTTTCTGTCAGTACTGTAGTCATACAGCCACTTAGAAGAAATGAATAGAATGTGATTATTTTTTATACGTATACATCTGAGCATGATCACATATTTGTTTTCTATGTCTTCCTTCTCTCCCTCCCCCTTTCTTTTTGTATTCTCTCTCTCTCTCTCTCTCTCTCCTCTCTCTCTCTGTGTGTGTGTGTGTGTGTGTGATAATCATATAACTTTACGGGAGTAGTGTTCTTGACTTCCAATTTGATGGAGAAGACTCTCTTTTGTTTCTGTCGATGCTCTACTACTTCAGGCTAGCTGGTCAGTGAGCTTCTAGACAACTGTCTTCTCTTTACCTCCCATCTTCCTGTAGAAGTGCTGCAATCACAGATGTGAGCTACAACATTTATTTCTTTGTTTTTAACATGTCTTCTAAGGCTCATACTCCAGTTGGTAGGCTTCATCAGCCATGTATTTACCCATTGACCTTTCTCTCTAGCCTTGGCTTTTCTTAACTCAAGTTTTTTTTCTTTCCTTGAGATAGAATTTCATTGTGTAGCCTTGGCTGTCTTGGAACTCCCTCTGTAGACCAGGCTGGCTTAATACTCACAGAGATCCCTCTTGCCTCTGCCTCCCCAGTGCTGGGATTAAAGCTGTGCAGCACCACCATCTGGCTCAAGTTTTTCATTTAATAAGATTGTCTTCAAGTTTGTCTTATAACTTAGGTTTTTAGGATCTTAATACTCATTAAGTGAACAGATAGAACTTTAGTCTATATGTCTGGGAGATGTTTGGGCCAACAGTGACTTTGTTCTTTGTCCAGGGCTTGTTGAAGATCTAAGGTTATAACATAATCATGTATTTCTAATAAAAAGGTGGGGCTCTCATTTTATTGGGTCAGGACCCATGCAAATGAGTTCATTCTAATTCAATTCCGTCTCTTAGACTATCTCTAAATATAAAATTTCAACTATCAACTCTAGAGGAACATAGATAGTCCCATCCTTCTAATTTTGTTCCTTCCATAAACAGGTTTTGGTATAGTAAACCATGATGGAATGAATCGTGAATCCAACTGGGCACACAAATACTGTAAAACAGACCTAGGATGGAACACCTGGGTTACCTGAGATAGATCACTCTTTTCTCGTTGATCTACAATGTCATATATATATTTCTAAACATATAAGGTCTAGGCTCTCCAGCCTGAAGGTTTGTCACTCTGGACCAATTCTCAAAGGAAAGGGGTCTCTCATGGTTTGATTTGGGTTCCACTAGTCCCTACATTCATTCTCCAAAGTCCTAGCCCTGCTGCCTTAGAGTGTGATCTTGGAAAGATGAGTTGTTGCAATGTGCTTAGTTCTGACAAGATGATCTTAGACTAAAGTGTGATTTTCAGTTTCATGGGCTGGATATCTTAATAAAAGGCAAGATTTAGATGCAGACATTTTGAGTATTCATGTAGATAGGAAAGCAACCACCCACACAAGCTAAGGAGGGGTGTTGATACAGGTCCTTCGTCTTAATGCTCAGAAAAAGCAAGTCTGCTGGTGCTGAGGGAGACTTTAAGACTTTTAGCCTGCAGAACAGTGAGGAAGGACATTTCTGGTTTGTGTTTTCAGATTTTGACTTTCTGGGAGGGAGTTCTCATGCACCCTAGGTTGGTTTTGAACATGTTATAGCTGAGAATGCTCCTAACTGTCTGATCCTCCTGTCTTTAGCTGCCGAGGGCACACATGGCAGGTGTGTACCACTCTATTCAGTTAAAAGGTACTGATTATTAAGCCTAGAGTTTCATGCATGCTAGGCAACATTCTACCAACGAGCTACAGCCGTAGCCTATACACTTTCTGTCATGAAATCACCCCATGGGTGGGGTTTTGGGTAAAAGCAGACTGTATCACCTCCCCTCTGCCTTTTCACTTCAATCTTTAAATTAAGATTTATTTTACTTTTGTGTGTATTTAATGTATCTGACATGTGTGTGTAATTGCCCTTGATGGCCAGAATAGGATGTGGGATCCTGTAAAGCTGGAGTCATTGTCAACTGCTACTTGACAAGGGTGCTAGGAACTGAACTTGGGTCCTCTGAAAGAGAAGTGCATGCTCTCTAATAGTGAGCTAGCTCTCTAGGATCCTCTCTCTCTCTCTCTCTCTCTCTCTCTCTCTCTCTCTCTCTCTCTGTGTATGTGTGTGTGTGTCTGTGCCTATCTGTCTGTCTGATGCCCATGAGTGTAGGTACCTATGGAGGTCAAAAGAAAATCCTGATATTTTGGACTGGAGTTGCAGAAATTATAAGACATCTGACTTTAGTCAGTGCTGGTAACCAAACCTGTGTACATACTGGGTAGCAAACCCAGGTTCTTTGGAAGAGCAGTATGTGCTCTTAACTGCTAAACCAGTCCCTGCTTTTTCACTTTTAATTCCTCTGTCCCCATCATTCTGTATCATTTGCAAATCTATCATAGGTCAGTGAGTTAAGGCATGTGCTTGTAGTCTGGGCTAACCCTGCTTTTTAGTACAGTCAACTGTGTTCTTTAGCTCACAGTTACAAAGGAGTTCAGAAGAGTGAAGCTGGATGTGTTGACTTTTTCCTGTAATCCTAGCCTTGAGGAGGCAAATGCAGAATAATCACAAGTTTGGAGGGCTTGGGCTACATGATAAGCTCCAGGCTAGTATAGGCTGTAAGACTCTGTCTCTCACAAAATAATAGGACCAAGGAAATGGTTTATGAGATGAAGGCACTTGCTGCCAAGCCTGGTGACCCTGATGACCTGACTTTGATTACTGAATCCTCCATGGTGGAAGGAGAGACCCAGCTCCCATACGTTGTCCTCTAACCACAGACACAATTATCCTGCCTTTGCCTCCTCAGGGCTGAGATGACAGACAAAAGCCACCATGTCCAGCTACACTGCTCTGAACTCATGTTTTTTAAGTGTGAGCTAGAAGAACACACACACATACACTTAAAAAAAAAAAAAAGCAAAAGCCCTCCTCCTCCCAAAACAAAGAAAGGAACAAAAACCTCGGAAAAGGAAAGAGAGAGAGAGAGAGAGAGAGAGAGAGAGAGAGAGAGAGAGAGAAGAGAAAGAGAGAGAATCCTCAATTGCCCACAGATGGTCTGTGCAGCTTTGACAAGCTAGAGACCCTCTCTGGCCTCTAGTTTCCTGAGCTGAAGAGCAAGACTCTGGCTTGGAATCTTCCAGTGATTCTGTTTAGAACAGTGTGTTTTAAGTTACCAGGAATAAAAATATTCTTCTTCCTCCCACTTTCAACAAACTTGGGTGGCAAAGATGACTTCAATTCTCCCAATTATGAGAACTGCTAGTAGCTAGTAGCTGGTCTCACCCTTAACATGGCTCTGATTGCCTTTTTTTTTTTTTGTCCTGTTCCCCCTGCACCTCTCCTCCCCACTGTGTTGTGTGTGTGTGTGTGTGTGTGTGTGTGTGTGTGTGTGTGTGTGTGACAGACCTTGGCAAATTCTGAGCCAGAGCCCAGCATAGTATATCCTGGTCTTCCTATCTGGAGAGCAAGAATCATTGCACATGGAGATCTGGAAGTCTGGCCTTCATAACAAACAGAAGTAATGGTCCTCTGGTCAGAACAATAACTTCTACAGAACCCACAGTGGCTGAGTGGTTATCAGGTGGGAAAGGCTTTTGGCTAGCACTCTTATATCCTGCTTCTCTGTCAAGGACAGTGCCAGTCACATGTGTTAACTTTCAGGGTCTCACAATGTAGTCCTGGCTGTCCTGGAACTCACTATATAGACCAGGCTGACCACAAAGTCAGAGAGATCAACCTGCCTCTGTCTCCTGAGTGCTAGGACCCTTATACATGGCAACATGCATTAATTTTAAATCTCATATCTACCCTGTAAGGTAAATAGCATGATGATCATTTTCAGATTTGGCTCAGAGAGGCTTGGAGACTTTATCAAGGTCACATAGCCAGGAAGCACAAAGGCAAATGTAGGCTTTTTGGTTACTAGACTAACATTCTTGCCTGAGTTTCTGTTTTGGTTTATTTATTCATTGTCTCAGTGTTACCTAGGTGATTTCAGAAACTGCCTTACCCTGAGCTCCTATTCCTCTGAATGCTAGATAGCCCTTGCACAAAGGAACAGAGCCTGCCTGTGTTCAAATGCAGATCACCTGTGGGGACAGGACAGTTGGCATGGCGGCTGGGTATGGTGGTTGGGCGAAGGGCTCACTGCCACAAGTGGACTCAGAGCATTAGGGGACAGATGTGGGCACATTAATAGTTTAAAGGGTTTTTGAAAGCCTTCAGTAATCTGCAAAAAGGACAGCGCCCAGCTGCAGGTGCTCCACCCAGGGGTGTAGGCAAAACTTTTATAAGGCATTTGCAAAAGCAAGACAAAGAGAAGATTTGATTGGCTAAACTGAATAGTGAAGGTTGGCTGGTACTTTCTGATTGGTGGAGCTTAAGAAACATATTATCCTTTGCTTGGAGCTGGGTGTCTATTTGTTTCCATAGGAACAAGGCCCTGCAACCACCTCAGCCTGATGTCCTCCCATATGATTTTAACGAGAGGACAAATGGCTGAGTTCCAGCACTGACTACTATGCTGACTAGCATCTGGCTTGTTTTTTCTAACTGCTTTCTGCTCTGCCTTCTTAGGAGGAATCTTCCTGGGCATACTTGCTTCCCACACTACTGGAAGGGCTGTTGCCCCTTTCAGGATTTATCTTAGCAGCAGATAGATAGTCCAAGGCCATGCTGTTTTGTGGTGACCTGCACCCATGGGGAAGGTAAAATGGTATGGCCAGCTTGCTAGGCATTGTGAAGGTCATCCCAGTTCCTGGTCTCAAGTTGTTGAGCCTTGCCTTCTCATGTGCTTTGTCCTGTATCTACCATGCTCCTCCCAAGGCAGTTCCTTAGCCCTGACAATCACCCTGCCTATAAACATAGAATAGGGATTTTCATCTCCTCCTTCCCCAACATACTGCCCTTTAGAGCCTGGAAAAGTGGTCTTGCACCCCTAGGCTCCCTTATCTCCAAGTCATTCCACCTTTGGCATGTCTGACTTCTGAGTGTGCTGTCATCTTGCCCTCCTCCCTATGACTTCTGAATCTCAACCCTGGGGGCCTGGTAAGGATGGGTGTCTAGTGTTGATGGATGGCTGGTGTTCTGGGGCACTCCCAAGACCCTGAGACCTTCTCGTTGATGATGCGGACTGTCCATTAGGCAGGTCTCAGCACTTAAGGAAGCACAGAAACGTCTTTAATCTAAAGACCTCACCACATGGGCAGCATGAGTTCATGGCTCTGGAAGCTCTGGTTCTTGGAAGCTCTGGCTTTCCAAGGTTTGATTGTACCTGAAGGAGTGGATGGAGTCCTGAGTGAGTGTGTGTTATTGACAGGGCTTAGGGATTGAGCTAATTAGAGTGGTAGAGAATGAAGAAATGAAAGGCATGAATATATAAAAATTGGGATTATGTCAGCCCATAGCCTGTGATGGAGACACACCATCAGTAGAAACTAGAAAAAAAAATCTATGGAGAGATAGTCTCATAAGAAATTTATATATCTAAAAAGTGATGCTCAGAAAATTCTCAGGAAATTGACTCACCCAAAGCCACACTGCTAGGATGTATCAGAATTTAAGATTGTATTCAATGCATCAGGATGGTCTTAAAGCTGCTTGTTTTTCCAGGGTGACGCTTTACCTCCTAAACAACATAGATGTCAGAACAAAGGTATAATAATTTATATATTACGTGATTCAGGAAAGCCACCAGAGGCTCATCGTGGCCAAGTCATTCAGGAACACAACAGAGTATATGATAATCTGGCAGTCCAAACTCTAGTCTGAACGGATAGCCAGCAGTTGATGCATTGGGAGACATCACTGGATAACTTCCCTCTGTCCTTATTCTACTTACTGCATTGCCTCCGCTGTGAACTCGAGCTTAGGGTGCAAACCATGGGTGATGTGGGGAAGGAGCAGGTGTAGAAGCTCTGCTTTGGAGTCTCTAGTTGAGGTACAGAAACAAAGGCACTCTGTTGAGATCAGAGAGATCCCAATGTAAAGATCATAGGTTGCATGAAGACTGAGAGCTAGGAGGGACGGTTCAGTGATTAAGAGTACTGGCTGCTCTTCCAGAGGTCTCAAGTTAGATTCCCAGCACCTCCATGGTGGCTCACAACTTTCTATAACCCCAGTTCCAGGGGTCTTACACCCTCTTTGGGCATCTGTAGGTATGGACTAGGCACGCATGTGGTGTACAGACATACATGGAGGCAAAACATTCAAACACATAAAATTAAGTTAAAATTTAAGAAGAAAAGGAGGAGGAAGAGGAGAAAGAGGAGGAAGGAGGAGAAAAAGAACATTGGATCTTTAGTCCCAGTGCTTGGCTTCCAGCCCCAATACCAGCTCTTGACCAGCAAGACTCAGGAAGACCCACTTGGTTCCTGACTCCCAGCCTCCTTGTTTCTTGTATGGCTTCATAAAATCTGATTTGCTCCCCTCTGCATTTGAGCAAAACCAGTACTTGCTATGTGATAGTCATAGGTACTTCACAATAACAAGGCTTTACCTTGGCTCACACATACCCAAATTCATGTTGATGCTTCTCATTATCCAATTCAACTACTTCTATTATTAGGCCCATTTTATAGATGAGAAACCAAATAATGAAATAATGTGTTCCGAACAGGCTTCTGATTCTAGAGCCCAGACACTTCTATCCCAGGAGCATGTGTCTTTATTGCCATGTGGTCTTTGTGGTAGAATAGCCAAGATGGGGGAGGGATCTTATGAGCCCTGCTGCTTCTACCTTCCCACTGTTGCCAAGGAAACCACCACTCCTGTGTAGTTGCCATGGAAATGATCCAACCTCTCTCTTCTTCTCACCTTCACCATGGAAACAGCCAACCTGGAAACCTAGTCCTTGAGTGGGAGGAGGTGGAGTCTCTAGGCCCTGGTGCTGGAAATTCCCGCTGAGCGGAGGAATGCAGCCATTCTGGGGGCTGCACAGAAGTACATTGTCAAAGGCAGGATGTCCCTGGGAATGCAGGTTGGAATTATTTTCAGAATTCATTCCTAAAGTCAGCTATTGTCTACACCAAGGGAAATCCCCAGATGCCTGTGCCTCACAAATGCTGAAGGTGCACCAGGCAGGTCTTCTTTTTTATCTAATACTGTGTCCATCTGGCCAGGATGACAATGGGTTATCCCCGCCTTGCCTCATAAGTGTCCTATACTTTGAATGGGCTGCATCTGTGGCTTTCAAGCCTCCGGATGTCCCAGCTACTGAAGTCTGTAAAGAAAACATTAGGTTTAATCCATTTATTTATTATTATTATAACTCACCATGTAGCCATGGATGGCCTTGAACTAACTTTGGATCCCCCTGCCTTTCTCTCTTGAGTGCTGGGATTACAGTGGGTGCCACCATGCCTGGTTTTTGATGGAATCCAAACATTCAAGACAAATATACTATATCTCCAGCCCCCAGACCTTTATTCTGAGAGATACAGACAAGAATTCTAAGACTACCTGTAGTCTGCTACAGCAGAATGATGGGACAGATAAGAGTATGCCTGAAAATCAGACTGTCTGGATTCAAGTCCAGCTGCTATGGGGCCAGGGGCAAACTGGCTCTCCCTAAACCAGCTTCTTCAGAAGCAAAATTGAGTTAACCATAGTATCTGTCTCTTAGGATTCTTACAGTGATTAAATCAGGTACACTGCCCAATATCCACCCAGCACATGGTAACACCAATAACTGCTGGCCAGAATTATCACAGTCTCTATCATTTCACAAAAGAGATTTTAGCATCAGTGAAACAATATACACCTTCAGCCAAGATGGTGATTATCAAACTGTATCCACTTCACTTTTGAAAAAAGCTACCTTAATACCTTAATATCTTCATTGATTTTTTTTTTTGGTTTTTTTGTTTGTTTGTTTGTTTGTTTTTTGAGACGGGGTTTTCTGTGTAGCCCTGGCTGTCCTGGAACTCACTCTGTAGACCAGGCTGGCCTCAAACTCAGAAATCCACCTGCCTCTGCCTCCCAAGTGCTGGGATTAAAGGTGTGTGCCACCACTGTCCGCAATTTCTTTTTATTTAACATGTGTTTATATTTAATTATTTGTAGTTTATTTTATGTGCATGGGTGCTTTGCTTGTATATATGTCCATACACCTTGTGCATGCTATGGATGTCAGAGGAGAGCATCGGATCCCCTGGAACTGGAGTTACAGATGAATGATTTCAAGTCCCCAAATGAGTTCTGGGAATCAAATGTTGGTCCTCTGGAAGAGCACAAAGTACTCTTAACTGCTGAATCATCTCTCCAGCCCCTTGTTATATTTCTAATATATACATACATACATACTACATATATATATATATATATATATATATATATATATATATATATATATATGTGGGTATGTGCAAGTGTGTGCCAGTACCCTTGGAGACCAGAAGAGGGCATCAGGTCCCTGGGGCTGGAGTTTCAGGTGATTGTGGGCCACCTGATGCAGATGCTGGGAACTGAACTCAGGTCTTCTACAAGAGCAGTATGTGTACTTAACCGTTGAGCCATGGTCTCTAGCCCCTTGTCCCCATTTTCATCTTCATTGCCCTTGTCAATACTTCATCAGAGTCACGCCTTTAAGAGTCACAACCTACAGTGACATTTAGGTCCTCTTTGCTCCCAGAGGCAATACTTTTATGATTTTACTTTATTACTTTCAAAATATATTTTGTTTGTTGTACTAGAGATTGAATCTGTGGGTTAACACAGAATAGGCCATGCTTTGTAATTCTCAAGAGCCTTGATCAACAAAAGGCGTGTCCACAGGCCCCAACACCGAAGATGAGTGGTCCGTTAGGGCCTTTGGCAGCAATCCTGAACCTGGGTGTGGCCTTGGCTCAACACAGCCCAGCCATTTCTTTGCAAAGCTGAGCTGTTTCGGGAGCCCGGAAGCACGGACATGAAATCCTTCCACCGTCTGCCGTTGCCCCTCTTGATCATGTAGGGGCCACAGCAGTGTTTCAGTAAGGTCTTTCTCTGGGATGCAGAACTCCTGTTGTACCTGTCATGTGCTCCTCCTGAAGAAGCTGTCTGTTTGAGTCACTTGAATCTGGTTTCTGTATCCCTACCCCCACCTCTCTGTGTGGGCTGTGGCGGAGCTGGATGCTTCAGCGCCGTCTTGGCAGAGGCTGTCTTGTCGAGGACTCCTTGCAAGATCTCTTTTGGCTTTCCCTATGGGAACTTGGAGAGTAGGAGTAAAAGGAGGGTCCACACACAGAATGGCAGTATTGACGCCTGGAGATACCAGAATCTAGCAGAAAACCACCCAGACTCAGAGCAAGTAAGCAACTTCATCCTAGCCCTGGACTTCTGTGAACCAGGGGCAATCGCTCTACCCTCCAAATTCACATGTTTTTCAGGAATGAATCCAGGTTTAGTGAGACCTGAAGTTTAGTCACTGTGGAGGGATCTTTAATAGAAAGAAAAGACACATTGTAACACAACATAAAGGGATTTCGTTGAGGAAGGGTGCTGGGCCTGCACATGCTAGGTAAGTATTCTACCACAAGGCTACATCCAATCCTGAAAGGAGGATTTTCTTAGGGGGCATCACAACAGATGCAGTTACAGCATAAAGAGAAAATCCAGATCAATGAGATGGCCGAGGAGGAGCAAGCCTGGGGATCTAAGTCAGATCCCTGGAACCCACAGAATTCACCTGTGGTAGCTCATGTCTGTAATACCTGCACTCCTACTGAGAGATGGGAGGAGGGAGGCAGCAGAGTCTCTTGGAAGCTTTCAGGTCAGCTAGCCTGGAGTACTCAGAGCAGCAGGAAGAATCTGAGAGCTCCTCCCTCAGAACCAAGGTGGGAGGTAAGAACAGACTTATCTCCCGAAGATTGTTCTCCAACCTCCACATGTATACCATGGTGCCTATGGACTCTTAAGCTAGTCTGTCTCACACAATAGTAAATGCAAAAATGATAATAAATCCAAAATAAACAACCATGTTTATAACCATCTTACATGACTATTTTTTTAAAAATACTTTTTAGATGCTGATGATAATTATTATTGCTATTATTGAGACAAGATGTCACTAAATAACTCTGACTGGTCTGGAATTTGCTATGTAGAACAGCCTCAGACCTACAGAGATCCCCCTGCTACTGCCTCCTGAGTTTGGAAATTAAAGGTGTGTGCCAATATCAGGCTATTACTTCTCCTGTGTGTGTGTGTGTTGTGTGTTTACTCACTTGTGTTTTGGTGCCTACAGAGGTCAGAAAAAGACATTGGATTCCCTGGAGCTAGCATTTCTAGTATTACAGGTAGTTGTGAACTACTCTACGTGAATGCTGGGACTTGAACCCAGGGTCTCTGAAAATGTTGTGAGTGCATTTAATCACTGAGCCATCTCTCCAGCATCCTTCCTTTTGCCTACATTATTGGACTATATTACTGGATGCTTACAGCTGATAACCTCTTTATATGACAATGATAAGGAAAAATGTATGTAGGTTATTAAATTAATTCAACCCCTTAACCGAGGTGGCTGGTGAAGATTTGAGTTGTACTATCAATAATTATGAAGTTTTGGCTTGTTTGTTGGTTTATTTACACAGTTAGAGACAGGGTCTCATGTACACCAGGCTGGCCTCAAGCCCTATAGTCTTGAATTTCTGATTCTACACCTTATACCTCATTAGTGGTAAGATTGTAGTCATGCAGCACCATGCTCAGTTTACAGGGAACTATGAATTGAACCCAGGGGTCCATGCTTGCAAGGCAAGCACTCTGCCGGCTGAGCTACATCCCAGACCTAGGGGTTTTGTTCATTTCATTTTGTTTTTGAGATAAGATCTTGCTATCTAGCCTTGGTTGGCTTGGAAAGTTGAGGGGTTTTGTTTGTTTTCTGTTTGGTGGTGCTGGAGATGGGACCCAGAGACCTGCAGATGTGGGACACTCTACCATTGGGTTATCCTACCCCTGCCCACCCCCAGCTCTGCAATCAAACGTGTGTCTTGTTGCTTTACTTGGTCGTTTCAGCTGACATTTAGGTTCTATACTGTCTCTTTGCCTGGTAAGAGGGCATGGGAGATCTCAGGAAGATTCACAGAAGCCCTTCCTTCTGCAGGCTAGCTAGGATACCTGAAGTGATTTTAACACCAGTCACTACATCCCACCGACCCAAATGAAACTAATCCGGAGGCTGACTCCTAACATTTTCAGATGCTTCAATGTTTAAAATAAATACTTGAACATTATCAGTCAAGTGAAGACACTGTTACATAATGTTCCATCCACCTACCTTGACACCCTGAAAGGCCAGATTCAAATTTAGAATTCTCGGAATCCTCAGAATTTCCTGTGAAGATGTGTTAAATGAGAAAACTGGCTGCTCACTGTGGCTCACTGCTGCCTCCTTCTCCTGGACCAGACATCACGTTTGCTCCCACAAGGGGCCTCATAGACTCTGGGTCTGAGATCTAATTACAGTTCCCCTGTAAGGAACTCTCTGGCCCATTGGCAGGTTAAGGCATTTGCACACCAGAATATGGGCCAGTCTCTGGGACGAGATTGAGCAATGGCCCCCGTGGAACCTGTTAACAGCTGGCCCTATTGATGTCATTGCTAAGGAATCCCAGGTCACGTGGCCCAGGGCATCGTGTCATGGCCTCCAAAAGCAGTGTGAGGGTGGAGGTGGGGCCTCCCTGGGGAGTAATATTTGTGAAGGGTCAAGAGGTCAGAAAAAGTCTCCAGATGGACAAGCTGGTGTGACATCTGCCAAGGGTGGAAGGCAGAGAGCAGAAATGGGTGTGACAGCTCCCTGTTGCCATGTAACTCATGGTCAGCCCAGAAGGCAGTTACAGAGCACAGACTCCTTGCCTGAACAGTCCTGCAGGCTCAGAAACGGCACTCAGGCTCAGTCACTGCAGGATTGCATGGGACGTTCCTGCAAGGAACCACAGAGTCCTCAGTCTCAGTCTCACGACTGTGCTCCTTGTAGCAGAACAGCAAGCTCATTCCGGAAGGGAGATCTGAACAGCACAGTCCACAAAGGTGGCATGAGCTTGGGAAGTGGGAGCCACGTGGTTAACTCATCCGGAGCTTCTGCCTCTGCGGCCATCTGTCTGTGTGTTTGGGATGCCAGTTTCCAGGCTCATGCTGCACCGGGGGAGTTCTTTTACCTACTTGGTTATTTAATAGCATGATTAATGCTGCCTGGTTATTAACAGAATGCAAAGACCTAGGTTCTCTGTGCTCAATTGCATGCACTCCAGCTATGAATAGGTGGACCATTCCCAGACCCCTGTCTCTATCCTTCTACCTTCTAGGCTGGCCAGCATTCCAGGACATTTGGCACTACCATGAGGTCAAATTCTTCTCATCTCTGGTAAATGACCTCCTCTACACACACACACACACACACACACACACACACACACACACTCAATGCATAGGGATACTGTTTGAATGTTTAAATGCCCACCATTACGAGGACTTCTCACCAGGGTCATTAATGGTCCACCCAGTGGTGTTACTTTAAGGCAACTGCCCCCAGCTTCAGCTTAATCCATAAGCAAAGCAACTCATTTGCAAATCAAATTCAGGCCCTTCTTCATCCCTCAGCCAGTCTTCTTGTGACTCCTACTCTCTTCCATTAATGGATGGCTTAGGTGGCTTAATGGCTGTGGTGAAGGGAAGCTTGCTGACACAACTGTGGGCATGTCATGTCATCTTAGTTGCTTTTATCATTGCGGTAATAAAGTACCCAAGAAAAGCAACTTCAGGAAGGAAGTGTTTATTTTGACTCACAGTTCGAGGATCTAGTCCATCATGGTGGGGAAGGCAGCTAGTCACACTGCATCCTCATTCAGGAAGCAGAGAGACATGAACTCTGTGCCAGCTGCCAATCCTCATTCTATGCAGTCTGGGGCCTTAGTCCACAAAATGCCTCTGCCTTACTTAAGTAGTCTTCTCACTACAGTTAACCAGTCTCAAAACTCATGCACATGGCCAGAGGTTTATATTGGTGATTCTGGACCCATTAAAGTTAACAATAGTAACCATCACATACAGGTGTTTGGATGCCTGTTCAAATAACTTTCCTGATACATCTTTCAGCTCAGGCTTGACTTTGACCTTTCCATCACCTGATACATACCCAGCACATGGGACAGTCCATGGATAGCTTTTCCCTTCCTACAGGGGCCCAGAACTGCAGCAAGAGCTCTTAGGCAAAAGGCATGTATGTATTCTCCCTACCACTAACACCTTCATCACTACAGGCTTGGCTCATTTACATGGTCCAAGCAGGAGGGCTGCATCACAGTCTGAGTCTGCTACAGACCCTGTCCTGCTCTGGACCACTCAAAGTTAACAGCCTTCCATGTCACCTTGAATCATATTATTAGCTGTGGAGCCCAGGAGGCCTGTGGAACAGCGTGATTCCTTTGTGATGGGAGCTCTAACATGTAGCAATTCTGTTCTCCTTTGGAGCAGCATGCTCCTGGCCACTGCCCCCATCAGAGCTGTACTGATATGCTGGTTTCTACATCTCCAAGAGCACATGTACATTATGTGCTCTTCCACAGTCTCCATACCCTTTCTTCATCCTGCTAACTCAGGAAGATCCATCAGTGCCATGGGTCAGTGATATGTTGGGGACACACTCCTGTAATCCCAGTACTTGGGAGGGTCAGCAGGAGGACTGTCTGTGTCTGTTTGAGGTCGTTCAGGTCTATGTAGGGAATTCCAGGCCATCCGAGCTGCATAATGAGAGACCCTGTCTCAAAGACAAATAGAAGATGAAATGTATCAATATGATGCTCTATGGTCCCTCTGATCCAGATTTCCCCACTCTATTATGACAGAAATTAAGTAAGCCAAATAGCTCCAGGGCAAGCCTGTAAATGTGTATTATTGTCTATTCCATGTGGATGTGAAATATTTCTGATCCTTTCTGATTGGCATGAAAAAGAATGTACTCATTAAATCAAAGGCCACATGCCTGAGCAGTGATATTGGTTCTTGCAAAGCCACTACGGGGCCATATTTGGCTGAGTTTGTGGTTCCTTCTGGCTTCTGCAGGGACCAGATCAGACAATTAAATGGAGATACAATAAATCACCCTTGAGTTACTTAAGGCACAAATGGAACATTCTTACCCCATGCCTGGGACGTGTGCTGCTTTTACTTTATGCTCCCTTGGCTCATACTCGCTAGATCAAAGGCTTTCATGGTTTTTTCTACTCTGATTGCTTTTACCCCACAGGCCGTCAACCTATGTGGGAGTTTCTTCAAGGTCAGTCCTATTGCTTGGCACCTCTCTTCTGTACCCCTTTGCTTTTTTGGAAAAAAAAAAAGTCATTACCCTACTCCTGCATCTTCTCTACCACATCCACCTCCACCATCACATACATCATTACCACCTTCATTACATTATGGGCAATAGAGGACTGAAGGAGAACAGAGCCTAGAGATTCATATAAGGCAGGTCGGCATGACCTTGACCCAGTAACAAGAATTACATGAGAACAAAGACACCTTGAAAGACGCCACTGTTAACATGGGAATGTTGATTCTACCCCGCGGGAGCCCTGGAAACAAGCATGAAGGCTCTGGTAAAACTATGTGTTCATGTTGTCACTGGAAAAACCCCCGCAATGGATGGAGGCACTGACTTCAATCCTTAACTATCACACAAAGCAACAAAACACAACGAAAAACCTCTAATGTGTAGGTGGAGATAAGGTTTCTTCTGTCACCCACTAGAATGGATGTTCTATATAGAAATTAAATAAAATTCTAGGATAAATAAGGCTTCATTTTTCATATGCCAGACTTGAGCAGCTGAGAGTCCATAGCCATGGCACTGGATGAGGACTAAGGTGACAGGAAGCCACCATGTACACTCCCTGGTGTAGTCCTGCCATGGAATGAGCGCATGGTAGGTCATTGTTGGAGAGCTTCCATTTCCTCTGCTCTGCACTCTTATCCACAGGCTTGTGGCTGTGGGAAGCTGATCTCACTGATTCGATGCATCCAGTTGCTTTTGGCAAATGGAAAGCAGCAACAAGAGGTGGTAGGAAGGACCAACAGGAAGTGGGAAGGGTGGAAGGGAAAACCAACAGGAAGTGGGAGGAGTAGACGGAAGAAAGCTGTTTCTTGTCTTTCTCCCAATTCTCTCCTACCTAGTGGCCCTCTCCCTCAGGCAGAACTCTTACTGCAGATGCAGACCTTGCCCTCTCTTTTGGCTCCTCCAGGCACATGGGTGGCAAGGGCTTTTCCTTCTGGCTGATCTGTCACTGTCCTTATATGGGTTCCCTTAACCCTAGCCACACTTTCATAAGAGTCTTCTTATCACTGTTTGGGAGGTGATGGTTGTGATGGTGATGGGACTGGTGGAGGCAGCTGTGGTGATGAATCTCCTCTTTATAAGAGTGCCATGGCTGCTTTCTGGGATGCTCGTGATGCAGTTGTTCCTAGTATTGCTTAGTTTGAAAGTCAAGCCTGATTTTCCTGTGGACTCCTATGTAGCCAGCAATTCTTTTCTGAGTCCCAGTTTCATCAGACTTCATTGAATACCCAAGGGTGTCCTATGTCAGGGGGATATTGTAAAATCAAATGAGCGAATATATGTAACACTTTGGGAAAAACACACAACACTGACTCCACTACTAGTATTATTAAAAGCAACAACAATAATAAGATCGCCCAGACCCACAGATCACTCAGGTCTCTCTCTCCAACCCAAAGCAACATGGCAGTGACTCGGTCTTTGCTCTTTGGCAAAACCACTGTGTTTTTGTTTTTGTTTTCCCCCAAAAGTCCTTCACCTCTGTAAGATGAGACTCTTTGATCAGATACAGCACAAAATCCTCAGAGGTATCAATACCACACTTTGATAAATGCTACAGAGAGCACAAGTCTGTGCTGCGGTCCCTCAGAGCAACCCTTGTCCCATCTTGGGGATTACTGTACTGTTTGCAGCACAGGGGACAGTTGAGAACCAGCCTGTAACCATATGTGCTGGTTAGCTTTAAAAAAATGATTTATTTTACTTTTAATTTATGGACATGTCTTAAGGTTAAGGTTGCTGGATGAAACACCATGACCAAAAGGAACTTGAGGAGAAAAGGGTTTATTTGGCTTACACTTCCATATAGCAGTTTATCATCAAAATCAGTGAGTTCAGGAACTACGTAAGGCAGAACCTGGAGTCAAGCTGACACCGAGCCATGGAGGAGTGCTGCTTACTGGATTGCTCTCTATAGCTTACTCAGCATTCTTATAGAACCTGGGATCACCCACAATGGGCTTGACCCTCCCATCAATCACTAATTAAGAGAATGCTTTACAGCTTACATAAAGCCCAATCTTATAGAAGCATTTCTCTCTCTCTCTCTCTCTCTCTCTCTCTCTCTCTCTCTCTCTCTTTCCCTTCCTTCCTTTCTTCCTTTCAAAAATGTATTTTTTATATGAATGCTCTGTCTGCACATATGCCTGAAAGTCAGTAGAGGGCATAAGATCCCATTATAGATAGTTGTGAGTCATCAAATAGTTGCTGGGAATTGAACTCAGGACTTTTGGAAGAATAGCCAGTGCTCTTAACCACTGAGCCATGTCTCCAGGTCCCAGAGCATTTTTTTTTTCAATTGAGGGTCTCTCTTCTATGATGATGCTAGATTATGTCAAGTTGTTATAAAACTAGCTAGCACAGTGTATATGCATTATAGCACGTGCATGTAACCAAGGCATCCAGAAGAAGGTATCAGATTCCCTGGAGCTGGAGTTACAGGCTGGTAACTGAACTTGGTCCTCTGAACTGAACAGGTAGATGCTGGAACTGAACTTGGGTCCTCTGCAAGAGCAGTACATGCTCTTAACTACTGAGCCATTTCACACACTCCTTAATTAATCTTAAATGTCAACTCACCAAACCTGAAATCACCTAGAAAGAGGCTCAACTGAGGAATTGCCTAGGTCAAGTTGACTTGTGAGCATGTCTGTAAGGGATTGTTTTGATTGTTAATTAATATGGGAAGACCCAACCTATTATGGATGGCACCATCTCCTGGGTAGGTGGTCCTGAACTATATAAGTGAAGAAATCTAGCTGAGCATAGGCAACTAACCTAGCAAATGAGCAAGGGTCCATTTATTTTTCTCAGTTCTTGACTTTGGATGTCATGTAACTGTTTGCTTGAGTTCTTACTTTGACTTACCATCAGTGATGGACTATAACCAAGCATTGTAAGTCAAATGAATCTTCCCTTCTCCATATTACTTTTGGTCATGATGTTATAGTGAAGAATGAAATTAGAACTCCATATGGAAGCACCCAAGTGGCAGGTGGGTGGGCTTAGCTTAGTATCAGCTGTTATAGAAATTCAAGTGCTTTAATTTTCTAGAATAATAATGAGGATTATTAATGGATTATTCATGGCTGGGTTGGGAGGCTGGGATGACACCAGACTGGAAAAGAGGGCATTTAAGGACATTTTTAAGTTTTCTGTGCCTATTTCAAAACGCAGGAATGTCCTCCGAATGCTTCTCTGCCTTGATCCATGGAGATTTTGCACTGGCCTATCCCCTACCAAGTGTGACCATGAAAGAACACCATGATTAGTGAAGTCAATCAACGGCTTTCTTATGAACAAGATATTTTAAACCCTGAGTCATAGGACCATGTCATGAGTCCATTTAGGACCAAGCTTTGCTGTGTCAAGTAGAAAGACATGGTGGGTTATTTAAACAGCTTTCTTCTCTTCATGTTTCTCTTTCCTTTTCTATGTTAATTTTTAAAAATTTATTTAATTTTATTTTGTGTTCAGAATGTCAGATCCCCTAGAACTGGTGGTACAGACAGTCATAAACTGCCATGTGGGGCTGGGAATTGAACTTGGGTCCTCTAGAAGAGCAGCCAGTCTGAACCACTAGAGACATACTCCAGCCCTCCCTTTTTTACTTATGAGGAAACCTAAAACATTGCCAACCAGACTGTTGCAGCTATTTGGGGACTATGTGGCCTTTGATTTCTTGGTGGCTCATCTCTGACATCCACCAAGCATCAGTGATAGAAAGAAAGAACCACAGAGGAAGAAGGCTACATGAAGTAGCCAAGCTCCCCGGGGCACCACTAGCTCATCTGAGCAACATAGTATCCACTATGGTGGTCAGTATTAATTGTCAAGTTGACACGATCTAGAATCACTTAGGCAATAGGTCTCTGGGAAGCTCTGTTAAGGATTAGCTTGATTATGCTAATGAGGTTGGAAGACCTCTGTGGTGGCACCATTCCCTATGGGATTCTGGCCTATATAAATGAAGAAGATGAGGGGGGTAGGGCAGGAAACTGGAGAGATAGCTCAGAGGTTAAGTGCACTGGCTGCTCTACTAGAGGACTGGGGTTCAATTCCCTGCACCCACATGGCAGCTCAAAACTGTAACTCCAGTTTCAGGGGATCTGACAGCCTCACACAGACACATACGAGCAAAACACTAATGTACATTAAATAATAATTAATTAATTAATAGAGAAAAGGAATGAGCAGAGGCAGGCATTTATCTCCCTGCTTCCTGTTGTGGATGTGAAGAGCTACTTTAAGATCCTGTTTTATATACTTCCCACCATGACGGACTGGACCTCAGATTGTGAGTCAGAAAAAAATTCTTTCTCTCTTAAGATGATTTGTCAGGGTATTTTATCACAGTAGAAGGAAAAGAAACCAAGACAAACATGTATGGTCTAGCTTAGAAATCTAACCCCTCATTAATGACATGATACCTACGGGAAAGGCTGGAGCTGTGGCTGACATTTTAAACACAGCCAACTGCACACTGGGAAATGCCTGAATTGACTCTGATCAGACCTGTCATATCCGGTGGTGGGGCTGGCTCTTGGATGCTGTGTGGGGTTTGGAGCAGGGTGAGCAAAGGAAAGAAACGTAGGTGGAACAACATTGTGAGAATGCTGGGAACACTCTGGAATTGCTCGGCTGTGGTGGTCACCAGATGGGTCATAAATGAAAGCACCCCCAAGGGGAGAACCCCTCGGCTGGGCTTCACTCTCTTCTCAAGACTCCTGCCACCAGCTTAAGTTATGGGAAAGGAGCATGAGACTAAGGCCTTCCGGAAGCTTCCAAATTTAAACCAACCCCCACAGACATGAGACAAATCTGCCTATAGAGAATTGTATTATAGCCAAGTGCCCAAGTATATATTTATCTGTGCCTAAGATTCTCATCTCTTTTTAAAGAAAAAGCCACACACTTGGGGGAAAAAATAAAGTGAAAAATATGTACTGTTGAATAAATATCTAGGATGGTTGCTCAGAATGTATAAAATGATGAACTGAGTTGGACTTTTTTTTTTTTTTTAAGCTGCTCATGGTGAATTGTCAGCCAGCTATATTTGGGGGTCTAAATCCAGGGCCCCGCCAACTGAGTTCACATGGTCTTACTGTTTTCCCACTTCTATTTATAATTCTGTACACATTCATACGCAAAAAATGCAGGGGACTTTGGACTTAACTTTAAAATGACTAGAATGTTCTGAATGTATCAGGTTACGGCACGTGGGAGCCTTTTTCGTTGCCTGCGATTAGCCTCATTTACTGGAGAAGGGATTAATCCTGGGGGTGGGGTAATAGGATCCTTTGGGAATTTGGAAGTATGTAAACAACTTTTCTTTCTTTTTTTTTTCTCTTAAAAATGTCATTCAGGGCTGGAGAGATGGCTCATTTGGTAAAGTGCTTGCCATCTATTGTGAAGACCTGAGTCCAATCCCCAGAAACATGTACAAAGATGGGACATGGTGCACACTTGTAATCCCTAGGGTTCATTGGCTAGCCAGACTAGTCTGACCAGCATGTGGACCAGTGAGAAATTCTTTCTCACAAAACCAAGGTGAACAGCAGTTGAGGGACAATGTCTGTAGTTGACCTTTGGCCTCCACTTGCATGAACACACATGTGCACTTGATACTCTGAAACATCATGCACCTGCATAAACACAGAAGAACACATACATGTGCACACAGGCTTTCTTGGTAGCTCGGCTGTCCCGGAACTCAATCTGTAGACCAAGCCAGTCTTGAACTTAGAGATCCATCTGCCTCTGCCTCTCTGAGTGCTGGGATTAAAGACATGCACCGCCAGTGCCTACAACATTGTTAACTTGATGGGATCTAGACGCCTCTGTCGTGTCTCGGGAGGTAATTTTTAGATTTGGTTAATTGAGTTGGGAAGACCCAGCCTAAATATGGGCATCACCATTCCCTAGGCTGGGGTCACAGACTGCATAATAAGCTTGAAGGAAATGAGGACATGGTTGCTTCAAGGAATGGTTGAGAAGATTTTTCTTGTAGATGTGAGGGAGAGTGCAGCCAGAGCCGCCCGGAAGAGTCCAGAGCAGGGAGAGGAAAAAAGTAGATTAAACATGGCCAGCAGACTGAACTAGGCCATGAAGGGGGTGGGGGTCGGTGAAAGAGGAAAAGATGAGACAGCAAAGAAGAGAGAGGTCCAAGAGAGGGGACCAAGAGCAAAGAAAGTGCATGGCCAAAGTGGCAGTGTTAGGAATAGGAATGAGAAGTTGTGGGAAGGGAAGGCCACAAGCTGGAGTTTAGGAGAGGGGACTGGGTGAGAAGAACTGAATGGAGCCACAGGTATCACGTGAGTCTGGAGGCCAGCAGACACTGCCTCCCTAGTGCTGGGATCCAATATTAAAATTAAAAGGTAGGAGAGACTGAGGAAGAACACCAACGTTAACCTCTGGCCTCCACACAATGTGTACAACATGTGCAAACACACAGGCACACAAATGAGGGCAGGACTGTATGTGGTTCTTAGACACTCATTGTGTCTGTGAACCAGTGTCTACCCAAGGCCTCAGTCGGGGGCTGGTATGAATTGTAGTTCTTCCTCAGTCTCTCCTACCTTTTAATTTTAATATTACTTTAATATTAAAGATATGTGTATAGATGTTCTGCCTGTATGTATATCTGTGTGCGACATATATGTCTGGTGCCTGAAGAGGCCAAAAGGGAGCATCAGAGCTGGGCAGCAGTAACACACACCTTGGATCCCAGCACTAGGGAGGCAGAGGCAGGCGGATTTCTGAGTTCAAGGCCAGCTTGGTCTACAGAGTGAGTTCCAGGACAGCCAGGGATACACAGAGAAACCCTGTCTTGAAAAATCAGAAAGAAAGAGAGAAAGAGAGAGAGATAGATATATAGAGAGACACACACAGAGAGACAGAGACAGAGACAGAGACAGACAGACAAGGAGGGTATAAGATCCCTTGTAACTAGAGTCACAGATGATTGTGGCCCATCACATGGTAATTGAACCTGGGTCCTCTGAAAGAGCAGCCAGTGCTGTTACCTGTTGAACCATTCTCCAGCCCCTCTACCTTACTTTTTGAGACTGGGTCTCTTCTTTAAACTGGAACTTCCCAACTGACTAGACTGACTGGCCAATGAGCTCCATAGGTCCTTCTGTCTCTCTGTTTCTTCAAGCCTGGGTTTACAAATGGGTACTGTTGCCGGGCGGTGGTGGCGCATGCCTGTAGTCCCAACACTTGGGAGGCAGAGGCAGGGGCAGGCAATTTCTGAGTTCAAGGCCAGCCTGGTCTACAGAGTGAGTTCCAGGACAGCCAGAGCTACACAGAGAAACCCTGTCTTAAAAAAAAACAAAACAAAAAAAAAATAAATAAATAAAAATAAAAAATAAAACAAAACAAAAACTCAAAAGAACCAAATGGGTACTGCTGTATCTGGCTTTTCTATACTGAGGTCAGTTCATCATGCTTGCTGTGTAGCAAATATTTTACCAACTGGGCCATCTTCTTAGTCCTCAGCCTTGTCCTCCCTAATAATTAGAATAACTAATGTCTAGAGGACTTTGAAAGAAGTACTCGCTAAAAGTTTCTCATTTGAGTCTGGGTCTTGAACTTGGTATTTGACATGGCAAGCCTTTGGAAGTGAGAAAGATGAGGGATGGGGAAGAGAGGCAGAATTGCTTCTCTTTGCAGATATAGGTTAAAGCAATGGGTCTTATTCTTCATGATGCTACGACCCTTAAAAATAGTTCCTCCTGTGTTGGGACCTCAACCATAAAATTATTTTTGTTGCTACTTCATAACTGTAATTTTGCTACCGTTGCAAATTGTAATGTAAATATCTGTGTTTTCTGACGTCTTTTTTGGGTTGTGAGCCACAGCTTGAGAACTGCTGCGTTAAAGCAAAGAGAAACAGGCTGCTTTGGAGGGATGGGACAAAGCTGAGACATAGGGGTGCATTTTTAAATAGCCACCTCATGTTGCCTTACTCTTTTGTTGGCTTAGAAGGAAAACTATAAAGATAGCAGGCAAGTTTAGCAAACTGCCTTAGTTCCTGGCTAGCTAAGAAAGCCAAGTTGGAGCTGAGAGAGAAACTCACTGCCCAGTAAGTCTGAGCCCTGAGATATACCCCTGAATTTACAAATTTGCTTTAAACTATTTTTAGCAGTATAGTGTAGGGAAAGAGTCCAGCCAAAAGGAGATAAGTGTGACAAAAAACAAATTCTGAGCATTTGTTTCTGGGGTGAGCAATGGTCTGGCAGTGGTTGGGCACATGAAAAGAAAAGCCTGGGAAGGGACAAGGTCCAATTTGTCAGTCTAAGCAAATTAGTGACTCAGCTGCTGATAAGGGCCCAGAGAGAGCCTTTCAGATGAGTCACCATAGATTGCTCCTGAGGTGCAAATCCAGCTTTGCAACTCAGAAGCCTGAACCGTGTTGGGACAGGATTTCTATTTGAGATAGGCTTTTAACCTAGGCTAACATCTGTCTCACTGTGTAGCTGTGGGTAACCTTGAGATTCTGATCCTCCTGCCTCTACCTCTCCAGAGCTAGGAAGACAGACATATCTCAGCATATCCGGTTTAGGTAGAGCTTGGGCATGAACCCAGGGTGCCAGCCAGCCAGTCACACTACCAACTGGGATACATCTCCATGGCTTTTTAAGGTTCTAGAAACTATCCCAAATCTACTGTCTTCCTCCAAGGCCAAGTCATAGCACCTTTGTGCCTACTGTTTTGTGTGTATTCCTGATGGTTGAATTTCAAGAAAACTACTTAATAGTTGGATTTAAAAAAGGATTTGATTTTACTATTTTTATCTATGTGTATCAGTGTATGCATAGCCATAGAGGCCAGGCCAGGAGATGTCACTGGATCCTCCAGACCTAGAGTTATAGGTGGTGATCAACTGCCTGATGTGATGTTGAGAATTGAACTGGGGTCCTTTGAAAGAGCAGCAAGCACTCCTAACTTCTGAGACAACTCTCCAGCCCCAGTAGTTAGATCTTGACTCTTGTTTTTAACCTAACCAGCTGATGTACCCTTTTAATTGGAATGTTAAGACTATTGACATTTACAATTATTTGTGAAGTGCTTTCATTTATTGATTGATTATTGTCTGTAAGTACTCTATAGCTGTCTTCAGATACACCAGAAGAGCAGGCAAAAGAGTCAGAGTCACCCCCTACTCTCCCTGTTAAAAGTTCTACAGAAACACTAAGTTAACAACCATAACGTATATTCAGAAGACCTAGTGCAGACCCATGCAGGCTTCACAATTGCTGCTTCAGTCTCTGTGAGCCCCTGTGAGCTCCATTAAGCTCGTATTTCGAGAGTTAGCTAGAAGACTTTGACAGGAGGTCATTCTCTGTTTTAGTCTAGGACTGGCTGTATTAACCTTGGCTTAGGCCCTCCACAGCTGTAAAGTAGCCTCAGGGCAGGGATTCTCAGGGTAAACTCACTCACCCAGTCATCCCTTCTCTCCAGCTATGTGCACTGCTGTAACAACACAAGTTATTCTAGTTTACTCCTCTGTTGCTGTGCTAATACACCATGACCAAACACAGCTTTTGGAGGAAGGGGTTTATGTCAATTTACAGGTTCCAGTCCATTTTTTGAGGGAAGTCAGGGCAAGAGCTCAGGGCAGGAACCTGAAGGCAGGAACTGAAGCAGAGTCCATGGAGGGTTCAGCTTGCTTTTCAAGGCTTCCTTAGTCAGCTTTCTTATAGAACCCAGGACCATGTGCCCACAATAGGCCTTGGCTTTTCCCCATCAATCACTAATTAAGAAATCGCCCTACAGGCTTGCCTGCAGCCTGATCTTATAGAGATTTTTTTTTTTTTTTTTATTGATTCTTTGTGAGTTTCACATCATTGTACCTCAGTGCCACTCATCTCCTCATACCTTCCAGTCTGCCAAAGTAAAATAAAATAAACAAAAGTCTCATTGTGGAAGCTGTAGGGTGTCACAGGTGCCCCACAGTACACCCTTTTGTCCACATATCTTTACTTGCAAATGTTCGCAATGAGTCTTTGGTCTGATTCAAGGCCTCTGGCTTCTGCTACACCATCAATACTGGATCCTCACTAGGACTTCTCTTGAATATCCTGTTGTTGCTTGTGTCTTGGAGATCCCGCAGCTTTGGGTCTGCAGGACTCACCCTTTGATGTGCTCCAGCAGGTCATAGATGAGGTAAATGTTGGAGCCACCACCTTGGCCATGCCCTTAGACGAGGTTGAAAGGGATGTCCAAATCTGTACATGAAGAGAAAGTGGTCCCAGAATTAGATAAAGGTATGTCTTATACAGACTGTATAAACCCAGTTTTATCACTTGAGGATTTGGGTCTTAAGAATCTTTGACGTTTTTAGGAGTAAGAAAACATCTTGGGTGACTATTAAATTTAACGACCTATTTAATCCACTCCATTTGAAGAAATAGCCATTTCTCTTGGGTCTACTGAAGAAATTCAAAATGGGTGTTTGCCATCAAGTGCTCACTCCTTCCTGAGCATTACTGGAGATCCACTGTGGAATGGATTCTGGAGAGACTCTAAATGGCAGTTTTCAGATAAGCTGCTTAGAAGTGATCTACCATTCTGCAAGTTCTGAAGCTATACATCTAATACTTTTGTTCCAGTGGTCCAAGGAAACAGTCAACCAGGGACTCCCAAACTGGTGTACTGGTTAGTGTTGATTGTCAACTTGACAGGATGATCTAGAAGGGCTTGGAAAGTAGGCCTCTGGACATACCTGTGGGTGGTTATTTTGATTATGTCTATTTATATGGAAGACCCATCTTAATTGTGGATAGGACGTTCTCTGTGTAGGGGGATCCTGGTCTGTATAAAAAGGAGAAAGTGAGCTGGGCATGTGAACCCTGAAATTGTATTCTTTGCTGGAAAACCTATTTTTAGTTGTGTGGCTCAGCCTTAGCACATACCTTTAATCCCTCTGGCTGGAATATATGCAAGCTCTTAGTACACACTTTGATCCAAAACAATGAAGGTAAAGTTAGGTTGTAGAAGGAAGCACCCATGTTTGAAAGTGATGTTTAATTGAGTGGCAGACAAAGTGATGAATCAGAGAATAAATTGATAGAATAGGCTATGTTCAACTCTCACAAGAAGAGACAGAAAAAAAGAGGCTACTTAAGAGAGCAGCACAGAAAAAAAACAGGTAGTTTTACTGGGACAGTGATAGAGAGACAGGCTGCAGAGTGAGAACAAACTAGATACAGGTGAAGACAGAATGATCCAGAGAATGAGAGCCAAAAGATTAGAACACATTGCTAAAATTAGTATGAGGTCAAGCAGAACAATTCAGTCAGAAGCTGAGAGAAGCCAGATTGAATCAGTCAGCTTGGAGAAGAGTTTTGAGCCAGAACAGCTGAGTTGAACCAGCCAGCTAGAGTTCAGAAAGATCTAGAAAGGGTGAGCTTATTCAGCAATAACTCTTAGAGACAGAAAACATTCTAGGTATAGATAAGATTATATGGAGGCTAGAAGCTTCCAAGACTAGGTCTAGGTTAGCAGATAGAGACAGTAAACCTCTGAGAAGACAATTACATCAGGCAGATAAAAGATACTTTTATACTCCCCCCATTTTTCCTTCCCTCTTTCCCTTCCTTCCTTTTCTTTTGAGACAGGGTCTCTTTATGTCATCCTGACAATCCTAGAACTCACTATGCAGACTTGGCTGGTCTGCCTGCCTCTGCCTCCTAAGTGCTGGGATTAAATGTGTGTGCCACCATACTCAGCTCTTGTTCCCTGTTTTCTGATTGTGGATTCAATGTGACCAGATGCTTCAGCTCCTGCTGCTTTGACTGCAATCTGCAATAACTCCTTTCTCCCTTGAAGCGCTTTGTCACAGCAATAGTAAAGGAAACTAAGACACAGTGCATTCTCATCATGAAAACATTAAAAACTATTATGAGCAATGTAGCTCTTTGCTAAATTCATCACAGCTGAAATTGCCTTGACCCAAGCTCTGTGCCAAAAACATGTGTGTCCTTGCTGTGGTCAGTCTAATAAATTTTGCACTGTCCTAATTTTTATTTTTTTATCTTTTGTTTTTCTTACATTTATTTATTCAGTGTGTGTATGTGTGTGTGTACTAGTACCATGTTGTACATATTAAGGTCAGAGGACAACTTGGGGTTTTCCCTTTCTACCATGTAGGTTCTGGGAATCAAATTCAGTTTGTCAGGCTTGGCATCAAACAGCTTTAACTGCTGAGCCGTCTTACTGGCCTGCCTTGCCCTGAGTTTTATATGCTAGTTTGTTAACGAATTCCTTCATCCATTCAATGAATATCGTGATAGACATGGTGTGGTATAGTCTCTACAAAATAGACATTGTTTTAGGCTTTCTAGATAAGGCCAAGAGACCAAGGCAGACCAAGACCTTCTCTCCACAGAGTTTAGGGAGCAGAGAGGATGAGACACAAAGCAAGTGCACTCCAGGGTTATCCCTCCAGTCCCATAAAATAGAGTTTTAAAAAGTGTCGAGGTTGGGAGTAGCTCAGTAGATGAAGTGCTTGCAACATGAGTCTAAGGAGTTGAGTTCAATCCCCAACACCCATGCAAAAACCAGGTACAATCTACATGTGATCCCAGTGCCAAGGAGGTGAGGACAGACAGAGCAGATTCTGGGGGCTTGCAAGCCAGATATAGCCGTACCTTACAGCCCCAGGTCATTGGGATATCTGAGGTCCTCCTGCAGTTTCAAGAGAATGCCCACACACATGCATTAGCACTCATGCAACTGCCCCATACACTTGTGAACTCACACAATACACACATGCACCACACAATATAAGTACATATGTATATATATATATATATGTATGTGTGTGCATATACATGTAAAATCTCTATATATGTGCATATATACACAAACACACATACATACATACACCACACACAATATATGTAAATATGTATATATGTGTGTATATAAATAAAATCTCTCTCTCTATATATATCTATGTATATATACACAAATACACACACTACACACAACATATGTACATATGCACATATACTCTCTGTATATTTGTGTATACACACACATACACACACACACACAGAGACCCCAAAGTCATAAAGACAAAATAGCACTGATTTTAAGATTTTGTGCCTGCTGTATTTGATGTTTTCATTTGTACAGCAGGACAAAATGAAAACAGCAGACATTTTGTGTAAGACAGAATTCGACTCTGCACTGGGACATTTTATTTTTCCTTCTATATGTTCAGCCCATCTATTTGATGCTGATGGAAGGAATGCTGTCAATGTTTGTATAGCTCAGGTTGTGGTTACATGAGGGTGTAGCTCATGACCCTCACAGGAAAGGGAGGGCCATTAGGAAACAGAAACTCTCCCTTTCAGATTTGTCCATTGTGTGTAGCGGTGACAGAAATTTCTAGAAGAGAGTTCTGATATTATGGCCAAGTTGTAGCTGCATAAACATATGTCAAACAAGCTGTTTTTCAGGAGACAGCTCATCCCTTGGTGTCACTGTGCACAGTGAGCTACTAAAGATACCACAGGGCTCAGTGCTGACGTCAAGCGGATATGAGACGCTCCGCAGCTGATTGCTACGAGTCCCAAATTGGAAACATGAGCTTGCCCACAGGAGACGGTCCAACTCGGCTTGACAAATGAATCCTCAAATGTTCCTCACAGTCATTTGTTTTAAAAAGCTCGAGTGACTCCTCATTGTCCCAGCTGCTGTGTTAGGTAGCTTCTCAGAGGAAAACAAAACACAAAAACAACCCTCCCTTTCCCTCTCCCCCCCCCCCCCCGCGCCTCCCTCCCCTACCCCCCCCCCCGGAAAAAGACAGAGAAAGAACAGTATCAAGAACCTTTCCTAATGCTGGCCAGAAAGAATCAAGTGCAAAACAGACAAGAGGGTCCATCGATGACAAAGAGATGATGTTTCCCATAAAAAAAAGGGGTGGTGTGGGTTATTTTTAGACCAAAATGCAATGAATGACATATACACAGAATGCCCTCTGGGACTCACCTCCCCCACTCCCTTCATGTTAGTTTCTGTCCTTCTTTAGCCTTTGCCCCAGTTGCTTTAACTTTTTTATTGGTTATTTTATTTATTTACATTTCAAATGTTGTCTCCCTTCCTGGTCACTCCTCTTCAGCCCTCCACTCCCATCCCCCCTTGCTTTAACTTTTTTAAAAAACAAAACTGTATTGTGTATTTTCCCAAAGTCTTGAGAATCCTACTTTCTGAGATACTGTTAAGTATTAATACATAAAAGTACTGTATTTCAAGCATTAATGGTGACTTTGTACATTCTTGGTGGCAAACTTTCTTTGTGGTCCTGGGGATCGAACCTAAGACCTCATATATAGGAGACAAGTGCTCTACCAATGAGCTGCCTGGCCCTGCCCTGCGGCAGATTACTTTCTGTGATTCACTTAAATTGTGTCAAATCAAATCCTCGTGTTCAGTATTCATGCTAATACAGGAGCATTTCAGATTCCTGAAGTCAAGCTGTCAATCAGTGGGTGTCAACTGTGGGTCACAACCATTGGAAAACACAGACTTCCGATGGTCTGAGGAACTGAGACACTGCCTAGCAGCAACATTATGGTTATAAAGTTGCAACAAAAGTAAATTTATAGTTGGGGGTTCCTAAGACCATTGATGCATCTCTTCTTGTCACCTGTCCTCACCATCCTTAAAGGATGGAAAAGTGTCGGTGGTCAGAGAAATGGGCTGGGTAGCACAGGTGTCCCTGTTAGAGAGATGATGTTCATCCCAACCCATGAAGCACCGTCAGAAAGTTAAGACTTCCTCTGTGGTGTTATAACCTCAAATCACATAGCCTGACTAGAGGTCAGTTTTGAGAGGGCATAAGTGTGGGCTTGTGGATTACACTGCCTGGGAGTGCACACTGTGGCTCAGTCTTTCTCAGCCATGATGCCCTGGGCAACACCTTGTTCACACTCCAGAGCCCCTGCCTCCTCTTTTCTACAGAGGACGGTGGTGAGAAGATAGAATCCGTCCACTCGGTGGCTGCCACAGAACAGGGCGCTGATCACTGCGGGTGGTGATCGTAATTAGATATGGCTTTAACAGCTGTGGAATGCACGATTGCGCCTTAGCCTGAAAATGCATCAAGTACCTGTCTAAACAGGATATATTTACCTTGAGCCAGCTTTCCTTCCTCAGTCTTTTTTTTTTTTTTTTTTTTTTTCAGGTTCAGAACATGGTACCCATAGCCTCACGCATGCTAGATAAGCACTGTCCCAGGAAGCTACAACCCAGCTGTAGCTTAACTCTCTGCATCATAATCCGGCTTTGCCTTAGAGAAGCAGTGCAATTAGAATGATTATAAATATGTTTCGAAGACCGACAAACAGATCTCCTAGGTTGGCTGTGAAACGGAACCTGTCTTCGGACAGCTGAGGAGGTGAGGGTATTTCTGGCTAACGCCATTAGCAGAATATCTGAAAGACCTTTGTCACGTTCTGGACACGATGTTTGGCTCCTTCAGGAAACTGGCAAGAGGTGTCTTGCCTTGCTTCAACATCGAGTCAGAAGCACAGCCTTTCTTTTCATTCATCAGACTGTGATTGAATAAGTCATCGCATGGTTCATGGAAACACATTTAAGGAGGCTTAGCAGAGCAGCATTTTATTATTCCTTTGAAGACTGATTTTTTTTTTCCCACCAGAGACAAACAACATTTCATTTATTCTAATATTATCACTCATCAGCCAGAAGTTACTTAGGAAGTAGCCAGGTCATGTGGTACTTTCTAAGCCAGGGAAACTGAATGTCTGACTCTAAGCCTCTGAGTGCTGCCTGCCCCCACTGCTCTCCAGGCCTGGAAACTGAGGAATGGAGGTGAAGGATGCTGACTCTGAATGGAGAACATGTTCTTCCCCAGAAATGTTATCTTCATCCGTGAGGTGGCCATGTGCTATAGAGAGCGGTCATGAGTTGGGCAGAGAAAATGATTGCATTTATATGTATGTATACATTTTCACTATTGACTGATCATTTCTCCTCCTCCTCTTCCTCCTTCTCCTCTTCCCCTCCTCCTCCTCTGATAGGGTCTCATGTATCTTAGGCTAGGCTTGAACTAACCACGTATCCCAGGATAACCTTGAACTTTAGTAGGTGTGTGTAGTGTAAGTGCAGGTATATGCACAGAGCCACAAGGGTATGAGTAGGGATCAGAGGTCAACCTTGGCTATAGGTTGGTCCTTACCTTCCCCTCATTTGATGCAGGGTCTTCTGCTGTTCACTACTGTACATGCAGGTTTGCTGGCCTGCAAGCTTTGGGGGATTCTCCAGACTCTGGCTCCCTTCTTGCTGGCACACTGGTTACAGATGTACACTACACTGAGTGATCCTCTTTATGACGTGGGTTCTGGAGAGCTGAGATCTGGTCTTCACACTTGTGAGGTAAGTGCTTTTCCTACTGAGTCATCTCCCAGCCCAATCATCAAAATTTGATCCTTTTGTCTGGACCTCCTACATGCTTGGATTACAGGCATGATCCACCATGCCATTTATGTGGTACCAAGGATCAAACCTAGGGCATTGTACAAAAATTCAATTGTGCTACAATCCCAGCTTCCTGAGAAATACTTTTTACACTGTTTTTCTTCAGCTATTTTATGCTTTTACTTTGGAATCCATACTACTTACAAACTTATTTATTTATTAAATAATTATTTAAAATATTTAATCATATAATTATTGAAAAATAAAATTATTATTATGTTTTAAATCTATCTAACTTATTTACTTGCTTATTTTCATTCATCTTTGCAACACACGTGCACTCCATGGTGCATTTGTGGAGATCAGAGAACAACATATAAGGATTAATTCTCAGGCCGGAGAGATGGCTCAGTGGTTAAGAGCACTCACTGTCTACTCTTCCAGAGGTCCTGAGTTCAATTCTCAACAACTACATGGTAGCTCACAACCATTGACAATGTGACCTGATGCCCTCTTCTGGCCTGCAGGTGTAAAAAGCAGATAGAGTACTCATACATAAAATAAATAAATCTTAAAAAAAAAAAAAAAAAAAGAATCAGTTTTCTTTTTCTACAATGTGGGTGCTGGATATGGAACTCAGATTGTCAGGTTTGGCAGCAGAATATTCCCATCATCGGGAAGCTCTGATGTGCTCATTCAAAAGCAGCAAAGTCTCCTGTGCTCTCTTCGCCTGTCCCTGCGCAGTGGCAACAGCAGACCGGTCTGCATTCTGACTCCATAACTTTCAAGAAAGTTATATAGCTGGGCATATAGGTTTATGCCTGCAATCTCAGTATTTTGGAGGTTCAGGTGGAAGAACTGCTTCTTAGTTTAGGGCCAGCCTGGGCTACTTAGACCCTGTTTTTTTGTTTTTTAAAAATACAAAGCTGGTGAGAAGGCTCAGCAGGTAAAGTTGCTTGCTTCGAAAGCCTGGTGACCCTGAAACCCATTCTCCTCAAAGTTGACACCTCCATACCCACCCATGCCCACGGACATCCAGTACCACTCCCACAATAATAAAGAAACCAGAGCAAGCAAAAGAAACAATATCACTGCTGTGTCACTAACTCTTGAAATGGCTAAGTGTGAAGACAACTTACGTGTGTTCTAGAGCTGTTACGCATGAGGTGAATACCACAAGCACCAACCAGCTTTCTCTCTCCTACCCCTGTTTGGAATCAAGGATTCAACCTAGAGCAGAGTTCAGAAATCTGTGCTTTTTTTTTTTTAAGCAGTAGAGGAGCAGAGACACACAGGAAGGAGACTCGTTAACTCCTGGGGAGAATAAAACCCAGTAAAAAGATGAACAGAACAACCTTTGGGCTTCAAACTCAGTCCTTGTCTTTATGGATGAATTAGCCATAAGCAACAACTGACACTTAGAAGAACCAGTCCCACATACCTCTGAGGAAAATCTGAAACCTGTCCCTCCTTGAATTCATTTTGTTGTGTTTAAGATTTCCGCTTGTTTGGCCCTCCAGTTGCCTCCAGGAGCTAGCCACCTATCACAAACGTGCAAAGAGGGTACTCCCCTGATGTAAGGTGGATGGTTGTTTTGCTTCCACCTACAGAGTGATAGGTGCTGAGCTTCCTGACTGGTATGCTACAAAAATGCCCGGGCACACTTCCCAGCCCCTAACCGCACGGCCACGGCTTTTGTGAGCACTGTGGTTCGGTGTTGAGACACGTCCAGCTTAAACGCTGGTGGGCTTGAGCTCTTGGCACGGAGCTTTGGAACGGTGTGAACAGCTGGGGTTGCCACTATTGTAGACACCACTGTCAGGCAGCCCAGCATGTAGGGTAGGGAAATGTGGTTTGAGGGTATATGGGCATGCCCGCTGAGAAAAATACAGAGAACACAGTGATCCTGGAGGTGAAGGAAACTTATTGCCAGGTCTTACCCCAATCACTGCAGAGAAGAATGAGATGAGGCAGTAGCTGTGCTTCCTGAGATCGGGGTATGGATCATGGGATGGTTTGAATCATGTGATAAAACATGCTCTGGGAAAAAAAATCTCTGAGAAACAACTCATGTCCGTGTCAATTTGGACTCAGAAATCAACTTAGGATTCCAGAATGTGAACCACGAAAGCATTTTATCATTTAAATCAGTCATTTCTATTTGTAAGACGTGTTTGTGGCAGTGAGCCTGGGACAGAGCCGAGACTGCCACCCCATGGAGCCATCTTGAGTGGGAAAGGAATGCTGAGAATTTTTTTCTGTCTCTCATGTCCAATTTCATCCTTTTTCTTCCTGATCTGTGGCCCTGGATTGGGGATCTGTAAACCGCACCCCCTACCCTTCTCTTGCTGGCTGCAGGTTGTGTTACTAGCTGGTAGCAGTAGAATGGAAGGCATGATGAAGTAGAGCCCTCTTCCCAGTTCCAGCTTCTATCAGTCTTCCTATGGAAATAGAAGTTAACAACAGCTCCTCTCCAGATTCTCCCAGCAGATTCAATAAGTAGTAGCTATGATATCTCTTGGAAATGCTACCACCGACTGTGTTCTCTTAGTGACATGCACACTAGACAAATCACGACCCGTTAGACTTCTGCCCCAACTAGATGAAGGAGTCCAAGTCCAGCAGAGGTCCAAGGTTTTATGTGACTTCTATTCCTGGAATTTCAGAGCCAGCAGTGTGGAGACTCTCCTCTGACACCTGGGTCATGATATCCTTGCTGTAGCCACTTCTGGATTTACAAATGTGTTAACTCAACGTCCCTTTTGGCTACCACAGCCTTCCAGCTTCTGAGTAATTCATTTCATGTATCAACTTGCTTCTGTGGTTTTCCCTGGAAGGATACTGTACTTGGTACCATGGATAGGTTTATCTATAACCCTGTGGCCCATATATGTCTTACAAAGACATCTAAGTTAGATGCTACTTCCTGTTCAAGAATCAGTGTGACAATCAAAGTCTCTGCATAGTAGGTTTCTGGAAGACAGAAACTTGCTCATAGGCTGCAGTCATAGTTACTTTGTCATTGCTGTCATAAAATACCCCCACACAAGCAACTTTAGGGAAAGACATGGTTTATTCTTGTTTACTGTTTGCTGGGGGATATGGTCCACAATGGTGAAGGTATGGAAGCAGGTGGGGAAGGTGTGACAGCAGGAAGCTGGCTTTACACATCACATCCACAAGCAGCTACAAACAGCACGAATAGTGAGGCTAAATCCCCAATGGTCAATAAACTTCCAGCAAAGCTCCACCTCCCAGGTTCCACAGCCTTCCCAAACAGCGCCACCAGCTGGAGGAGGTGTTCAAACACGAGCGCTTATGGGAAACAGTCGAACCACAAAAACAGAATACTGTCTGCTGGTGTGTGTGTGTATGTCTTCATATGTGTAGAAGTGCATGTGTGTCTTCAGGTACATACGCATGTGCATTATAGAAGGCAGAGATCAGCTTTGGATGTCATGTCTCAAGTGTTGTCCACCTTATTTTTGAAATTGGGCCTTTAGTTGGCTTGGGACTTGTTGGGCCATCTAAGCCTGCTAGCCAGCAAGCCCTAGGGTTTCTCCTGTCCCTACCTCCTCACCAATAGTATTACAAGTGCTCACCACTATAGCTAACATTTTTTATATGGGTACTGGGAACCAAATTGAAGTCTTCATGCTTTTAAGAACTGAGCTATCTCATCAGCTTAGTGTCTGATACTTATATTCTCCTCTTCCTCATGTGTGTGTGTGTTTGTGTGTGTTTATGTGTGTACCACAGGACACTCATTGGTGTCATACCTCAGGAGCTGCCCACTTGTTTTGTAAGACAGGGCTTCTCGTTGGCTAGGGCCTCACTGACTGACTATGCTGGTTGGTCAGTAAGTCCTGGGGATCCCACCACTGGGCCTGTGTGTGTGTGTGTGTGTGTGTGCGCGCGCATGCGCGCGCGCTGAGAATCAAATAAAATAGTTCCTATGCTTACAAGACATTCCTCTCACTAACTGAAATGGTATCTGAAAATACCTATTCAAAATCCATGTTAAGTTGGGTGTAGTGGTGTGTGCTTTAGGCAGAGGAAGGTGCATGTTTGAGTTTGAGACCAGCCTGATCTATAGTCAGTTCTAGGACAGCCAGGGTTACACAAAGAAATTGTCTCAAAGAACCAAAAGAAAATCCATGCCATGTTATTCTCTAGTGGTATCTACTTAAGAGTCTGAATAATTAACTCCTCACTAGATGGCAACCAACCACCACACACAATGTTGAATTCCATTCATACTATGTGTGGACAACTGAATTCAGCGACATTTTATTGAGTGATCACTATTTCAACCCTGTTGACTAAAAGCAACTGACCACAGTTTCAAGTTTGCCAAGGAATTTATTTAAACTCTGGCTTGATGAGAATGTTCTGGCTAGATTATTCTTTATCTCTGGGCTACATGCATAAGGCTGCTGTCCCCACATATATTAGGTAAGATAGGTTAGTGATATTGCAGCTAAAAATTTGACACATTTTGTGCCTCATGGGGATTGGCAGAGGATCTGTTTCATGCAATCAGCCCCTCAGGCCTCAAGGCCAACTGTGGCTCTTGTGTCTTGTGGTAGGGAGAGAATCTCTGAGAAACAATTCATGTCCACATCAGTTTGGACTCAAATCAACTTAGAATTCCAGAATGAGAGCCACAAGGGTATTTTATCATTTAAATCAGTCATTTCTATTTGTAAGATGTGTTTGTGGCAGTGAGCCTGGGACAGAGCCGAGACTGCCACCCCATGGAGCCATCTTGAGTGGGAAAGGAATGCTGAGTATTTCCTTCTGTCTCTCATGTCCAAGTTCATCCTTTTACTTCCTGATCTGTGGCCCTGGACTGGGGATCTGTAAACCGCACCCCCTACCCTTCTCTTGCTGGCTGCAGGTTGTGTTACTATCTGGTAGCAGTAGATTGGAAGGCATGAGGTAGAGCCCTCTTCCCAGTTCCAGCTTTTATCAGTCTTCCTACAGCTAGAACAGAAGCCACATAAGACCTTGGACCTCTGCTGGACTTGGACTCCTTCATCTAGTTGATGCTCAAGTCTCTGATGGGTCAGGATTTGTCTGGTGTCATGTCACTAAGAGGACCACAGTCAGTGCTAGCATTTCCAAGGGATACCATAGCCACAACTTCCGCAGCTGTCCTCCTTTCATTATTCTTTCTTCTGTGTTCTCTAGACCTGCCTGCTCTGGAACCCTCCTCTTTGCTGATATTCTTATCAGATGAAATCCTCTCCTGGTTCTAATCATCACACATGAACCAAGATCTGCCAGTGCACTCTACAAAGCTCAGCTCTTCCTAGGGGGAAGAACTCAGAAGATGCCATAACTTTCTGTGGATGCCAGAACTTTCTTTAGAACTCACAGATGCCAGGACTTTCTGTAGTGTAGCTGCTTGTATTACGGATGCTAATTATGTTTCCCCAAATTGTTTGCCTGAGAAGATCTGCATGTAGCTTCTGGGAACCTGCTCCCAGTTGGTTCTGGTTGCTAAATAAAGATACCAACAGCCAATAGCTGGAAGGATAGACAGAGGTGGGATTTTAGGATTCCCGGGCTTGGGACCAGGAAGAGAAATAGGAAGGAGATCCACCTGCTGGGAGAGTGTGGAGGAGAGGAGACACCATGCCTGAGAAGAGTGTAGGATAGAGACGCATGGCTGCCGTGCAAAGGAGCCAGGAGAGTGTGGCCCAGAGGGCTACCCAACTGGGCCTAGAGCAGCCAAGACAGAACATAGAATTTAGTAAGCAGTAACTTGGGATTATTGGCATGGAGGCTAGGCAGTTGCCTAGCTATTAGGCTACATTAAGGCATATTAAAATATAAAGGCTGTACATGTGTCTTTCATTCAGGAACATAAACCATCGAGACAAGAAGCAACCCCGCAGTTAATTAATTAATTAATAATTCTACAACTTTCCCTTCCATCTAACATGTCTGAAGTATAAATGTCACCCATTTGCTATTTCTCTTGCATTATTCTGTCTTATCAAATCATTTCACCAGCCCAATGAGGAAATGGAGCATCTTCTAAGCCAGCAGTTCTCAACCTGTGGGTCATGACCCTTTTCAGGTGTGTGTGTGGTGTGTGTGTGTGTCCGTCCAATAATCCTTTTACAGGGTTCGCCTAAAACCATCAGAAAACACAGATATTTATATAATAATTCATAACAGTAGCGACATTAGTTATGAAGTAGAAACAAAATTAATTTTATAGATGGAGGTCACCACAGCCTGAGGAACTGTATTAAAGGCTTGCAGCACTAGGAAGGTTGAGAACCACTGCTTTAAGCCTTTCTTTGGCTAATTTCAAACAACTTATTATACATAAGAAAGAAGGAACCTCTCGAGGCCAAACATGGCAGTTTCCAGAAATCTTATATACAGCAGCAGACGTCGCCAGGCTCAGACTGTGTGAATAAGAAACACCAGGCAGGCAGCACTATTTTTTAATACTTTATTTTGGATCCCTACTTTGTATACATGATTGTTACTTCAAGCTGCTTTGAATCTTTTGCAAAGCAAGAGAGGTTTAACATACTAATGATGCTTCCCAGACTCCTGTACAACTACAAGCCAGGTTCCATCAGCCCCACGTTGCACTCGCCCACTCACAAGTTTGCTAGACATTCACTGGGCACTTGTTTTGGACTAGGCGCGGTGGTACAAGGCGCTGGGAGCGACTATGAACACGTCTCTCGCAGAGCTCACAGTCTAGTGGTAAATTACTGAGTCAATTGAGGCACAGAGAGGTAAATGAGTTACCCACTGAGGTAGAGAGCGCTAGGTGATTGGGGAGGCGGGATGAGAGCTGGAGAGGGGTACAATGCACAGGAGGTAAGGCCCTCTGACTGAGGAGCAAGGCTGACCACAGAAACACAGTATAAAATCTGCTCACAAAAAGCGTAATAATGCTTTTAATCTCACCAGGACCAAATCCACATTGTAGTGAACTGATGTGTTGCTTTTGGAGCTCTGTACTCGCCCCCAGTGCTTTGAGGCATGCCACCAATCTCCTGCGACATGATGACTCTGTAGGCAGCTTAAAACCAAGAAGTATGTGGCTCAAATTGTAGCACTGGGGACCATATTAAAATACTTTAAGTATATGAACCTAAATGTTCAGGCATCTGTGAAACTTCTACATGTAAAACTTTAGAAACTCCTCTCGCCCCCATCCAGAGGGTTCTAATAAGTTACAGGGACTGAGGAACTAGAGATCTGTCTGTCATTTTCCCTACATACATTATTTCAGGTGTCCTAGGGCATAAATGTCACTCGGACATATTTCATAAGCAATCTAAACATGATACAGATATGTACAAAGGCGCCACATTTGGCCCTGTGTGTACACCTCACCAGTGCACAACACCTAACTGCAAATGTGAACCAGTGTAAGGCAACTCTTCTGTGAAGCAATGCTAGCCATCAGGGCAGGGCACAGTCCACGGCCAGCTGGCCAGCTGTCTTTCCTTGTGCTAGTCTTTGTGATGAAATGATTTCAGGAGGCAAGAGGTCTACTTCACTGACAAAAGGCAGTGAAGAATTATCAAAAGAGCTGATTCTGAATGAGGAACCCATCCAGGAACCTACGATGGAGGCTACTCGGGAGAACACGACTGGCCTTCAGTGCTGCTACTAGTCTAGAATAAGAGCATAGGAGCCCTCCGAGGAGACTTAACTGCTGAGGATCAAATGGGCACAGGATTCACCCACTCGGGATGGGGCACATGATTCACCCATGAGGGACGCTCCAAAGACCTTTGTCGCTCTGCACTGCTATCAGCTGCTCACTCTGAGAAGTTCTTCACTCACTGAGGAGGGTTGTCTTCTGAAATAAGACACAGAGAAATGCTGAGGGAAGGCTGTAATTGCAGCTGAGCACACAATTCAACAATTTAAAGAAATGAAGTCCTCTGCTCAAGAACCTACTCTCACATCAGCGGCAGAAATGATCAGGCTCAGGAACAAACATGCTCTCCAGCCTGTGGCTGGAAAGCACCTGCCTGAGAGCCCAGACAGCCCCCTCTGCTCAGAGTCCACCAGCTGGTTCCCTCACAAAACTGTACCACAATGATGTGGAATGTGGCGGCGGGCTCTCACTATGTAGCTGGGGCTGGATTGTAATTTGGATCTTCCTGAATTAGCTTCCCCAGTGCTGGGCTTTCAGGAATGCTTGGAATATAGGAGGCATGGAAATATCTTAAACGGAGGCTGGAGAGACGGCCCAGCAGTGAAGAGCTGTGGCCGCCCTGCCCGAGCCCCATGGTTCCTTTTCTAGCACGCATCCCTCACGAGTGCCTGAGATTCCAGCTCCAGGGGATTCAACGCCTTGGGCCTCCAAGGGCACTTGCACTCATGTGCACATACCCACAGATACACACACAATTAAAAATAATCATAAATCATAAAGACGCTTAAAAGACACGTATTCAAGTTACATATAATAAAGTGTTAGACCCTCAATATTTCTCTGATCACAAAATTGGCACATTTACCTTTCTCTGGGCATTGTGGATGCTTGCTTTTGGATGGAGAGGCCCCCATTCCATCAGTTGTTTTGCCATTTGAGTGGTTCTGTTCTACTTCACACAAATATACATCAATGGGTCCTTTGGTGCTCCTGATATGTACTGTGATAGAATCCTGGTGAGGGACACAGAGACTGTCACGGTGAGCATCGGCATCCACCAATCACAGCTTCTCAGCTAACTCACATGCTTGTAGTGTCCTTTCTACTGTGCATCTGAGAAAGGCATGCTTTCAACTGTCACTCCATTTTAAACTACTGGCCAATTCACAGTTGCAGCAATGGTCTCAGAGCTACCACACAGATAGCTGAGTTCTCCAAAGCTCTAAAGTCCTCCAAAGAAGAAGCTCTTCTCCTCTGGTGTCGGGAGTTCTGGAGTAACAACTCTATTGTACAATAAGGTGTTTGGGTTTCCAAACCAGAGCAGAGGTACTGAAGTCACAGGAAGGCTATTCTTTGTCCAGTCAAAAGATGTAAGAGGACAAGATGAAATCAAAACAAGCCTCGTGTAATTTGAAACGTCACACACAAATGAATGTTATCCTCCTACCTCAGGAGGATATCCTTGCTACCCAGGAGCAAATTCCAAGTGTTCTCATAAGAAATTAAAAATGTCATTATTTGTCTTTAGAGGCTAAATGTGTAAGGGGCATTTTCAGTTGTGCCTCCTTGTCTTTCCCATTGGGAGCTAGCCTGGCTCTCCTGGAGTCCCCCATTTCTGCATCCACACAGAGAGGCCAGTCTAGACATCACTGTCGCTCCAGTTCCTTTCCACTCTGGGATCTCATTCAAGTGTGGCTGGGTGTGACTTGCTTCTTAAAAAGCTCTAAACTTCTTATGTCCTTCCTGGTACCAGGCAGGTGACACAGACCGACCACCTTTGTACTTGGTGGCTAGAGTGTCGGGGCAGGTCTGGTTTAAATGGAAACCTTTCATCATCAAATAATGCAAGAAAATAATGTTCCCAACTGGCTGTCAGTAGAAAGAACTTCAAAGTCTAGCAGCCACTAAAATCCTTCTGTAAAGGGGATTCCTGGGCAACTAAGATGTGGCTCACGGTTCAGAGTGTGTACTCCTCTTGGGGAGTCCAGTTTGGATCCTGGCACCATATCAGGATGATCGCAACCACCAGTAACTCCAGTTCCAGGGGAGCCAACGCCAAGGCCTCCCTGGGCATTTGCACTGAGGTGCACATACCTACACACATACATGTAAGTTTTCAAAAATATTTAAAACAGGGGTGGAGGAGATGATACCTATTTCTGATTCTTCAGGCCGTGCTGTCCCTATTACAACTACTAACTTTGCCATGGTAGCATAAAAGCAGAAGGGTGATATTAAATAGATCCTTAAGGCTTTGCTCCAACAAACTGTTTACATGAACAAGTAGGAAGCCAGGTGAGGTGGAGGCCCCTGTGGCAGCCCTAGGCACACAGTCCCCACTAGAGCCTTATGTAGTCAGAGACACTGACACAGCACACTGCAGAGAACAGCCTGCCTGGAGGACCTCAATCACTGAGTTCTAATGGGACCAAAAGAGCCTCTGAATGAGCTCAAAGGCTCAGAGCGACTTAACAATTACAGTCAAGCAGCCCAGAGCACCGGGAAACCAAACCCCATTAATTCCTGTAGAATGGATTAGCCATGCCCCAAAGAAAAGCTGTGCTGCAAGATTAGTGGCTATTTGATTTTAAAGGGCTTCAGCATCTGTGGAATAACTCATCCTCATTATGTGACTGGGTTCTTGTCTAAATCCAAATCAAACTAAGGAATGTCACCAAATCACAATCTGAATGTGGCTGAGGAAAAAGCTAGTACTCCTTCATGACTAATGATCCACTGTCGGGTAACAGAGTCTCACTTCTGCTGGGGACAAGAGAAAGGAGGGCAGTGTATATTATTTTTCACTACCTCGATGAAGGGCTGGGTATGAGCGCTGGGGGACACCCAGCTGTTGGAACTCCATGGTCTGTGCTAAGAAGGGCCATCAGCTTTGGTTTTGACCCTATCCTCACCAAGTGGCCTTCTGGTGACAAGCACACTCAATGCAAATCCTGGAGCAGCTGGCAGCCAACACGAAGGCTGATCTTATGAAGACTGTACATCTGTGACCCAGTGTTCTAGCTCACTCTTAGTCTTTGGCGAGCTCACCAAAGCTCTGACTGTACCAGGTTTTGGAATTTGAAGCCCAAGGCCAATGTTATGATTTCCCCCACAGCCCGACAGCAGCAGCAGCACAGCTGAGAGCAAGCCAAACTCCGGTCCTACGCCTGGTCCTGCTGGTCACTGTGGGCGCTCCTGAAGCACTCCTGTCTCTCTGGGCTTGGCCCTCTCATCTCTGAGGTTACAAAGATCACCTCACTCACAGTGTAGAGCTTGACAAGCACACAGTAAGAAGTGATATAGTGGTCACTGACGTGGCGCTAATCCCTTTTTAAATCCTTTCTGCAGTGCAGCGATACCTACTTCTCTGGGAGCCGGAACATCCAGTCTGGTTTCCTCTGGAGCCTTCACTGCAATGACAATCTGTTCATGGAAAGCTTGAATGCCGTGGATATCCTGATAGGTTACGTACGCTAGTGTGAAGCCTGGTTAAGGATCTGACGAGATGGGCAGGTCACTACCCCTCAACACCGTCTTTCTGGTTTTGTTTGGTTTTGGAGGCAAAGTCTCACTATTTAGCACTGGATGGTCTGGAATTTGCTACATAAACCAGTAGAACTTAAGAGCCCTGCATCTTTTTGCCTTCTGAATGCTGGGAATGAAGGCATGCACCACTCCACACATCAGCATCTCTTACACAAATGCAGGTTCAAGAATAGCTTAGCTTTTATTGAGTACAACCTTACAACGAAGGGAAAACAGAAAAAAAGCTTCATAATAATGATTTCAAAAAGAATTCTTAAGATTTTTATGGTGTTTTATATATTTATAATCCAAAGAACTTTAAGGCAAATATTGATTATAACAATTTCTGGAGAAAAATATTAATAAAGCCCGTGTTTATCTTGAACATAAACACAACCCATGAAGGTAGTTATCCTCTTGTCCTTGTTACAAAAATTCCCAGCAGATGCCCAAAGACCCTGTCCAATATCAAGCCCTACATATAGTGTGCATTTCCATATGCATATAGTACCGTAGTAAGGCTAAATTTATAAATCAGGCATGGTAAGAAATAAATAATAAGAGTACAATTACAACATACAGCATACTGCAAGTTATTTAAAAACAGATTACTTCTAAAATTTTTCCTTAATATTTTTAGATCATAGCTGATTGTGGGCAGCAGAGATTACAGAAAGCAAAGCCACAGGTCAGGGGAATTCACTATGATCAAATCCCCACCTACAGTACATTCAGTGTAAATTCTCATCACTGTTAGAGTTAGTCTATGAGAACTTGAGAAAAAAGCATTCCCGGTTTGGGTAAGCATTCTCCAGAAGCAGGGAAAACCAAGTCTGCAAACAGGAAGAGCTCCCAGGAAGTTCTTAGTACTGCCATGCACCCGACATCTCCCTTTAAGCACATGACTGAATTGCCGAATGCCTTTCAGCTGCTCCTGTGTTGCCAGACACAGCTGTCACTCAGTGCAGTTGCTCTGCCTTCCTTTCTTTCAGACTACAGACTCTCTGGCTGGCTGTGGCACTGCAAGCCTTGGCTCAGATTTTCTAAGATCTGTCCTGTGGTAATAGGATTTGACTGCTGTGGAGAGTGGGGGGAGCAGGAATTCAGGGCCAACTCAGAATTACTGACACTCACAGAGGACACTGAATGTCACAGGGAGCTGGACAGTCTGGGGGCCTGGAAGAAGCAGGTGCAGAGGGCCAGTCTCTTCTGGTTCCTGCTCCACGAAGCTTCTACACAGAGTGGTGAGTACAGACACTAACTTGGTTGCAGTGCATTCTGCTTCAGAAATAAACTACCTCACAAATTAAGGGCCTAAATTTATATCCCGAATATGTCAATTAAATCCCTAAGCGCTCCCTAATACACCATCTACTCTGGAAGCAGAAACTCTGAAGAGGGTACGGATGGAAGGATATCTTTCATTTTCTTTGTCATCTGTTAACTCCAGCAGCTGCTGAGCACAGTCTTTAATCAACTCATCCAAGGCCTCTTCCATGGCCGACAGGTCAGAGAGCTCTGCCTGTAGCTTCTTCTGCTGGGGTGCGGCTCCAAAGTCGTTGAGGTCAGATCCTCTACAAAAGGAGACAAACACAGGGTCAACAGCTGCCAGAAGGGAGCAGGCTCTCTGTGGTGGCAGAGCTGGCCAAGTGAGAGGGCCTGCTAGAACATAACTGTCTGCATTTCCCTTACTCTGTCTATGTGGATTACGCCCCTTCTCTTCTTGGGACAGGGTTTCTCTAAGTAGCCTTGGCTGGCCTTGAACTCACAGACAGCCACTCACTTGCCTCTGCCTCCCAAGTGCTGAGATTTAAATGACTGACACAGTACCCTAAGGGAGTACATTCCCATCAGAGTTGCCTGTGCTTTGTCTTAAAACAGTGTCCTTCACGAACCCTGAACCTTCGAACTAACATTTTTCTGATAATATATGTCATGTGATGATCTTTGGGTTTTACACCTGTCTATGGAATCCCTAATGTACTTGAATGCTGGAATTCTTTTTCCTAAGTATACAGCTTTTTTCTACACACACACACACACACACACACACACACACACAACACACACACCAACACGGCTATGTCCATGTCTTATCTTTAGGCTTTTTCTCCACAAGATCCTTCCCAATCATGTCAACTATTTAGCACTGCCTTTTGGACATTAAGTCTGTTTTTACACTCAGGGCAGTGTGCCAGCCCCCCAGCACCACAATCACCAGTGTACCTGCTGAGAATGCAGATGCCTGCTCCTCCCCAGAAAGACCCAATCGTAACCCAGGGAGCTGGGTTTCTGGCCCTGTACTATACTACTCTGTGAGAGTCATGTTTTCCATTGTTAACTAAGGAAATACAGTTTTAAAATCCCCTCTATTCTCTTCTCTCTGTGCCTGCACCCTTTCTTTCTCTTCTCCCTCCCCCATCCCCTGGGGATTCAATCCTTAAAGCCACTGAACTTTCTTGAGAGCAGCTTCCCAATAAACCTGTCTTTAATATTCTAAAAAAACCAACCCTATTATCAGATGTTTCATTGTTATGATCTTCAAAGGGGAAATTAACTAATAACCACTTTTTTCCATTTAAGTTTTCTACACCATGTGAATGATATTCTGCGTCTGATGTTCCCATTTAGACGTAAGTAGTTTTAGGTACACTTCGAGACAAGAAGGCAACCTTAAAGAATCAATTTTCGCCTAAGAAGAATGCTAAGACTCCAATTTCTGCTCCCAAACACTGCTGGGGTTGGATAGAAGTGCCACTCACTCAAAGAGAAGGGGAAGGAACAGGATGACGGGCACTAACTCACATCCACCGAATGTGGTTCTTAGATTTCTTTTCCACCAGTTCGATGCCATCCAAGACATTGGTGATGTCATATACTCGCCTCTTCCGGACACCCAGTTTGGTGGCAACCTTGTTTAAGTCAAGAATGCCCCCAGGGGCAGATCTGACAAGATCCATAAACTTCCGAGTTAAGTATACCAGCGACACATCAAACCGGGGCCTCTTCACTTTCAGAGCTTCTGTAAAGGAAGAGAGTACCATGTGAACCGACATTTCTCGGCCCTCTTGGTCAGTCCTTATTCCCTCAGGATCAGACCAGACAGAGACAGACACCTCCACCCTCCCCTGCCGCTGCACACCAATCCATCACTGCTGGTTTCTATGGAAACACTTCTCTAGCTGAATGAAAAGCAATTTGGCCTCAGCTGGTCTAAGCAAACGCGTCAGGTTTCAATAAAGGCCAGTGTGAGTTTCCACTAATACTCATTTTTACAAGCCTCATACCTCTTATCAAAGAAGAAATATCTGTAACCATCTCCACACCACTCAGGTACAGGGTCAGAAATGGTTTTGGAGATAAATGCCTTCATTTCACACATATAATCAATCCGCCAACACAATGTATAGTTTTACTCATTCTTCTCTGGGGCATGCTGGGGTACGACCCTGACTCACGGATGCCAAGCAAGCCCTTACCACTGAGCAGCAGCCTCAGCTCCTAAGTGGAGTTTTTAAAAATGATTTCTTAATTTTAAAAGTTACTTATTTTATGTGTATGAGTGTTTTGCGTGCATGTGTGCACACCGTGTGTGTCTGTGTGTGTGTGGTGTGTGTGTGTGTTATGTGTGTGTCTAGTGCCCACACAAGTCAGAAAAAGGAATAGGATTCCCTGGAACTAGAGTTGCAGATGGTGTTGAGTTACTGTGTAGGGTCTGGGAAATCAAACTGGGTCCTCTGGAAGAAGAACAAGTGCTCAACTACTGAGCCATCTCTCCAGGCCCTCATGCAGAGTTTTTAAAAGCAAGAATGAGTAGGAAGGGAATATTTTATAACATGCTCTTTTACTATCGTGAACATCAGGATCATAAACAAATGTATTTCTCTTCCTTCCTTCCATTCACTCATTCTTTTTTTCCAAGACAGAGTTTCTCTGTGTAGCCCTGGCTGTCCTGAAATTTTACTGTGCAAACCAGGCTGGCCTTGAAATCAAGAGATCTGCCTGCCTCTGCCTCCCAAGTTCTAGGATTAAAGGCTTGCACACTATGCCTAGCTGGACTTCGTTGTTCTTAATGGCTGCACATTTAACTGCATGGAGTATCTGGTGAGTTATCCCAGTCCTTGGGTACATAAACTCAAACAATGATCACAAGACAAGACAAGCCAGGTTTCACTCTTCTCATTTCATACTCACTCACTTTATTGGGTACACTTTAGTCTTATTAGCTCAGGTTATAAGCACATTCTGAGGATGCCAGCCATTTTATAAATCACCAATCTAACTGAACATCTCTAACAAGGGCTGCTACGGAGATAGTTCTCTCACCAAGAGAGCTGCAGGGGCCTGATAAGAACCTCTGCTATAAACAGTGGTGTGCTGAGTGGTACTCACAGTTACTTGAGAACATGAAATGCAATCTTTGCTGGAGTGGAGAACTGGGGATGCTCCTAAGGGCGGATGAAGAGGGGTGTCTGCCACTCCAAGGAGGGACAAAGTAGTATCTGAGAACTGAGTGCACACTGGGGTCCAGACTAGAGGTAGAAGAGGCAGCAGAACCAACTGAGCTTGTGATTCGGAGCTTGTGACAGAGGCAGCAGTGTACACACACACGGGATGAAGACTCCAGCTCCAGAGCTACACACACAGGACCAAACAGTGACTCAGAGCAAGCTGCTCAACCTCTCTGGGCTTGGCCTACTCAGTTATGATGGATGACAAAGGACAGCTACATTTTGAAGTGTGGTCATTCAGGCACAGGTGTGGGACAGTTGAAAGAAACACCTCAAAGGTTAAGCTGACTTAACTTGCTGACCAGCCACAGGGGAGACGGTGGCAGATGCCCAAGGAAACAAAAGATGGTTTCTGAGATACACACCTGGGCATCTAGATAAAAAACCTGCCCAGGAGAAGGACCTAAGGAGAAGAAATCAAGGGAGGGACCATCAATTGCTCATGAAGGCTCATCCAATATCCTAAACATGAGCCCACAAGAAGTAAAGCACAGAGGAGTAAAGGGACCACAGGAAACTCTGTGGTAGGAGGCTTTGCTGGCACATCTAGTGCTGCCACTGCACTAAGAGGGCACAGACACGGCTCCTCCCATCCAGCCTCGGTTTCAGCCCACAGCAAGGTATCCTCTGCTGCCATATTACTTGTATTCTCATGACCCCGTGTACATGCAAAACCAATCAAGTTAACCACATGATGCCCAAACTAGAAACCCAAACCCACTGAGGCATCAACTTACTTCTCATGGACACATACTGTACATTTCTTCTAGATTAATCCTTATTTTTGATGGCTGGGAAAAAAGAAAATGTAAGAATTAACTCAGCATTTTATAAATAGTAATGAGAATAAATTTAGTTCTGTGGTAGTTCTTTTTTTAAGGCCTTTTCCCCCATCTTGAAGTAACAATGGAGTGAGGAAGGGGGTCTTTGCAAACTGCACTTGGTCTGTGATGTAAGCCCCTCCAAGGACCCCTAGGCTTCACATACTTCCTTGTAAATAAAGGAAGGCTAGAGGGAGACGGGATACTTAGTGGGAAACAATTCCCAGCAGACACTCCTATACCAGCCGCAGCAGGTGCTGGGGAGCAGACGGGTCGGTTAGGTTAGGGCATGGCCCTAAGTCTTGGAAAGCTCAGAGATGTGAAGTTGTGGCACAGAGGTGAGGCTCATTCCTGGCTACTTAAGTGGCTCCAAAAACGTGCTCATCAACTCTTAGACAGCTAAGCACTCCCATTAATAAACAATCAGAAGCCTTAAAAAATATAATGGGAAGCAGTACATGCTATGGATAGAGAAATAAAAATCCCCTTAGATTACTGAGACGACCAGGCAAAGGACAGCAACCCCAGTGTTAGTCTTGCCATGCTGCTGGGTGCTTGGAGGCTGTATAAACTGCAATGGTGATTTGCAATACATTTAGGAACTGTTTTTGCTCCCTGCATAGGTATACACTGCAGCCATGTGGGAGTGGTCCAGTTTTGTAACTAGAAAGATGACCAATCACATCAAGGCTATGCTGAAGTGTTGATGTTTTAAGCAGTAGAAACTCACCAAGGACTTCTGAACAAGACAGTCTCATTCATGGTCTATAAATGTGGTACATGTGGGACAGTGAATTGGCTAAAGGGTCAGGGGTGGGGCAGCTGGAGGCCAGGTGGACAACAGAGAAGCTGCTCACACCAGAGTTACAGAACCTTTGCAGCTGATTCTTGTCACCTCTGACAAGAACATCTGGTAGCAGGTTAATTTAAGATGACATCCTACAACAAAGCCAGTTTAGGACAGTCTAGGATTGAAATGACCATGTGACATGCTGGATGTGCAACCCTGAAGCTGAATGCTCCTGCCATAGGCAGGGACTAGCTCCCAACACTGTTGGCAATGGCATCCAACAACAGAACTCTGTAGCAGTCCTGTGAAAGTCGACCAGAGACAAGTGTGACCAACTGTCATTGCTAGTTTTACATGTAACCCTTCTCCAAACACATTTTGGGCTAGCTACCAAAGCAAGGTTTTTCTTCTTCTTACATTTATATATTTTGCATGTATGTGGATAACCTGTGGAGTCAATTCCCTCCTTCCACCATATGGTTCCTGGGGACTGAATTCAGGCTTTAAGGTCTGGCAGCAAGTGCCACAACCTACTGTGTCATTTGACTGGCCTGTAAGGCTTTTTTGAGAAAGGTCTCATAGCCCAGGCTAGCCTCAAACTTAACCTATTCCTAAGGATGACTCTGAATTTCTGATCCTCCTGTCTCCATCTTGAGTGCTAGGACTGCAGGCATATGTCTCAGCAACCATTTATTTAGTCCTGGGGATTGAACACGGGTTCTGGTGTATGCTAAGAAAACACTATCAACTGAGCATACACTCCGGCCTCAAAGCAAGGTTCCTGAATTGAGAAACAAGCTCAACCTCTCACACTGATGTGAAAGGTGTGTTAACAAGTATCCTGAAGTGTTAATACACACTCCTAGCTGCCTACTGCAGAAGCTCCCTTTTAACTTAGAGTAAGAGGGCCAAGTTCTGCATAAAGACTGCCTATTGGCTGCCCATTTGCTTTAGAGGGGCATCTCTTCTGCTTATAGTTTGGTACAGGGACACCACTCCAATGAGACACAAGCCCATACCCTGCAATAAATGCAGATTCTGTATACACTGGATGTACTGACATAGGAAACAGACTCCAAATCATCATTTATAGTCTCCCCTGTGTCTAAAATCTTTCCTTCTCTTTCTGAGATAGCTTCTTGCTATAATGTCCTGGCTATTCTAAAAGTCCCTATGTAGCTCAGGTTGGTTTCGAATGTGCCATCCTCCTGCTTCAGCCTCTGAGTGCTGGGACCACATAAATGTGCTCAACATGCTTGGCTAACATCTCTCACTATGAAGCTGCAAAGCCATCTTGCTTACACATGGAAGGGCAGAAGACTGCCCACCCCCTAGCCACAGTGGACACCATTAGAGACCTCAGGACTTTCAGAGAACACCCAGCAGTGACCCCGATAAGTGAGTTGCACATTTGACATGCTCCAACCCCTTCCATGCTACTCCAATTCTCACATCTAGAAACCTGTGTCTACACCAGGGAATACAGAGTGGAGTTTTGCCATCCCCGGCCCCATCCCTTGTATCTATAGCTTTAAGTGGCTTTAGAATCTTCTCTTTTTGGAGGGTTGGGGCAACGATGAGAACAGGATCTCACTGTATAGCCCAGGTTGGCCTGGGACTTGCTATATAGCCTAGGTAGGCCTTTCACTCACCATCCTTCTGCCTCTGCCTCCCAAGGACTGGCATTACAGAACTGGGCCACCACACCTGGCTAGAAGCTTTAAAGGTGGAAGAGAAAAATAAAAAGTGACTTTTAGAGACTAATGTCCTAGACACTGCCTCCTAAGTAGCTAATTCTCTCTCTGCATAGGTTTCTCTGTACTAGCTCTCGTGTGGGAGCAATACTTCCTCAGGGGCTCACTGAGCACTAACCTCTCTAAGGTGGCTGCATTCATATCACCGTCCAGACCTTCCTTACCTTCTAATGTGCAAACCAAGTTCACCTCCATCCAGGACTATTTCCTCCCTGGTCCAAAGCCAAGTCCAGGTTTAAGCCATTAAACTTAACCTGGCAAGAAACACTTAGCAAGATATGTAACTGCTCTGCACAATGGCTTATTAATTCTTTACATTTGCTAGTCAATTAAAAAAACCACTGACATGTTAAGTCACTATTTTACAGGCAAGAAAATAGAGTCCCCACTTTATTAACTTCTTGCTTAATCCTTTGTCCACAGCCAGATCTTCACTACAGTATGAAACAGACTGAAATACACAAGACCTGCAGAGGACTGAGCAGTCAATACAGAATTGCTCTAGGGCACCCAGAGTATGCTATGACTAACACTCTTGAGGCTAAGGAAGGGCTAAAGACAAGTTACCCATGAATCTGGACTTCAAACATCTCGATGACAATATGGAAATGAGGCCAAAGATGGAGCATGGAACCTCGGAAAATTTATTTAGGAAAGCTAAACACTGAAATTTACGTTGAGAGAGAGGGTTCCACTCTGTCCTGGGAGCACTAAGGAACCACTAATTCCGTTGGCCAAATGAGGCTAGAAATACCCCTTCAAGAGACCATCAGTTAAGGGTGAAGCACATAGACAGTGAGTGAGAGGCAGCAGCAGTGGCAGGAAACCCGCCACTGAGATGGTATTATAGCACAGAACAGCGCTTGATGGCAGCTACTGATGTTAATAACTTCAGTGACCTGGGGTGGGGTTCTGGAGGCAATTCTGAAAAAGGGAAAAACGTAACAGCCATGCCCAGAGTGCTGGCTTGGGCACCACGGTAGGCAGAGCACCATTAGGGTAGGATTCGAGAAAGAGGTTGTTTTCTTAGGCAAGAGGTCGGTGAATCTGGCTTTGGATATAAGTTTGGAATCTGCACACCCGCTGCTCTTCCAGAGGGCTCAGTTCATCCATGTGCCAGCTCATAACCACCTGTGATGAGCTCCAGGGGATCTAATACTGTTTTCTGGTCTCTGTGGGCACCAGTACACATGTGGCATACACACAGACTTTTTTTTTTAAGTTTTAGATCTAAGTAAGGACATCTAACATACAGTTGGGACAGCTCTAGGAAAGTTGTATGGATTTGGGAGTTACCTTGAGGCAACTAAAAACACCAGATTGGATAAGAATATCTAAAACTTCAGAGGGTGTTATCTTCTGATGCCGTACAAAAAAACTAAGCAGTTTTTTTCCAGTGTGAGCATTTAGAGTGTCTATCAAATCCTTAAAAAAAAAAAAAAAAAAAAAAAAAAACCTATCATGGTCACAGGCCACAAGTTAGGAGTAGTGAGTGGTCACCTACATGAACAAACTGTGGAGAATCCTGGATGATACCCACATGTCTGAAAAGGGACAAGGGGACAAGGGGACCCACCATGGCTGTCAAAGGCACAAAAAGAGTTCTCAGCCAAGAATGAGTGGTTAGTTGTGACACAAGATAAGGTGGGAAACTGAAACTCATACTAGAATTGACAAAACCGTCAGTAATCTAGTGCTTAGGATTCCAGTCCCCCCCCTCCCCCAATTCCCCCCACCCCCACCCCCGTGCTGCGTGGTAATGCAAGAGGAAGTGGAAACTGAGCAGAAATCACTTTTTTATATATAGAGAAAGAAGTCAGGGAAAAGTTGTCACCTGCAGTCATTCTGAGGTTCCTCCCAGCTTGCTCACAAGGCCAGACATCTCTGTACACACATCTCTGAGTCATTTCTGACAAACTCTAAGAATAACAATCTCAAGGTTGCTCCGAGGAGTCAGACAAGACAATGCTCATGAGCTATCTGGTACGGGACTGGCCAGAATGGTTTGGATATAGCTTGCCTTGCAGAGAAAACAGCGATCAGGAGACACGGACAAAGGTCAGATTCAGTAGGGACCCTGAGAAAGGTGGGAAGCACAGAACGGAGGGAACTTTCTGCTCTTTCATTTCCCCTGTCAAACAGCAAAGACGGGCAGGCAAGATCGCTCAGTTGATTAAGGCACTTGCCACCAAGCTTTACAAACTCCACCAGAGTTCCATCCGCGAACCACAAAGGTGGAAGCATGGAACAGACTGCCCCAAGTTGTTTTCTAAGCTCTACACGTGCCTCACGGAATCCACGCGCTCGCGGCCCCCGCCCCAACACAAAGTAAGTAAATCCCATAGAAACATTTAAAAAGCAAAGAGCGGTTCAAGAATCCGGAGCTGCAGCAAGAGCCCCGAGGCACCAAGCGACACAGTGCAGAGGGCCGGCGCAAGGAGCGCGTCCCACAGCACGCGACCCACCCCACCCCCCCGTGCCCGGGTCCCGGCTCACCAGTAGGTTCTCCACGTTGATGGGGTCCCGGCAGCGGCGGCGCACGGTTTCCTGCGCCGGGTCCACCAGCAGGCTGGGCAGTCTCCGCGCCGTCCGCTGCTGACTCATGCTGTCCCGCGCCCCTCGCGCCCCACGCGCCCTCCCGCCTTCCCCGGAGGCTCGGCGCGCGCGTTCCCGGCCCTTCAGCGCCGCCCGGCCGCCCGCTCCACCCACGGAGCACTACGGCTCCACCCACGAAGCGCCGCGGTCCCACTCGCCCAGCGATGCACCCAGGCGCGGAGGGGATCAGGGTAGGCGCGGAGGGGGACCAGAGTGACCGCGGAGACGCTCAGGTTCCCGAGCCGGCCATCTTTCCGCATGCGCAGTGCGCCTGCCTTCGCACATGCGCACCGCCTTCCGTGAGATCTCCCGCGCACACGGGTCCTCGCCCGCTGCTGACGCCCGGGAGTTCCGGAGGATGGATCCTCGGAGAGGATGGCTGGATGTAGGGTGGGATAAGGAAGAAAAGAGGTGGAGCAGGGATTCCGGGGGACCGGAGCGGGCGCTCTCTAGCCCCGACCGGCGGACTGACGGTTCTGAGTGCCCAGGGACGATGACTGTCCAGCTCCATCACGCATCCAATGGTGCCTAGCACATGCTCATAAACAAGCCATCTTGGAGGGACCAGAAGGCGCAAGCTTCTAAGCCGAGCGCCAGAGAGGCCCAGGCAGGGAGATCACGTGTTTGAATTCGAAGTCAGCTAAAGTTCGTCGTGAGAATAGACTTTGTCCCCAAAATCACAAACTTTTTTTTCTGTATCAGTTTTTGATTACTTATTGTATCAGATATCGGACTGGCTTAAGAAGATACTGTTTTGAATATAACAAACTGGATCTCAGAATCCAATGGAGGAGATAGGTAAAACATTTTAACTAGGCTTGGAGAGATGGGAGCACTGGCCGCCTTCCAGAGGATCTGAGTTCAATTCCCATTACCCACATGATGGCTCACAACCATCTGTTAGCTCCAGGCCCGGGGGGATCTAATGCCCTTTTTCTGGGCTCCACAGAGACCAGGCACGGACATGTTAACATGTTATACAGACATTCATGTAGGCAAAACACCTACACATTAAGAAAGTAAACTAAGCTTTAAAAAGAGAAAAGAAAAAAGAAAAGAGATGTGAGTTACATGGAGCCATAAGTATCTTTTCAAATTGTAAGGTCTTAAGCCAGTTTCTAAAAGTCGTTCTGTGCCTTAGTTTCTAAATTTGTAATGTGAGTTCTTAATGAAGTTACTAGCTTCTTCTCTCTAAAACCTGTCTCTGTAAAATTGTCCCAGTAAACTGCCCCTCCCACTCCTAAATAGCTTCTTTCCTGTCCTGTCCTCTTGTGAGTTGGGTGTGTCCTCTGACTCATTCTGTCAAATCTTTCTCTGATTTCTCACTTTGTTTGTTACTTTTAAACATGGCTGCTTTCTTCTACAAACCAACTTTACCTTCATTGTTAGAATCAAATGTATGTACTAAGGTCTTTATTCCAACCAGGTAGTACTATAATCCAGAACGTGTCTGCATTTGGCCAGATCATATAGACCTAGAAAGTTTTGGATGTGATCCCTTGCCAGAGTAGCCATGTTGCTGGATTAAAATTCCTTTACAGTGTGATTTTGGTGTTTTGCCTGCATGCATGTCTGTGTGTAGACACCAAGTCCTCTGACATTGGAATTACAGACAGCTGTGAGCTACCGCGTGGGTGCTGGGACTTGAACCTAGGTCCTCTGGAAGAGAAGTCATTGCTCTTAACCACTGAGCTGACTCTTCAGCCCCGATTCACTTATTTTTAAATTACGTGTATGTGTGGGGGGTGTGCACATGAGTGCAATGCCTTCAGAGGCTTGAGGCTTCTGGCTCCCTGGGAGCTGGAGTTGGAAATAGCTTTGAGCCTCTGGATATGGATGCTCCAGCCCTCTTGGAAAGGCAGAAGTGCTCTGAACTACAGAGCCACGTCTCCAGCCCCTATGTGTTTGAATGAAAGGGTAGCACAATCTGGAAATTCCAGGCTGAAGGGAAGCTCCTGAGCTGTAGGAGTGACGTCCGGGTAGTGAGGACAGAAAGGGCTTTTGGAGGAAGTTGGCTCCCGCTAGATTATGCATTTCTAGGGGTCAGATACCTTCTTAGGGGGTCAGATGTCTTTTGTCCTCTTGGGATATCCAGTGTTTAGCTTGGAGCATGGCAGGTAGCAAGCACTCAGTAAATGTTTGCGGAAGATTGGTAGAAATAGAATACAGTCGTGGAAAAGTCATCTCTAGAAGAGAAAGAGCACAAAATAGAGCACATTTTGTGCAGTGATGGAGAGTTTCTCAGAGCAACTAGGAGAGCCTCTACCACAAGGAGTTTGCAGAGATCCAGTGCTGGAGAACAGGGTGGCTAATTTCAAGGCCCCTTTATCCATTCTCTGTTGAATGTCAAACACTCTCTATACCTTTGTTCATGTGATCTGAAGGGTATGGCTAAGCGTGGTGGTGTATGCTCAGAATAACAACACGCTGGACACTGAGGCAGGACCACCAGATGTTGGAGGTTAGCCAAGGTTACATGGTGAGAGACCATGTCTTAAACAACCAAAACAACAGAAAACAAGCTTCCTCTTGCCAGCAAGTCCTGAAGAATCCTTTTTCCCCCCCCCCAGTTTACAGATCAGAAAATCGAAGATCAGTAAGATTACAAAATTTACCCAAAGGGGCTAGCTAGCGAGTGCTAGAGAAATGGTTTGAGTTCACAGCTGGATAATTCTTTTGGTATCTGGACCCTTGAGCAGCTTGTTGAAAACTGACCATATTTTCTGCAGTCAAAAGGAGTTAGGCCAGTGAAGGAAGGGCGTGACTTAGGACAGGTGTTAGCATTCCAGACTAATGAAAGAGCTTGAGTGCACCCATCTGGTCAAAAGGAGAACAACTGTCCAGTCTTCCCTCATCACATAAAAGCCCAGTCTATGTGGCTGTAGCCTGAGGTCTAAACCATCCCTGCATTGTTTGAGCATCTTTTGGGTCAGGAGCTACAAGCAGGCATGTTGTAATGAACATAATGTACTTTTGGAGACAGGGAAAATGGATGATGCTAAGAGTGACAAGGTGGTCATCCACACGGAGAGTGTTACAGCCTTTGTGTTCTGTTCAGTTCTGCTTTCTGTAGCTGTTGTTATAACTAGAGAGGTCCCTAAATATTGCTTCATGTATAGAGAGAATACATACATAGAGTCCTTGCACACATAGAGGACTGTCTTATTCAAACCTTTATATCTCTCCTCCTTCCTTTCCCTCTTCACTTCTTCCTCCCTCTGCCTCTTCTACCTTCTTCCCTTCCTGTTCCCCTTCTTCTTCCTTTCCTTTCCTTTTCCTCGTCCTCCTCCCCTCTTCCCTTTCATCCTCTTCTTCCTCCTCTTCCCCTTCCTCCTTTTCTTGCTTTTCCCTCCTTCTTCCCCTCTCTTCTCCTCCCCCTTCCCTTCCTTCCTCTCCTTTCTCCTCCCCCTCCCCTTCTTGCTCTCCCTCTTCCCCTTCCTGTTCCTCTCCTCCTCCCCCTCTCCCCTTTCATCCCTTTTCTCCTCCCCTTCTTCTTCTTGCTCCTTCTTCCACTCTTATCCCACCCTGACTTGCCCCATATCCCACTCCTCCTCTTCTTTAAAACGAGGGCCCCGCCTTTATAGCCCAGATGGGCTTGAACTCACTGTACTCAGGCTATCTTGTCTCCTGTCGTCCAGGTGCCCCTGATTTGCATCCCCCTGGTTACCGGAGGACTTTCTTTGGAATCCAGTTTGAAGTTGATTCGCTAACCTGCACTGGGATTTTGAAGAAAGTCTGTCAGATGAATTGCATTAATCTTTTCTTCCTCTTTGTTTGCTTTTGGTTGTCTAGATTTGATTCAAATGGCCATGTTAACTGTTAGTCTTTGCCTACTTGGGAGTTCCTGTTTTGCCTTTGATTCCTTATGTGTCACACTTATGTCTTTAGGGGAATTGTATGCCAGCATGCATTATTGAATTTATCAAGTTCCTTGACTTTCACTGGTTTGAGAGTTATTCCTTATGGTAATTGCCTTTAACTTTGTCTCTTTCAGTCTGGGTTTTCTGTTTTGTTGTTCGTTCTGTGTGCATTATGTCTTTTGTTTTGCTAGAAGCTAGCTTAGTGGAGGGAGGTACTAGTTAAGCCTGACTTAGGCTCGTTTCAGTGTTGTAGTTAATTTAAACTAGGATTTACTCGTATAGCCCTTTCCTGACTTCATGGGAGGTGTTGTTTAATTTAGAATGACAAGTAACTGTGAACTGAGTGCGGGGATTCAGGTGACCCTGGTACTTAAGGTTTGTTTTTTTATGGAATGTTCTGGTTTGATATTTGATGTTTTAATAGGAGTCCTGCAGTCCTAGACCCCTTAACTTGACTGGTGAGCCGTCGAAGTCGAAATCCTTGCTCTGCTTTGCCTCTGGCTGGTAGTAGGCTTATGCGACCATGCCGCTCCAGAACTTAATTCGCAAGGTATTTAGTGTTAAGCTCTTGAATTTAGACCAATATGCAATAAGTAAAACCTAGCGCAATAAGTAAGGCTCCCTTTCAGCCCTCCCCCACACCCATCAGTACTATCAGAAGTGCCTATTTGTAGGATATTTAAAAGAGCTTAATCATCAAATGGGATTTTAAAGGGTGAGTTAATCATAATGGTTTGTTATGAGAGAATCTACATGCAGTAGTTATATGAAAGACATGAAAAACAGAGGAGTAGAGCCAAAAGATGGGCTTGAAACACTTTCCTGGAAGAAAAGGAACCCAATGGGCTACACTTTTCTGAGCTAAGGGATCTTAGTCCCCACCTTGAGTCAGTAAGTCTGGGGCCCTTTGTTGAGGCCCTTATAGAGCATTAGTTAACTCGATTCATTTAAATCCGGGTCATGTAAAGGACCTAGGGAGAAGCACCGTTCCCTATGGGGCAGTAGAACCAGCCCAAATGGTGCAATTTACAGACATCAGAAGGTACAATCTTCAGACCTAACATTAGAAACCTTCTTTAAGACCTCAAGTTAAGCAAGCCTTCTTGACTGAACAGATTCAATGCTGAGACATAAGGAGTTTAAAGCCGAACCATTCAATGCGGTTAACAACCTTAACTAGCTGCTCAACTGGAACGATTGAATAGCTCTAATTGTAATGAATAAGGTATTTATTTTATTTATTAAAATACACAGATAGCTGAAATAAAATTCACGAACTGCAAAGAATTGATACCGGGCAGTAGTGTGAAAAACGCTATAAAAGCAAGGCCTGGGGAGTGGGAGGTCAGAAACACAGACTGAAGGGGATCATGTATCCAATGGAGGAAGTTGTTCACAAGGTATATGGGAGAGCATCTGTGTCCGTGGACAGCATCTGTGTATGTGGAAAGAAATACTATGGAGGACCGTGAATGTGTGTGGGAGAGAGCAATTGTGCTGCATGCATTTACAGATGTAGATGTGTGTGGGGAATCAAAGCAGACATGAATAGACATGGAAGAAGAAAATGTACAGGAAGAGGGTATTATGAATGAGGCAGAGAGGAATGCAAGTGAGAGAGAATGTGTGTGAGAGAGCATTCAATAGACAATGCTAGGCAAAGAGACAAAGGTGCCCAGAAGCCATGTCTAATTGCCTGGCTGACCTCATGGCCTCTGGGGAAAGGCCTCAGATCACTGAATGGGCTCAGAGACTGACAGGTCCTCTGAAAGTTTGAGGCTGACCACCACAGGTTTGAATTTGGGCCCATTCTTGCCACTAACATTTGAAATAAAGTCAGTTTAGTTCATTTAATAATTTTTAAATTAATCCTTTTTTTTAATTTTCAAGTTTTGGTTCAAGTTCAATAAAGACATAAAATCACTGGGTCAGGTTCATCCCCAGGAAAAAGAAAACAAAGCGTTCCCCTCTGTGTCGGGTGTTTTAAGTTAATGAACTAGGAATAGGAATGATTCATTGGGCTGGGAAACAATCGACGCCTTTTCTAGTCGCCTTTTCTAGTGGGCCCACTTTGTTTTCTAATTAATTTTTAATCGGTAGGAGCCTGTGCATTTCTAAGATTCATTACAGACTTTCAAAGTTAAGATTTAGTGTTTTCCCCAAAGTCATTATAAAAACCAGTGAAAGTTTGCAGGCAGCGTTGTTTATGTGCGCAGGAGACTGTTGGATTTATACGGAGACACACGAGGAAGAAACGTGCAGGAGGATGTAGATGAGCGAGGAGGGGAGATATGTGCGAGAGGGTGGCTATTTTTTTTTTTCTCGTAAGTGCAACACTGTGGTTATAGTAAGTTTAATGTTGGTTGAAAGTGGTTGCCCTTTGTTTGGGGATGGCCTTGTGAATGAGAGGAAGCCATTTGAAGTCTCTTTCTTCTGCTGCAAGCGGATTGCTGTGGGTGGGCCTGATCAGCTTTCTTAGGCTCGATTTTTGCAGCCACGAGCTACTAGCTATGTCTGGTGTTATTTATTTATTTGTTGGTTTATTGAACATGCACTGGGGATAGACTCTGGGGCTGTGTACTTGCCAGGCAAGCATTATCCCGCTGAGCTTTATCCCAGCAGAGAGGAATGGGGTTACATTTTATATATTTATAAAAGGACTTTGCCTCTTCATGGGGGAGAGATGGGAGGTGGGTGGGTGGGGGTTGGTGGGGGATGGGACTTAAACGGCTCCCTGCCTTCATAAAAAGTTTGCTGATTTTCACTCTGTATTTTATTTGTTTGCCAGATAAACTGTCAAAATGTAAGGGTGCCTTTAAGCAAATCACTCCCACTCACAGATCATGAAGGCAATGCTAATTAAATTCAGGAACACACAGCTATAGACACTGACACCTATAGACTCACACAGAGATACATACACGTACATAGACAGACAGACACACACACAGACACACAAACACACACAGATTTGAAAACAGTAGGGGAACTTAGGAAGAAAGATTTCAATAGGAGGAGGAAAATGAGACAATATTGGGGGAGGAAATAGGATTAAAGTATATTATATATGTATATACATATGAAACTTTATATATAATAAAATTCATATATTATGCACACACACACACATGAAAAATTAAAAGCAGCTGCAGTTTCTAACCCAAACCATGAAGTAAATACGTTGGTCACGATCAATACAACCATTACTCTGTAACTGGAGACTGTTGACTTCTGTCTTGTTTCACACTCTTCTGTCTGTCAACAGAATAGAAACATCAGTTGTCCCAGGTCCTGACAGGGAATATCAGTCAGCAGTTCCAGTGAAGAAACTGGCTCTGCCTGTAAGATCAGGTGAATCTTGCAAACACTCTCATGAACAAAACAGGGCGAAGGGTCCAGGTTACAGAATGGAACAGTGTGATTTGACACCGCACGCTGCACTGTGTCTGCCTTCCAGCAGTGAGTGAGTGAGTACCTACCTACCTTCTGGTACAGTATGGAAGGTTAGCTCAGGAGGAAAGAGCTGCAGCCTAGATGGCTGGCTGAGGGCTCCAGCTGTATGGGATTTCGTTTCGTTTTGTTTTCTTGAGCTGCAATTTTACTTAGCACAGGCTAGCCTCAAATTCGATGTAGCCAAAGGATTGATCTTGAACTTCTGATCCTCCTGTTCCCATTTCCTGGGGGGTGACTTCACAAGCATGGGCCACCATGCCTGGCTTATGTGTTTGCGGTGCTGGGGAACTCACTCCATTCTAGGCAGTCTATCTAGCAACAAGACTACAACTTCTTGAAATAATTTCATTACACAAACATCTGCAGCCAGTTAGGCTTGGCTGGGTCTCAGGCACAGGGCTCATCACGTTACTGTCCCTAGTCTCGCCTCTGCTTGGAATATTTCCTAGTTAGAATAGGAAGCTGATGCAGGAGCATTCCTCAACCTGCCCTCTTTTGTGGGAGATTGACCTTATTCTCCTATTGTCTCCTCCTAGTTAGACAATCTCCCTGTTTTTCTAGGTCCTTTGGCTGTGAGGCTGGCTCAAGCTCTCTGCTCTTATCATCATCATTATTATTAATCGGTGTGTGTTGCAGACTTGGGGCCGAGGACAGCTTGCAGCAGTTGCTTCTTACCTTTCCTCATGAGAGTAACTGGGATCCAACACAGGGTTCTGTTTTTCTGTGAAAGCTCCTGTACCCACTGAGCATCTCACTAGCCCTGCTGGGGTTCTTGAATGGCAGGAGGGTACAAGGGTATGTCTCTGACAAGTTCTGAAGACACGGACTTTCCAGAAAAGGGAGAGGAGGAAAAGGTGGGTGGTGGTGGTGGTGGTGTGTGGTGAGAGGAGGAGGAGGAGGAGGAGGAGGAGGAGGAGGAGGAGGAGGAGGAGGTATTGATGGCCATGGGTTCCTTCTGTGGGCTGGCTTCCTGAATTTTCCCCACCTTCTCTGCTGGCTGCTCGCGGCCACCTCTGTGTTGCAGGGGCCAGAAAGATCTGCACGGCAAGTGCAAATTTGTTCCTTCCCTCCAGTGTTCATCCCTCGGACCCATACTCGGACAAGGAAAGTTCCGGTCCCACCCGCAAGGTGTTCAGGGTTCCAGGCTCTTCTGCTGGTTTTAGGTAAGTTCTTTACTGTAGGGAGTTCATCAGCCTCCACTGTTGGGGGCCTGAGTCCTTTAACCTCTGCCTGCTTGAACTGCCTGCGGTCCACGGACACGCCCTGCGCGGTTGGAGACATCTGGGAGGGGGATCTCGCTCACTGGTACGTCCTCCAACCCCCCTCTTCCTCGGGTATCTGTGGCCAAGCAACAAATGACCTCTGTCCCCAGAGGCTTCCGACTTCCGCGCGGACCCCTCCCAAGCCGGGAACCCAGTGAGAGGCCAGCCAGGCGGTGGGTGCCTGCAGCGGGGGCGGGACAGAGCGAGCGCGACACCCGCGGGGCTGGCCAGTTTCCCTCCTGTGCCTACACCTGGACGGAGCCGCAGCCCCATCTCAGGTCCCCCACAAGCTTGGTGGCCCGCAAGACCCGGACGGGCGGACCTCTCGGCTCCGCGGCTCCGGGCTTTGCGCAGCACCGGCTCCGGTAGCGCGGGCTCCGAGGACGCGGGGCGAGGACAAAGGGCGCGAGGTGAGGGTGGCCGCAGGGCGGGGGGTCGCGCGCCAAGGGGTGTGGGAGGTGTCCATGTCCGTGTGCGTGCGTGTGTGTGTGTGAGTGAGACAGCCAGCCAGAGCCACAGCCAGAACAAGAGAGCCAGAGCCAGAGCAGAGCGCGCCTGGCACATGGTAAAGGCTCGGGTTGCGTAGGTAAGAACTTTGGGGAAAAGCTCCCGGTGGTGTATGCCGCGGCTCGTTTTGGGGAGGCTGTTTGCTGCCCCTGCCCCCGGGGGTGGTGGCAGAGGCTCTCTGCAGCACGTGGGACAAAGGAGAAATGGGACTTCTTCCCAGAGTGGCCAGGGAGTGCCTATGAAAGGCTGGTGGCAGTGGTGATCATTGGTTGAGGAGTTTTGGTTACTGAATCTCAGTTGGGAGCCACAAACAAAGGCTACTGGCTGAAGTCCAAGAAAGTCAGAGAGAGAGGTTGGGGTTGTGGGGGAAGACCAGGAGACACTCCACGCAGAGACACTGGGTCATTTTGCTGTCAAACCTCATTTAATCATTCGTTCTGAGGAGCAACCAAAATAAATTACCTACTTTATAGACTGAAGTTTTTCTTGAATCAACTTTTATTATAGAGTCAAGTGTTGCCCGGGGCTTGAAATGCTGTTTTATTAGCTCTTTAAAACGACAAATGTGTAAATTTAACCAAATAAACACCCGTTTATTCCCATTAAGGACAATCTTTTGCCTTTAACAATGGGCATCACACAAGATGATTCTGAACTCAGTCTCAAAAAGCCGTGCGCAGGTTTGCGTTGCATGGTGGGCTGATGTTGATAGGAGTTTTAATTTAGAGTCCATCTCGGTTTTCTTCGAGTTTCTTCAGTCTTGGCAGGGCAGCTTTCCAGGGCTCTGCGAAGCGCCAGTTCTGATGCTGGCCGACAAGCAAACTAGATTTAAGTGTGAAATCCTTTCATGTGTGAGGGGCTATGTGTCTCTCCCCCACCCCACCCCCCATGCTGAACTCCCGGCTCATCTAAAGTTTACAATAGGATCTGTTGACATTTGGTACCCCACCCCTCTCCCCAACATTTGCTTGACGGTTTCTGTTCCTCCTCATTCTGATAAGAGTATTCTTCACGCAGTTAGAAGTCATTTTGGTTTGAGACTGGCATCCCACCTTGGCCCTTCTTGTTATTGAAGGTAGCTAAAGTGGTTTGTGGCTTAAAATGTTTTAAACGTGGGGACAACAGTTGCAATCTTTGACTGGTAGGCAATTTGAAATTATCCTTCTTGTGGCTTTGTAGTTGTACTCTTGTTTAATAATTTTAACCAGATGTTGTAATCTTCTAGCCCAGCTAAGTGTTCTGAGCTCAGTACAGCAATGATTGCCCGTTTGGTTCAGGAAACCACTCATTGAGCCTCCAGGTTTCCTTTTACTGTGTCCAGTTCGGGGCTTCAGTTTACTTACTCAGGCAACCTCCAAGCAGAGCCAAGAATAGGTCAGAAAACCCAAAGGGGAAGAAAGGAGAATGTGACAAAGGTGAGAGTAAGCCCCCTGTCCCCTCCCCAGATGTGATAATCCGAGCCACCATGGATCAGGGGTTGACAGCAAGGCTACTTATTGATGGCCCCACATCTGAGAAGGGAGCTTGCTTTGAAAACCTCACATTCTCCCTTCCAGCTTCGTGCAGCGATGTGGCAGAGATGTCTTTAGAGCTTTTGTGGGCTGGATGGAGTTGAGAATATGCAACTCTTCTAGAGGGTCTGTGGACTTATAATTCTGCCTTAAAGACCCCCGGAAGTTAATGCTGTCAGTTGTGTTAATGGGTAATTTTGGCTTTGGGCTCAGTTTCTAGATACAGTGATAAATTGTAGTGCTTTAAAGCTAATTATACCAAAATATGGCAGAAGTAATACACAATTGTGACCAAAACTTTAACCATGCACGGAGGCTGGGCATGGTGGCATACGTCTTTAATCTCAGCACTCTGGAGGCAGAGACAGACAAATTTCTGAGTTTGAGGCAGCCTAGTTTATACAGTGAGTTCTAGGACATTTAAGGTTACACAGATAAACCAAGTCTCAAACCTTCCCTCTTCAAATATGCAAAGGAATTAAAAAAGCAAACCAGAAATTAGAATTATGATTCACATTTAATTACTTGAAGTCATGTTTTCTTGGCATAAAAATGAATTTCTGGTTGTACCAAAAAGTTGGTCAAAAACATTTTTTTTTTTTGAGACAGGGTCTCACTGTATTCTCTACTGCCTTGGGACTCTGATGTAGACCAGGCTGACCTTAAACTTGTCTCTGCCCCCAGAGTGCTTGAATTAAAGGTATATACCACTACACCCATAAGATAGTTAATTTATGTCGTTCTGTATTAGAATTTTTTATTTAATGATTACAAGTATTTCCTATCTTATTTTTATATTATTGTTTTAAATAATGATTGTGTATTTTGTTGTGTAGACAAAATATAATTTAACCATTTTTATAGAAATTTTTAATACCTTTCCTCTGTATACTTCTACCATTTCTCTACAATGAGAAAACACCCTTGACTGATAGCAATAAATGTGCCTCAAACTTACCTGCTCTTAGGAAGTGGCAAAAGATGCTTGATTTCTAGAACAAGAGGTCAAATAGTTTTTAGCTAAGAACTAATGTGGAAATAATCTTGTTTTTTTAGGTCATTTATCCATTCCTAGGATATGTGGGATACAATTTGCATGTTAATTTTGTTGTCTAATTAGGAGTTTTTGGGGACAGAAATTTGTGCTCTAATTTTATCTACTAAAGTTTGGACTGACATACATGTGTGTACAATGTTTTCGTTGTTTTTTTTTTGAGTGAAAGAGATATATTTTGGTGTTTGTACAGGAAAACAGCTCTCTTGGAAACATACAGTGTAAAAGTTTTTAAAACTTAAAAAAATGTAGGAGGTATGCTTGTGTGTCTGACTGTAAGTGCAGTTACTTGTGGAGGCCAGGAGAGGGCACTGTATCCCATGGATCTGGAGTTAATTGTTGTGAGCTTCTTGGCCTGCCTGGATGCTGGAAACAGGAGCTCTTCAAGAGCATTATCCTCCTAACTCTGGGCCATATTTTGCTCCCTAGTGTAAGTCTGGATGCAATTGATTCTCACAGCTCTTCATTATGGAAAATTACAAACGTGGACAAAGCTAGATCAGTGTGCCCTGATGAGCGGACAGGGCAAATTGAGCATGAGGCTGTGTAACAGAATGACCCAGGTCCTAGAGTCAGGAAACTTGCTTTACTGTTCATTTTGACCTTGAGGGATCTGGTTCTTCTCTCAAGATGCTTGTTCCTTTCTGTCCCTTAAAGAAGTTGACCTAGGTCACCTACAAGCTTCCTTCTGACTTTAACATTGTTAACATCCTTTTGTAAACTTCGCCTTTTAAGCTACTGTGATGTATGTCTCATGACTGTAGTGCTTGGACCAGCATTACAAAATGTGGGTTCTTGGCTCTCCCCACCTAGACCTACCCTGAAACTCTGTGGTTGAATGTGACTTAAAGTGTCTCTATTGAGCAGTCCAGTTTAAGAACCATGACTGTAGCCAAGATAGCTATAAGCTTGAAAGAATAAAACCAGGGCTGGGAGGATAGCTTGATTGGTAGAGTGCTTGCCTTGCAAGCATGAGAACCTGGGTTCGATCCCCGGACCTTCCTGAACAGTGTGCGGTTTCCTCCCTTGCATGCATGGAGGCTATAAGGTGAATGCATACAGTACTACTGACCTGGAATGACAGGGTGGTGTGGTGAGGTTGTTTATCATTCAGGAACTCTGAGAATTGACACCTTCTTGATTGTAAGGACTTGGGAAAGCAAACCTGAGATACAGGACTGGAATCTATGGAGGCAATTTCACTCAAAATTAAGTCTGAGCCATACTGCAGTGACACCTCCATCTGCAACGGTGTTTGTCTGGCATCTGTAACCTCATGTTGTGATACATGTTACACATGATACAAGAATACAGTTTTTGTCGTGGTGACCCCCAACCATAACGTTATTTCATTGCTACTTCAGAACTGCAAGTCTGCTACTGTTATGAATTGCAGTGTAAATATCTGATATTTCCAGTTGACTTTGGCCACCCCTGTGAAAGGGTCATTTGGCCCTCTAAAGAGTTGTGACCCAAAGGTTGAGAACAGCTGGAAGATCAAGTCTCTCTCCTCACTGTGGTAACCCGCCACCCTATATAATGGCTGGTCTGTAGTAGGTGCTCAGTAAATATTTGCTGACTGAATAGGTGTTTGTTCTTGGAACTTCTGGAACGCTGCGGGGGGGGGGTGGGCAACAGTTAGAAAGAAATTAAACGTTTACCTCTGAGGTCCTGCCTGTACATGAGCCAAAAATCTTATCCAGTTTAGAATCCTGTGTGGGGATTTGTGCCGTGGAGGACAGAAGAGGATGGTGGATTCCCAAGATGGAGTCACAGGTCAGCTGCCTGATGTGGATTCTGGGAGATGAATCCAGGGCCTTTAAAAGAGCAGTAAGTGTTCCTCTGAGCCAACCCTCCACACCTTAAAGCATCTCGCGTGTGTTTAGTAAGGCCGTGGACCCTGAGAGGAAGTGTAGCATGACAGGAGAAGATCATTATTACATCATTGTTCTGTGAGAGTAGTTCACTTCCTCATGGCTGCTTCACTGCGCTGCCTGCTGACATAGAGCTGAGGAGTCGCTCTTCTGGAGCGTCGGCCATATGAACAGCTGTTTTCGTGACTCACCATTGGCCTTACAACCCAGCAACGCTGGGATTGCTATTTGTATTTTATAGGTGAGCAGGCTTAGGTGGCTTGTTAGGGATAAATAGTATCTCAATAAAGGAATTTTCAAGGAGAAGCTACTGCACACCCCCAGACACCATTACCAAGACGCTTGTGCGCCAGGCTGTGTTCTTCAGCTCCTTTTTGTATGCCCTGAAGAGTTTATTTCACACTTACTTATTTGCATGCACACGCTTGATATGGCACATGTGTGGAGGTCAGAGTACAACTTGTAGGAGTTGGTTCTCTCCTTCCACCATGTGGGTACTGGTTATCAGACCTGGCAGCAAGCGCCTTTACCCACTGAACCGTATTGCTGGCTCCACAGTAAATACTTAAAAAATTTTTTTTAAATCATATGTTGTATCTCATAATTTAATGTACATAATTCAATTTAAAAGAAAAATGCATTCAGAGTTGTGCAGCCTTCCCACTCTCTGGTTCCAGAACAGTTTTATTACCCTTAAAGGAGCCCAGCACCATTAGCAGTGACTAGGTGCCTTTTCCAAGCAAGCCCCAACCTTGCACCTCTCTGTGAGCCTCTGTTACTGTATTGAGATTCTCTAGATAACTGACTGGGTGAAACAAAGGCTTACTCTGACGAAGAGGATAGAGTCCACCCTGAGCTGGGCTCTCTGAAGTGTCCTCTTAGGAGGGTTCTTTGTGAAGGCAGGAGTAACAAGTTGGCTCTAAAGAAGTTATTTCCTGAAGTCAGTATAAGAGAGGTGAAAGGAATGGAGGTTTGGTTGGATAAAAATGGTTTTCAAGGATAGGGGGATGGACCAGCAGTCAAGAGCACTGACTGCTCTTCCAGAGGACCCAGGTTCAGTTCCCAGCATCCACATGGTGGCTTGAGACTATCTGCAACTCCGGCTCCAGGGAATTCGACACCCTCACACACACAGGCAATAGAAATAAAATAGAAATAAATACATCATTTTTAAAAGTGGTTTGCTATGAGAGACTGCCACTGTCCAGCCTTAGTGACTCACATCCCTGTCCTGGGAAGGCAACTACATGGAGAAAGTGACTCCAGATGCATCTGGACTCTCCAGGCTGTCCTGTCCTGCTGAGTGGCCTCTCACCGAGGGAGCAGTGGTAGCTAGGAAACAGATCTTTATCTCTGGGAGTGGGGATCAGTTTGAGCAGACACACCATAGGGGTGAGGGAAACCCAGGCTGGAGAGTGGAGGCCACTGCTGAGAGCACCTCAGGAAACAGACCTCAGTGTCACCAGAAGGACTGGTGCCAGGTGGTGGCCTAGGCAGAGTGTGGGGTGGGAGGGGGTGCTTCAGAGCTTCTGATCGCATAGACCTGTCCACGAGGACAGCTTGAAGACGCACCCCAATCCTCTGTCTGATTCTCTAGTTGGCTATAAATTGCATAGAGTAAACATGGAATAGATGCTGTTTCAAAATACATGCCCCTGGGCTTGGTGGAGAATGCCGGTCTTAGTATTCTGGAGGCAGAGGCAGGAGGATGGCAGCAAGTTGGAGGCCAATCTTGCCTACAGCATAAGATCCTATCTCAAAAAATTAAAAAAAAATACAATAAAATAAACATAATTGTCCATTATTATGTTTCTTTTCTTGTACTAAATATTGTTATCTTTTCGTGTGAACATGAATGTGTGTGTGTGTGTGTGTGTGTGTGTAGGTCAGAAGTTGACATTATGTGACTTCTTTAGTCATTTTCCACTTTATTTTGTTGAGACAAAGTCTTTTGAACTTTGAGGCTCGATATTAGGTTAGCCTGGCTGGCCAGTGAGCCCCAGGGATCTTCCTGGCTCTGCCTCTGCTGCACAGCTGTATCTGTTGGTTTTTGTCTTTGCAAAGGTGCCAGGGGATCAAACTCATGTCTTCATACTTTCATGCAAGCACTTTACCAACTGAGCTGTCTCCTTAGCCCTCTTGGGTTTTGTGTTATGATGCAGAAATTCAAAGTTTCAGTTTATTAGGATGTTGATTTTACTGCCTGGAAATGACAGGCTGGATATAACTGAGTCAGGATATTATTTACTTTTGAATCTGTCTGCTTTTAAAAAACAAAAACAAAACCCAAACAAACAAACAAACAAACAAAAACCAGAGTCTTATTATGTGGATTTGGATGGCCTAAAACCCATTATGTAGACCAGGTTGGTCTTGAACTCAAAGAGATCTGCCTGCCTCTGCCTTCTGGGTGCTAGGATTAATGGTGTGCACTACCACACCCAGCTTGATGGCTGTTTTCTTTGCCTCCCAAGTACTAGGGTTAGGATTACAGGTTAGGATTACAGGTTTGACTTTCTTTCCAGAGTGGGAGTTGGGGTCAGGGAGAGGTGTGGAGGTCAGAAGGACAACTTGTGTGATTTCCTCTTCCATTTCATTGCGGGGGGGGGGGGGGGGGGGGGCTGAACTCTGGTTGCCAGGCTTTGGGATGGACACCTTTACCTGCTGTGCCCTCTCCCCGCCCCTCTCCTGGCCCCTTCCCTGGCCCCGCCCCTCTCCGCGTCCTTTCCCCGCCCTCTCCCCGCCCCCTCTAGTGCCTCTACTTACACCGATTACCAGATCAGAACCCCTTTTAGCCTGAAATACTTCCTTGTCATGCTGTTCCAATATGACCAATCCTAATACTAGGATAGACCTTCCAAATGTCTTTCTTAGGTGAGGAGGGTTGCTAGTGAGTGCTTCTGTGCAAGTCTCACCACCAAATTTTTCGTGAAGAGGGCTCCACCCTGAGGGACTCAGATCAGGTGTTTCCCACCACAATGGCCAGAGGAAAGCCTGTAGGGCTTTTCCTTAATCAGTGATTGATGGAGGAGGGCCCCTTGGGTGGGGCTTCCCTTGGGCTTGTGGTTCTGGGTTCTATAACAATGCCGACTGAGCAAGCCATGGGAGAGCAAGTCAGTAAGCAGCGCCTCCCCTTGGCCTCTGCATCAGCTCCTGCCTCCAGATGCCTGTCCTGTTTGAGTTCCTGCCCTGGCTTCCTTCAGCAATGTAAGCGTAAGCCAAATAACCCTTTCCTCCTCAACTTGCTTTTGGTCATGGTGTTTTATCATAGCAATAGTAACCCCGACTAGGACAATACCCAAGGTCATAATTGCTAGGTTTTATGTTAGTTCCATGGTTATTTGTTTTAATTAAAAATTTTAATGTGTGTTTGTGTATTTTGGTCTGCATGTATGTCTGTGTACTACATTCTTGTCAGGTGCCTGCAGAGGCCAGAAGACATCCGATCCTCTGGAGCTGGAGTTACGGATGGTCGTGAGTCATCATGTGGGCACTGGGACTCAAACCTCAGTCCTCTGGGAGAGCAGCCAGTGCTCTTAACCTCTGAGCCATCTCTCAGCTCCTGTGTGGTTAATTTTCTGAGAAGCTGTGAAGCAGTTTGCCAGAGTGACTGGGCTCCTTTATATCCTCATAGCTAGGGCACAAGGTTTTAGTTTCTCTGCGTCTTTGTCGGTATCTGATATTACTACTTTCCACTTAGCCATTCTGCAAGGTGTGTGGTGGTGTCTTATTGTGTTTTTACAATTGTGTTTATTTTTATTTATCTGTGTATGCCACATATGTGAGGATGTCCACAGAGACCAGAAGAGGGCACTGGATCCCTTGGAGTTGGTGCTTGTGAGCTGCTGTACACGTGGGTGCTGGGAACTGAACTCAGGTCCTCTGCCTAAGCCAGGAGTGCCTTGAGCCCCTAAGTGATCCCTCCTGCCCCCTCTTGTTTTGTTTAATTAATGTTTTCCTTCCAGGTTCTCTGCTGTCTTGTTCTTCCTGCTTTAGTAAAGCAGCACTTCACAACTTTGGTCCACTATCTGATTGCATTGTTGGGTTTGCTCTCCCCTGGACGTGTGCTTTGTGAGTGCCTCCTACCGTGCTGTGCTTTGTTTCTTCAGTTTCTTAGCATGGGCTTTGACAGAGCAGAACTCTTAAGTCTGGTTTATCAGCTGTGTGTGTGTAGTTGTATATATATGTCTATGTGTGTCTCTGTATGTGCATATTTGTATATATATGTCTGAGGGTGTGTATCTGTGTGTCTTTGTGTGTGTGTTTGTATATGTATTTCTGTGTGTGTATCTATATGTGTGTGTGTTTGTATAGACATGTGTGTGGGTGCCTTTGTGTGTCTGTGTGTCTCTGTATGTGTGATTTGTGTGTGAGTATATATATACATATATATATGTATATATATTGAGTGTGTATCTGTGTATCTTTCTCTGTGTTTGTATATGTATTATGTGTGTCTGTGTAATATGCTTTTGATGTTAAATTAATAAACTCTTTGACTAACTCTAGATCACAAAAAAATTCTATTATTTAAAGAATTGTTTTCTGATCATGTGCTTTTTTTGAATCTGTGGGCCTCTGGGAGTCAACTGTTGTTGAAGGTGCTGTAATTTAAGTCCAGGTTCACTTCCTTGCCAAGTTGCTCCAGTACCATTGTTTGGGAAAGCTTCCTGACCTCCGCTAAATTGCTTTTGAGCTGATTTCTTTTGATGGTCAGAGTTGATCTTTTTTTTGAGCTGGAGACAGATCGAAATTGGTAGAGCACTGGGCTCCACCCCCAGCATAAACCATATGTATGGTGTATGCCTGTAAACCTAGCACACTGGAGGTGGAGGCAGGACGTCATCAGTTCAAGGGCATCTTTGGCTACATAGAAGATTTGAGGCCAGCCTGGGCTACCTAAGTAAGACCTTGTCTCAAAAGTTGTTGCTGTTTATGATCAACTCAAATAGGTTTCTTTCTTTCTTTCTTTCCTTCTTTCTTTCTTTCTTTCTTTCTTTCTTTCTTTCTTTTTCTTTCTTTCTTTCCTTTCCTTTCCTTTCCTTTCCTTTCCTTCCTTCCTTCTCTTCCTTTTTTTTTTTTTTTTTTTTTTTTTTAGTAACTCTAGACATCCTGATAGCTGTGAATACAAATCAGCTTTAGGACACTGTGAGACAAGTGTGGTAGTTGAGTGGGGATATGAGTCAGGGCAGGCTGACCGGATGTGCTGATGGCGTCTGGCAGCCTGCAGTATCCTAGGCTGATCTGGGGCACCCTGACCTGTAGGGTGAAGTTAACCTTGAGGTTGGTATGGGCATGACCTGCCTGGGCTCCTTCAGGAACTAGCTTGCCTAAACTGCTGGCCAATTTTAGCTATCAGGTCCTATCAGACCTCTCCACCCACTAAAGAGGTTTTAGAAGTTGGTTTAGAAACCTGGGTAGCCAGTATGTAGAAAATAAATGCAGTCCGGGGAATGTGAGTTTCCATTTGTAAAGAACTTTAAAAAATGTTCTAATACACAGATGTGTTCACTGGAGAAGTAAAAAAAACAGTACAATTATACAAAATGTATCTGGAATTTTCTTGTCCTGAACTAATTCTTGTGAACCCCAAATTTTTGAAAAAAAAATTATCCTTTTCTTTTTTTCTTTCCTTTTTTTTTTTTTTTTTTTGGTCGATTCATTCCGAAACTCCTTTTTCAGTCCAGTTGAGTCATGGAAACACAAAACTAGTTTGGAAACAAAAATTCTCTCAATGGCTGAATCTGGAGAGAATTTTTCAACATGGCTGGCCATGCTGCTGAATGAGGCCTTTGTGTGTGGGGGCAGAGGTCATAGCAGCGAGCCCAGCAGTATTAAAAGGTGGGGAGCCTGGGGTCCGGGCTGTGGCCAAGTCTGGAGAATGAGCTTTTGTTTCCCCTGGTCTGCTGTCTCAGTGAAGGCTGAGGACATCAAAGGCATGTCTACATACTGTTATCTGGCCTCATCCTTTGCCCTGAGAGCACAAGGAGGTCTCCCGTGGGGAGCCAGGGTGGGGGAGCCCTGAGCTAACATCCAGTGTTAATTGTAGGCCTGGGGTTGATCAATGACATTAGCATTTGCCATCCTGTCCAGCTCTCTGTTTTGTTCTGAAGAAAATATATTGATTTCTTTATCTGGTTAAAAGATTTAAAAGCATTCTGCTCAGAATCAAAGACTGTATGTGCCAGTGGCAGAAAATTTATAAATGGAAGAGAAAGCAAAGCAAGAAATAAATTCCTTCATTGTACAGATAAGCACTGTCACCATTTGGGGGCATGGTCAATCTTTCTTTTACATTTTTTTTCATTTGTGTGTGTGTGTGTGTGTGTGTACAGAGACAACTCGCCACAGTTCTGCTCTTCTACTATGTGGGTCCAGGCATCAGTAGGCTAGGCAGCAAGTCCCTTTACCCTCTGAGTCATCTGGATGGCTATTGTTACATTATTGTGTTGCTTTGTTTTTTCTGGAGGCAGGGTTTTACTAGGGCATAAAGAAATTGTAACCATTTTACCTAATAAATAACCATCTGTTACCTCAATGATACTTTTGAATAGTTCCATTAAGGGATAGATGTGAATTTATAATATTTAGCAGTATATATTCATTATAATATAAATATAATATAAATATTTGATTAGGCAGAGAGGGCAACAATACAACTTCAATTTCTTCAAAGCCCAAATTCCATAATCTAAAGAAACTATGTCAAAGAATATTTGATATCTGCAGCTATCAAAACATGTGTAGCGGAATACATACATTAAGGACACAGATAAAAGATCCCCAGAACAAGAAGGAAATGGTATCTAAATGTGGAACAGCCTTTTAACATGGGTGATACGTTTAATCCCAGCACTCTGGAGGCAGAAGCAGGAAGATCTCTATGAGTTTGAGGCCAGCCTGGTCTATTTACACAGTGAGTCCTGGCCAGCCAGGGCTACTCAGGGAGATTCTGACTCATAAATACAAAAGAACAACAAAGTGAACTGTGTTCTGACTGATGAGCAAGTACTGGGTGTGCTTTTTCTCTTAAGTCTTCTACCAACTGGGAACCCCTCTGGGAGAAAGCTTAAGAAGAACAACAAACAAAAGAGTGATGGCTGCTACAGTGTGATTGAAATATGAGCCAGAGACATGGGTAAAGTGAAGGAGACACCCCTGTGCACCATGTGGGGCATGAATTGGATGATCTGCAGAATTGTGGTCAGGATCTTCAGTCAGGCAGTGTGTGGCTCGCTTGTACTGGTCATACTGTGTTATGGTCACCTTACCTTATTGCCTGTTCAGATCCTCAGAATTAGATCCAAGAATTAGTCTTGTCACCTGGGAACTCGTCAGACCCAAACTGAGGATGAGGGCCTCCTGGAATTGGCTGAGGAACACATTCAGCTCTGTTATTTGATACGATGTAACTAACCATGATGGGTTGCATTTCTCCCTCCATGTCACCAGATCTTTGAATCTCTACAGGGATGAAAGGGAGCTGACAGGCAAACAGATACAGTCTGAGAGGAGAGAAGTGGTGGGACTCCCCAGTGTGAAGTCACTTAGGCAGCCTGTCCCTTTGTTTCTGGGCTGTAGCAAAGAGTTTATTATTAGAGAATATGCTCTGGTATTCTAGTTAGAGTGTACCTGGTAGGAAGATGACTTTGAGATGTGTCCAGCGACCATCATCGCAAATGTGATGTGCTGTGTTAGATGTATTTTCAGGAAGCACACATACCCTTGGTGTCCCCTTTCATCTATGCTGCCAAACTGACTCTTACTAGAGCCTGGGTGTTAGTGGTGACAACAATGACTACTACTGCTGCTTCTTCTGCTTCCTCTTCCTTTTCCTCTTCTTTCTCCTCTTCCTCCTCCTTCTCTTCATCTTTTCCCAAGATTTAATCTTAATTATGTGTATGTGTGTATCTGTGTATGGGTATGTACACGTACATGTATGTGGCTGGGGAGGCCAGAAGAAGGTATCAGATACTCTCGAACTGGAGTTAAGGGTGGTTGTAGGCCACCTGATATAGGTGGTTAGAACTGAACTCAGGTCCTCTGGAAGAACAGTGAGTGTTCTTAACTGCTGAACCATCTGTCTAACCCCTGGATTTCTCAGGTTTTCAGAATTAGCACAATTTTTGCCTTTTTTAAAGTTTCTATATCTGCAATTTACTAGTTTATTTAAGTAAAGACAGTAATTGCAAACATGGTGAGAATACTTACTGTCTCAATACTGTGCTGTCTGTTTTCTGCACATTTATATGTTTTGATATTTTATCTGTAGCACTTAGTGTATTAAAAGAACACATAACTGCCGGGCAGTGGTGGCACATGACTTTAATCCCAGCACTTGGGAGGCAGAGGCAGGCAGATTTCTGAGTTTGAGGCCAGCTGGTCTACAGAGAGAGTTCCAGGACAGCCAGGGCTATACAGAGAAACTCTGTCTCGAAAAACAAAAAAACAAAACAAACAAACAAACAAAAAGAACACATAACTGATTGTTATAAGAGTCTATTAGCTAAGATTTATTATTTGTGGTCCATTGGTATTTTAAACCATTATTAGCCCATGGGGCCTCTAGTCTGCTGGTACCACTGGCCTCCCTGGCTTCTGGAGAGATGTTATGATTTGAATATGAAATGCCTCTCAAAGGCTTCTGAACTTGGTTGTCAGCTGATGGGCTTTTGGGAAGTGATTGGCCCCTGACTTTTATCTGGCCTGATACATGGATTAATCTCTTGATGGGTTCCCAATACCATGATACTTTTGAAGATGGTGCAAATAGAAGGTGTGGTCATTGGGAGTGTGGTTATTAGGAGTGTGGCCATTGGGAGGTGTGGCCATTGGGAGGTGTGGCCATTGGAGGTGTGGTCATTGGAGGTGTGGCCATTGGGAGGTGTGGCCATTGGGAGGTGCGGTCATTGGAGGTGTGGTCATTGGAGGTGCGGTCATTGGAGGTGTGGGGAGAAGGTCCTTGAGGGTGTGCTGGGGATAGTACGTTCCCTGTTCTTTCCTAGGCCATGAGAACTGACCTGTTCCTCTGTGCTCTCCTCATCATGATGGATGAATTCTCTGTGAGCCAAAGCAAATCTTTTCTCTCCTTCAAGGCTGAGGCAGGAGGACCATGAGTTCAGTGTCCGCTGGGCTACATAATGAAGCTCTGTCTAAAAGAGAGAGGGAGGGAGGGAGGGACACAAGAAAAAAGAAATTCCAAAATCTCCATAATATATAAGAGTTCAGAGAAAGGTACACATACCAAGACCCCAGCTGATTACAGAATAAACACAAGAAAGCTTATTGTGTCCTTAATGAAGTCTAGGAACAAGAAATCAATGAACTGTAGCACGAGCTGTTAAGTGTCCCAACTTGTGAGTGGACACCGGAATTGAAGTCACTCTGTGATTATCCAGAGATCAGAGAAAAATGACACTCATGCTTGGGAAATACTAAGGGTGATATACCAATATGGGAGGGTAGAGGCAGTTATTTATAGTGCCACCCACAAGGTTGGACAGGGCTGGAGATTTAAGCCCGTGGCCATTCTGTAAGGTGGTAGCCCAGTGACCTCCCTGTGTCCCTGTGTAGGTCTAGTTAAGAGTTGGAATGGCTTGTGTGCTTTGTGAGGCAGAAGGTATGATGTGTTCCTGTTACATCATGGTGCTTTCTGCTGCACTATGTCTGTAGCATGTGAGAATGTGAAGGGCTGAGGACTGTTCGAAGGGCAACCTCCCTACTTGCTCATTCATGCCCTCCCTTCTTGGAAGCCTCACAGAGTCTTAGGTCTTCCAAGAAGCCTCCTTCATGCTTGCAGGCATTTTTCAATCTCTGTTTTCCTGAGTTTGAAGCTTATTACCCATGCTCTACAGTTCTGGGCAGAGGTAGTGTGATGGTTAGTGTTGGTTGTCAACTTGATGGATCTGGGGTCACCTAGGAGACAAACCCACAGGAGGTCTGTGAGGGATTATCTTGGGTAGGTTGGTTGAGGTAGGAAGACCCACCATAAGAGTGGGTGATACCAATCCCTGAGCTTCAGACCAGGATAAGATGGAGGAAGCTGGCTGAATAAAAACACTCCTCACTCTCTGCTTCCTGACTGTGGACATATGTGACCAGCGCTTTCACACTTCTGCTGTCAGGGCTTCTCCACCATGATGGAGCATACCCTGGAACTGTGAGCTGAAACAAGCCACTCATCCTTTATCCCCTAAGGTGTCAGTGTTTTATCTTAGCGGCAGAAAGAAACTAAGCCAGGGTTACATTGTGTTAACGTGTTGACAACGTCGATTCAGGTAGGTCTGAGTACAAGGTCACAGAGTTGGAAGTACTCTTTAGGTTTCCAGACTTTGTTGACTGGCACATAGCAAGTGGCCGGAACAGCTAGAGGGAGACCAAGGCTTGCCTATTGTTTGCCTTCCTGAATGACAGGTCTCCAGGTCCAGCTTCTTTGATGAATCAAGAGACCAGGTCGGTGTTTGGTAATTGTAGATGTGAAACAGTTTAGGTGTCCTGGCTCCCCCTGTGGTGTGCTAGGTTCAGAGGCCCTCCATCTTTCCTGACCTCTCTCCATTCTCCTTCCCTCTTCTTCCTGTGGGTGTGAGGACATCTGTTCAATACCTAAAAGGAAAGCAGCCTTCCACTAGCAGAGGTGTCTTCCATCATTAACTTTCTGAAACTTGTCCCAGGGGGCTCGGGGCTTAATCTTTGAGCAGACATTTTTTTTTTTTTTTTTTTTTTTTTGCCAGGCTTTTGAGTCGGTGCATAATTGAACAATAACTGACCTAGGAGTCAGTTGACAAATTAAATTCCTGTAGTGCTGAAAAGGTAAAGTAGGAGAGGCAGTTGTATGCACCCTTTCCTTATGAGTCTGGGCTGGCTATGGGCAGAAAACAATCCCCTTTGCACGTGTGAACGTGTGCAATATACATTATGTATATATATCTTACATTGTGTTGTGACTCTTGTGAACTTACCCCTGGAGTTGGCTCAGCTGGGAGTTAAGGGTTCTTTGGGCTTTCCAGGGGACATCTTGGATGGAAATTTTCTCCATCTGAAAACAAGGTGCTTGGACTTGGTGACTGAGGGTCCCAATAGCTCTAATGTTTTCTGTGGTCTGGGTGTCATTCAGCCAGCCACAGACAACTGTCAACTGGCAGACTCTACCCTTGCCTCTTGGTGTCATGTAGACTCTGTTCTTGAGAAGTGTTTTGGTATTAGAGTAGAGGAACATACAAGCACACATACATACATACATACATACATACATACATACATACAGTATATATTACAAAGGGAGATTGATTGCATTAGCCTATGAGGGGCTGGGTAGACCAGTCATGGCTATCTGCATTCTGATCAGATGGTCCTCCCACTACTCCACACAATCCTTGTGACTTATACTGGGGAAGAATGAGAACAGCCCAGGGCTTCCAGTATACTTACTGGTAGCAATAAGTGGAAGACCCAGAGGAACCGTGTGGTAATGACAGAGAGTAACTTCCCTTTTGCTGGCATTCTTGGGGCACTGGGTGAGTGTTTGGAATAGACCCACTGTGTCTGCCCTCCATGGCAGCTCCTATGAGGGATCTGAAGATATATCCACATGCCTTCTGAATTATGTACCCGCTTTTAAAATCTAGACCGGGGAGCTGGCTTGGTTCAGAGCTCTAGAACCCTGAGAAAATGCCAGGTGTGCCAGTGTACACTTGTAACCCAGTGTGGGGGGCAGGGAGAAGGAGTGGAGAAAGGAGGATCCCTGGTGCTCTCTCTGATCAGCCAGTGGAATCTGATTGTTGAGCTCCAGTTCAGTGAAAGACCCTGTCTCTAAAAATAAGGGGGAGGGGCTGAGCCCTTCCTGAATTGAGCCAACCTGAATTCCATGCCCTGGACCCACGTGGTGAGGGGAGAGACCTGACTCCACATGCATTCCATGGCATGGGCATGCACGAGCACAGTCGTGTATGCGCGTGCGTGTACACACACACACACACACATGAATACTAAATAAGTGAAATGTAACAAAAAGTAAATAGGGTGGAGAGTAATTGAAGAAGACACTTGTTGTCTACTGACTTCCACATGCACACAAAATTTAAAACATATATATCCTAAAATTTCATGTTTTTCTAATGTGCTGGATAGTTTTATGTCAATTTAACATAAGCAAAAAGTCATATGAGAAGATGGAATGTCAATTAAGAAAATTCCTCCATAAGATGGGGCTGTAGGCAAGCCTGTAGAGAATATCTTAATTAGTGGGGGAAGACCCAGATCGTTGTTGGTGGGTCACTCCTGGGCTGGTGGTCCTGAGTTCTATAAGGAAGCAGGCTGAGTAAGCCAGTAAGCAGCACCCCTCCATGGCCTCTGCATCAGCTCCTGCCTCCAGGTTCCTGCCCTGCTTCAGTTCCTGTTCCTGACTTCCTTCAGTGATGGAGCACAGTGTGGAAGTGCAAGTCAGATAAACCTTTTCCTCCTCATCTTGCTTTTGGTCATGGTGTTCATCACAGCAGTAGCAACCCTAACTCTTCTTGGAGTTTGCAGATGCAGGACCATAGCCATGGCAGACTGCACTGAGGATGGAATCTGCCCCCATCCCCAGAACTTTCAGCATCAAGATTTACCCATAGTCTCCAGTCTTTACTGCTCTTGAGATAGAATTTTCATGTATCCCAGGTTGGCTTTGAACTTGTTACATGGCCAAGGATGGCTCTGAACTCTTATTCCCCTGCCTCTATTTCCCACATTCTGGGACATGTATCACTACATGGTTTAGGTGGGGCTGGAGATCAAATCTAGCCAAGTCCCCAGTGTTGTCTCAAAAACAAAGTGTTTATGTTCCTTTAAATCAGTGAAAGAATGTGCATATTTTGAAGCAAAATTACACAATAAGCAATAATCTATTTAACCAGGAAATTGAAAATAGTTGTAATTCTTTCCTATATAACAGTTTGGCTAAGTACTTACTTCTCTTGCTGTCATAAAGCAAGCTGTCAAAAGCAACTTAAGGAAGGTAGGGCTTACTCTGGCTCACAGTTCAAGCTTATAGTTCCTTGGGGCAAGTCCTGTCTTCATTGGTTGGGATATCTCCAACCAACAATCCAGCAATCCAGCAATCCAGCAATCCAGCAATCCAGCAATCCAGCAATCCAATCTCCAGCAAAAGCACTAGGAACCAGCAGCAGTAGGAGCAGCAGCTGCTGCAGCCTCTCAGGGTGCTGGCATTTTTATACCCTCTCAAGAGTCCACAGAATTCAAAACTTAACCTAACTTCGTCTAGCAGAATCAGATCATAGCTGCTGTGGACAACCTTCAGCAGCCCCGTATCCCACACCGGGGATCAAAACCAAAACATATTCATAGAACATAACTGGGTTTTAAAGAAACCAGAATTCTCACCACAGGGAAGGGCTTTGAGAGGTTATGCTCTCACCCCACTTCCAGTTGATGCTCTCTGCTTCGTGTTTGTGGTTGGAGATGTCATCTCTTAGCTCTGGCCACCTGATGCCTCCCCTGTCATTGTGGGCTCTTCCTCTGGAACTGTAAGTGAAACTAAATTCTTAAGTTGCCTTGGTCATGGTTGTTGTGTTTTATAAAAAAAAAGATAAAGAAGCTAGGAATATGTTTGGTGGAGGAGTGGTGTGGTGGAGAGGAAGGGCGTTCTTCTGTAGGCCCATGCTGAGGCATCCCTTCCCCCTGAGATACCAGCCACAGGATGGTATAGTATAGAATAGATTTTATTTAGGGCAGGGGGAGGGGAGTTAAGGGGGTAGTAGAGACAGAGAAAGGGAGAGAGAGAGAGAGAGAGAGAGAGAGAGAGAGGAAGAGGAGATATTGAAGGAGGAGGCTGGCCATGAGCACATAGAGAAGGGGAAGGGGAATGGGGAGAGTGGGGGAAGAGGGTAAGGGAGCAAGAGCAAGAAGAGAAGACAGTGAGGAGGGGGCAAGCAGCCCCTTTCATAGCGAGTCAGGCACACCTGGCTGTTGCCAGGTAACTGTGGGGCAGAGCCTAGACGAGATGCCAATAATGGTAATTTATCACAACAGCAGAAAACAAATGCACTAGGGAATAATGCCACAGCAGTGGATAAAGATAATCACCTCCAAGGCGATTCTGGATCTCAGCAATTAGAGTTGAGACTAACATCACAACAGATATTAAGCTTTGATGTTTTCTAGTAATGAACCACAGTAGCAATAACAATATTAACTCTACCCTGAGATAGATTTTTTTGGTGACTGTTCTCTGGTCTGATAAGAAACCTTATATTTGGTACCAACAGACCAACAATAGACACGATGCATTTAACAGTCCAGTTCTGTGGTATTATTCTAATATTGGAGTCTCCTGGTTTGAGGGTCCCACCTTGCTCTTTAGAGCCCCTGTGCCTCTTTAGGGGTCTGGATGGTCCTCTGTGCTGGTGCATTGAGGCCATGAAACTTGTTCCTTAGTTGTCATTCTTGTTCCTACATTGACTTTGCAGGTACAGAAAGGATAGTTTTCTTTTTCCCTTGTATTATTGTAGCTGAGGATTCTGGAAACTTCCCTAATTCTTCCAGGAATTTCCCTGAGATTGTGCTGTATTATTTTATGGCAGTGTATTGGAATGGCCTCAGGAAGTAACCCCTTACTATGCCGGGTGGTAGCTGTGACTATGCTGGATGGTGGTGTCGCACAGAATTTAATCTCTAGGGGGTAGGGAGTGGGGGAGTGGAAGTGGAGCACAACTTTAATTCCAGCACTCAGGAAGCAGAGGCAGGTAGATCTCTGCCAGCCTGGTCTACAGAATGAGTTCCAGGACATTAAGGGCTACACAGACAAACCCTGTCTCAAAAAATCAAAACAACAACAAAACACAAACCAAAATGACAAAAAGAACCTTCTCACCCCTTACTAGATGAGATTGTTTTCAGATGTCTTTACACATTAAGAGCTCATATCTCTATGGGAGTGATCAGTCCTCAGAATTTAGAGGGCAGAGAAGAGTCCCTTTTTTGATTCTTTCTGTATTTCTAGTTCCTGTCCCAGCTTGACCTCCTGGGCTATTTTCCATCAGTAGACAGTCCTCTCCAAGGATTATTGGCAATTGGCAATTATTGGCAGTTATTTACATTTCCTTGAGCAGAGCCCCCAGTTCTCTACAGCTTAGGGCTTGGCTTTGTCTTTCATTCCTCTGCACCCCTCCATCTGGGGCACGTGAGTCTGGCATGCCTGTTCCCCAGAGCCTCCTCTTGTCTCAGCCAGATGAAGCCCTGTGGCTTTTGGGTGGCGTGGTCTCAGCCTCCTGCTTCTGCCCTTCTTCTGGTCCTCACCCATCCTGCCCAAGGACTGTTTTCTCACCCTTCCCTCCTCTCTTCTTGCTTCTCCCTCCTGTATGGCAGCCGTCTGAACAAGAACACACACAACTTTTCAAGAACAAACAGTCATTTTCCAGGACAGCTGGTCTAAACTCAAATTTAGAAGGAGACAAAACAAAACAAAACATTCTTTTAAAGCCAACATAAATGATAGAGATTTGGCTTCAGAGAGAGATTTGGCAAAGATGATTTTTTTCCTATCTAGATCTGTGACATTCCCATTTCTTGCTAGACTAGACTCTCTACCATTACTCTTTCTGTCTCTCACTGGTCCTCACTGCCCAGTGCACATTTGGGAATGGGTGTGGGTGTGGGTATGCACATGCCTCTGTGTATGAATGGAGGTCAGAGGACAGCCTTAGGTGCTGATCTTCATCTTCCTTGTTGTTTTGAGGCCCTGGGTTCAACTCTCAGGAGTGCAGAAAACCAGTCTAGTGGTGGATGCTTATATTTTCAGCACTGGGTAGGTAGAGGCAGGAGGATTAGAAGTTCAAGGCCATCCTTAGCTACATAGAGCCTTGGAGGCCAATCTGGGCCATTTGCAAACTTATATTAGACAAACGATGCTCCCTACCCCCAGGAATCCAAGGCTAGTGAGATGACTCAGAGGGTAAAGGCACTTGCTGTTGAGCCCGATGACCTGAGTTCATTTCACAGGACCCACATGATGGGAGGAGAGAACAGACTCTGGAAGGTCTTCTGACCTCTACATATGTCTTGCTACACCCATGTACTCCCCATGCACACACTAAATAAATAAAGCAAATGTAATAAGATAATTTCAAAATCCTATACATTGGAAGGTAGTACCCAGTATGGTGGTATTGACAGGTGGGGCCTTTGGGGATTAATTAGGTCACAAATATGATTGGCAATCTTATAAAAGAGGCCCTGACTTTGTGCTATGTGTGGACACAGTAAGAAGGTGCTATTTTTAAATCGGAGACTGAGCCATCATGTGACGTGGATGGAGCTGTACTTTGACCTCAGACTTCCGGCTTCCAGCATGTGAGCAGTAGGTTGTACTGTCTGAGGTACTCTGCGGAGCAGCCCACATGGACTGGAGTGGTCACCTATCCCCTCAGATGTTTCATGAATGCATTTGGGAAGTTAGCCTGATTGTCACAATCAGGCCAGCTCAGCTCAGGCACTATTCTTATTTTGCTTTTTGAGATAGGATCCCTCTTCTTAGCTCAAGCTGGCCTGGAACTCACTATGTAGACCAGGCTAACCTCAAATTCACAGTGATCTTCGAGTCTCTGCCTGTTGAATGCTGGGATTAAATGAGTGTGTCACCACACAATTTTTTGTTTTTTGTTTTGTGTGTTCCTGTGAGTGTGCACATGTGCGTGCAGGTATGTGTGGCCATGTGTGCACATGCATGGGGTGGCTAGAGGCAGATGACAGATAGGTGTCTTCCTCAACCATTCCCCATCTTGCTTTTTTGAGACAGGGGCTCTCATGGAGCATGGAATTTGCTGATTTGGTTAGATTAGTACTCCAAAAACCCTAGGTATCTTCCCATCTGGCTCCCTCGTACTGCACACAGGGATCAGGGACAGGGCTGATCTTTGCCAAGCAGAGATTACAGGCACAGCCCATGTGCCTGGCTTTTACATAGGTGCTGGTGCCTGAACAGGTCCTGTGCTCTCTTAGCAGGCTTCCTACTGACGGAGCCAGCTCCCCAGTCCCAGGCGCTGGCCTAATTAGTGAGTTACGTAAGCTTCTTTTGATCCATTGCAATATTTCCTTGACATTTCTTTGTTGAAAGCACAGGGTCATTGTTCCCTTGGAATTGCTGGGTTCATTCTCATTATGTGCGTTTGCTCATGTATATTAGGCGATACTAATTAGATATAGAAGCTTGATCAGATTTAGGTTCACTGTTGGGATGGTAACTACATACATTACAGAATGCTATGTCAGCTTGCCTACCTTTGAGATACTAGGACTGGCCAGTGGTTTGAATATGTCATCTGATATTTTTTTTAAGACTTACTTATTTTATTTATGTAAATATACTGTAGCAGTCTTCAGACACACCAGAAGAGGGCATCAGATCCCATTTTAGATGGTTGTGAGCCACTATGTGGTTGCTGGGAATTGAACTCAGGTCTTCTGGAACAGCAGTCAGTGCTCTTAACCGCTGAGCCATCTCTCCAGCCACATCATTCTGATTTTTATATTTAAAATTTCCCCACCAATTTAGGCTTACTGTTACAGGTTGATAATTCCAGCTACTGAGGAGGCTGAGGCAGGAGGATCACAAGTTCATAACCTGCCAGGGCTGTATGGTGAGTTCAAGTTTATCTTGGGCATCTAAGTGAGTTCCTGTCTCAAAATTTAAAAGTTAAAAAAAAATGTCTGAGGTACAGCTTTAGTGGTAGAGTGCTTACCCATCATGTAGGGAGACCCTAGGTTTAATCCTTAGTGCTACAAAAAACACTCAACCCTCCATCCCTCCCACCGGATCAAGGCACAATTGATAGTCACTGATTTCAGAGAGATGGTAATATATCTTGATTTATAATTCCTTATTGATTGATTGATGGAGGGGGGTCACATGCCACAGCATGCACGTGGCAGTCAGAGGACAGCTTGCAGAAGTCTGTTCTTTCAACCCACCATGTGGGTTCTGGGGACTGAGTTCAGGTTGTAAGGCTTGGTGAAACATCCTTCCCCACTGAGTCATCTTATCAGCTCCATTCTTTTTACTCATTACAAAGGCCTTTTCTGTAGTCTATATGGGCAAGGCAGAAGTAGTGTGTGGTTCCTTTCTTCTTCTAGAACAATCTTCACAAGCTGACTCACCAGTGTTAGGTCTGCAGTTGGTAATTTGTTAGTATCATGCCCCATGTTTTGATGCCATATATTTATTGTGTTCAGTCTTGCAACGTGGTGATTCTGTTTGGTGTTTAACTTGCTCGCCGGGGAGGGACCAGTGCCTCCTGTACGCTCAAGCTTTTGGCAAGAGCACAGGACTAAGGGGCTGGGCTCACGTTTGCCAAGCTGAGAACAAAGAGCTGTCCTCTAGTGCAGTGCTTCTCAACCTGGGAGTCACGACCCATATCCTGCATATCAGATATTTACATCATGATTGATCACTAGCAAAACTACAGTTATAAAATAGCAACAAGAACAGTTTTATGGTTGGGAGTCACCACAACATGAAGAACTGTTTGAAGTTCATTAGGAAGCATTAGGAAGGTTGAGAACCACTGATTTAGTGAATGGTTGGCTGTGGCCGGGCACCCAAGAGTTGATGGACAGCATTAGAAGGTCACATTGTCCAATTCCCAGAAGACATTTTTCTAGAGGTCATGGCATTCCTGACATTATGCAATCTCCCTACTTTATAATGGGAGAGCTGAAACACAGAAAACTAAAGTCCTCCCACCCCCAAAGCTAGAGAGTCAATAAAGACAACCAGGAAAACAAACTTTGGCCTTGGGTTCCTGGGAGCCAATAAAGGAGTGAGCCTAGGGTGAAGAGAGCATTCCAGGTATCAGGAGACACTTAGTAAGGTCAGTCAGAGAATACAGGAGGGAATTCAGAGAAGGCAGCCTTCAACCAAGAACAGCCCTATGGAGTAAGGGAGGCAATAGCAATGCCATCTTGGAAAATTGGGCTGTCTCCATGACAACGAAGTAGCTTACAGACCTGAAGGTGACTGCCAGGGTCAGCTGAAGGGCTTGTATGGGTAAAACACTGGCTTCCCATAAGCCTCATCTATGGACTCATGAGCCTTCTATCTCCTTGGGACCTCAGCACCCAGGGAATGGAGAGCTCCCAGTGACTCAGTGGGTGCATGTTTGACCCTAAACAGATACCCAGCACCCATTCTTAGTGGTTTCTACTTCTTAGGGTTGTGTGGTCCAGCACCTGCCTGTCCCCACCAGGGGTACCCTTCTCCCTCCCTTTGCTTTGCTCTGTATTTCTAAGACAGATTGTTACCAGGTGGTTTCTAACTTGGGGCATGAAGGTGTCTCCGTGGGGGCAAAGTACTAACTTTCTGTTCAAAAGCAGTATTGGTAAAGTCCCTGTGAGCTGCTGGCGTCTCTCCAGGCCCCAGGTCCAGTGTATAGCAATGACCTTGCACACTGCTTCTGGACAAAGGAATTGCTGGGATCTCAAGCTGCTTAAATTGAAGTTAATAATTTATGAGCATTATATTTATATTATATGCTATAATTTATACTATATGTACTACATATAGTATATTTTATACAGTTTCAAATTTTTTTTTTTTTTTTTTTCAGTTTCAAGTTCCTACAGCATAAAATTTACTATTTTAAAATGAAGAGCGAGGGCTCCTGAGTTGGCTCAGTGGTTAAGAGTACTTGTTACCCTTGTAATATACTCAGCACCAACACAGTGGTTCACAATGGTCTGTAAGAACTCCAGTCCCAGGAGATCTGACACTCTTCTATGACCTCTGAAGGCACCAGGCATGCACAGACACACAGGCAGGCAAAACACTCATACAAATAAAGTAATAAAATGAATAAACCTAAGGAATTTGAAGAAGAGAGAGTGAGCAGTTAGCGGTGTTTCAGGTGCTCACTGTGCTAGGCCATGGTCCCTCTGTCAAAGCGGCTGTCATATTTACTTCTTGTTTAAAAAGTTATTTTTTTTTTTGCTTGTTTTTTTTTTTTTTTTATTTTTTAAAAATCAACATTATTGCCGGGCGGTGGTCCCAGCACTTGGGAGGCAGAGACAGGTGGATTTCTGAGTTCGAGGCGAGCCTGGTCTACAGAGTGAGTTCCAGGACAGCCAGGGCTACACAGAGAAATCCTGTCTCGAAAAACAAAACAAAACAAAAAAATCAACATTATTTGTTGCTATAGATTTTAGTTTTTAAATTTTATTTATTTTTATGTGTATGAGTGATTTGTCTGCATGTATATCAGTGTGTGCCTGGTTCCTGTGGAGGCCAGAAGAAGAGATAGGGTGCCCTGGAACATGTGAGCTGCCATGTGGGTGCTGGGAACCAAATCCTAGGTCCTCTGGAAGAACAGACAGTGCTCTTCACTGCTCAGCCATCTCTCCAGCCCCTCAGTTTCGTTTTGTTGAGATTGGATCTCATTATTTAGCCCTGGATGGCCTGGAACTTATCACATAGCCCAGGCTAGCCTCAAACTTGCAGGAAGCCTCCTGTCTCTGACTCTTGGGTGCTGAAGCTAGAGGCGTGTGCCACCATACTCAGCAGCAATATCTTACTAAGGCACAAACGCCACTGAGAATCATAAGACACTGGCACCATCTCTGAGATGAAAAGACATCAAGGGAAGACACCAAAACCCTTATAGCACTCAGGGGCTTTACCCTTCCCCCCCCCCCCCCCCACCGACTCCAGCAGCAAGTTTTTGATTGGCAGGGCATGGGCAAATGTAAAAACTTAAGGTGTGGGGGAGGGGAAACTGCAGCATGGATGGAATATATGAGGTTAAAAAAGTAAAAATAAAATAAGGGGCTTACCTATGAGGCAGCGCTCAGCCTCCCCTGAGCACCTCAGTTTCTTTGTCTGTGTAATGGGGAAGAGGAATACAAAGCAAAACACAACCACACCCAAGACCACAAGACGGTTAGGAAGACCACAAGATGGTTAGGAAGACGGAATTCAGTCTGGAAATCCGGTGTGAGCATCTCAAATTTCCTTGTTATGACTTTTGGCTGCAGACAACATCCGTCAGGTGAAACTCTGTCAGGTCCTTGTTTTGAATGCTGACTCAACCCTAGGTGTGGCACTTCAGGGTCATGGCAGGTGCCATAAGGCCTTGGCTCTGTGAGGTCCTAGAGTCGTTTGCGGTGAGGAGAAAATGTTGGTGGCCTGGTCTCTTGCTACACAGTTTGTATTTGGACAAAAAAAAAAAAAAAAGTTATTTAAGAATACAGATGTACTAAACTTCTCTGGAACCCCGTGGAAAAGCAACAACCGTTTCAGACATGATCACCCCACTGTTTTTTTTTCTGCCAAAGGTCCCTGACCAACCACTGTGACAAATGACAATTATCTTGTGGTACTGCAGAGCCTTTTGCCACCTTCCTTTTTCTCTGTACGTGCTTCTTTTTAGGAACTGCATTTGATTTAGTAAAGCTCAAAGAAGGAATTTATAATTCTTTAAAAATCACCTTATTATTATTTAATTATGCATATATATACATATATATAATCTGTATATATATATATACACACACACACATACCCATATATATATTTATAGACATATATATACATATGTATATATGTGTGTGTGTATATATGTGTCTATATATACATATGCACACACACACATATACATATATGTCTCTGGGTATGTGCATGTGAGCATGGGTGCCTGTAGAGTTCAGAAGGAGGCTTCAGGTCTCTGGAAGCTACAGTTAGAGGTGGTTTCAATCCAGTAGAATTTTGCATGAAGTTGTGAGCTGCCTGACATGGGTGATGAGAACTGAATTCCAATCCTCTGCAACACCAGCAATGCTCTTAACTACTGAGCTATCTTTATAGCCCCAAATTATAAGTCTTACAGAGATGAAGTAGCTAGCTAACATTCCACTCCAAGAAACTAACTCTGTACATAAAAGAACCAATAATAATAATAAAAGAAACTAAGTCATTCAGTTATATGCATTTAGACTTACTGTGTTACATGCTTTCAGTCTATAGTAATGAACAAAGCTGACATGCATTCCACCAAGATTTTCTTTTTTTTTTTTTTTTTTTTTTTTTTTTGGTTTTTCGAGACATGGTTTCTCTGTGTAGTCCTGGCTGTCCTGGAACTCACTCTGTAGACCAGGCTGGCCTCGAACTCAGAAATCCGCCTGCCTCTGCCTCCCAAGTGCTGGGATTAAAGGCATGCGCCACCACCGCCTGGCCCACCAAGATTTTCTTTACAGCAATCGTGCAAGAGAATTTATTTGTTTACTAAATAACCCTCAAAAAAAAAAAAAAAACACCAAATTTTGTGCCTTTGCTTTCCAGGATTGTTGAGGACTACTTGAATAGAAGCAGGTGTAGTGAGTGGGTAACCCAGTGTCTTAGTTTTATTGCTGTGAAGAGACACCCTGATTGTGGCAACTCTGATAAAGAAAAATATTTAATTGAGGATGGCTTACAGTTTCAAATGTTCAGTTCTTTATTTTCATGCTGGAATCTTTGCGGGTTATAGGCACATATGGTGCTGGAAGAGCTGAGGGTTCTACATCTGGATTGGCAGGCAGCATAAAGAGAGTGACACTATGCCTGTCTTGAGCATATGAGACCTCAAAACCCGCCTCCCAGTGACATACTTCCTCCAACAAAGCCACACTTCCTAATAGTGCCACTCCCTATAAGCCTGTGGAAGCCATTTTCATTCAGATAGGAGTGTCTGGGATCTCAACTGTCACAGAAGTCAGGTACTCAGCCTCAGGAGCCTTCCTTGTCTTGAGTGACAAAAGGAAAGACTTCAGGTCTCATGTGTCAATTGGAGGATTTTTGTAAGACACAGTGATGCCTGGCACAAGGAAAGTGTGCTGTGACCCTTCTGGGATCTAAAGAATTCTCATGATGTTTTGTGCAGCCTAACTAATTTTGTATTTTACTGGACTATCTTTTAAGATTTGTAGCAAGGCTGGAGAGTTAGCTCAGTGGTTAAGAACACTGGCTGTTCTTCCAAAGGACCTGGGTTCAATTCCCAACATCTACATGGCAGCTCATAGCTGTCTGTAAGTCTAGGTCCAGGAGATCTGAGACATATACATGCAGGCAGAACACTCAAATAAACAAACAAACACACGAACAGCAAGATGGTAGTCGGGCACACCTTTAATCCCAGCACTCAGGAGTCGGAAGCAAGTGAATCTCTGACGTCAAGGCCAGCATGGTCTACAGAGAAAGTTCCAGGACAGCCAAGGCTACACAGGAAAAACCCTGGGTGGCAGAGGGGTGGGATTTGTAGACAAGGATAGTCAAGTCTTTCAACTACAGGGCAGCAAGGAGAAGATACCCATGGGGGCAGAAAGAACGTCAGATGCCTACAACACACCCCTGGCCTGGAGAAGTAGATGAACAGACTATCTCTGTCTTTGAGCCAAATGGAAAAAAATTTTTAAAGGTTTTTTGTAGGGCCAATATTTTTCCTGTTTGTAGTTCCAGTGGGCAAGCAGCCCCCAGCAGGTTTTCAGACAATGCCCTGGTTGATCCTGGCAGCTGCCTGACATTGCCTCTGTTTTTTTTTCAGTCATCCTGGGGGCTTCTTAGAACCCCCAGATCATCTTGGAGGGGTGTGTTTTGGCCCCAGGATGTGAAGAAGACCCCTGTCTGCCGTCAGAGTTTGCCATTGGAGTCAGAGTTTGCCATTGGAGTCGGAGGCTGGGGTCTGGTGAAGCTCTCATCACCTGGAGCTATGCATAGTCCCTGAGCTGCCTTTAAGTGTTAGCCACAGGCAACCTTTTAGTCCTTCAAGGCCATGTCCTCAGGGAAGCCCTCCCTGGCCCCCTTGGGGTTGGAGATTTCTTCTGACTCCCAAAAGTTTCGGTGACCAAGAACTTTCCATTTCCTGACCATTTTAGATTATTGTTAGTTTTCACTCCCGCCTAACAAGTGTAAGAACATTGGCTTCCTTGAAATGATTCACATCTATTTCATACTGAGTGTTCATGCTGTACCATCCCCACGTTTGGTCTTTTGTGTATCAAAAACTTAGATGTTGACTGAGGACATCCTGGCTTAATATTTGTAGCCTCCCTTGCCTGCCAGGGGTGTGGGTGCAAATCACTCTGATGTTTCATTTAGCCAGTGATGCACGCAGCCCTTCCTTCCTCCCAGAACTCATGCATCCCAGACTGACCTTAGACTTGTTATGTAGCTCAGAAAGATCTTAAACTTCTAACCTTCCGGCCTCAACATTTTTGGTGCTGGGATGACCGATGCACACCACGCCAAGTTTTATACAGTGCTAGGGTCCAGCCCAGGGCTTCACAAATGCCGGTCAAGCATTCTGCCCACTGAGCTACACCCTCAGCCTCTCAGCCAGCGATTTCTGAGTGAGATTCTGACAAGGGCTGAACTAGTGGGCTTTGGGGTTGTGGAGATGAGTATAACCTGGGCTCATCCCTAAAGGAACTCACAGTCTAAAGGAGGATGGCAAGACAGGTGGGATGAGAGCAGGGAGTCCTTTTGACTGGGAGACTGGGCCAGATGAGATGGAAATAATCTAAATGCCAAAAGGCGGTGGGAAATAAATGATGTCCCCAAATCCACTGTGATGGTTTGTATATCCTTGGCTCAGGGAGTGGCACTATTAGAAGGTGTGACCCTGTTGGAGTAGGTTTGGTCTTGTGAGAGTAGGTTTGTCACTGTGGGTGTGGGTTTTAAGACCCTTATCCAAGCTGCCTGGAAGCTAATCTTCCACTAGCAGCCTTCAGATAAAGATGTAGACCTCTTAGCTCATGCCTGCACCATGCCTAGATACTGCCATGCTCCTGCCTTGATGATAATGGACTGAACCTCTGAACCTGTAAGCCAACCCCAAATATGTGTTTTTCTTTAAAAGTCTTGTCTTGGTCATAGTGTCTGTTCACAACAGTAAAACCCTAACTAAGACAGAAGTATTAAGATACCCAGGGAACGGGATATAGGCTTAGATTTACATGGATGCCAAGTGTATGTGTGGGACACTGTAGTCATTTGTTTGTATGTAATTCCCACAGAATCCTTATGTATGCATGCATGCATGTATGTATGTATGTATGTATATATGTATGAATGTATGTAGAGACAGGGTCTCACTATGTTACCTTGGCTGGCCTGTAATTCAATATGCAAGCCAGACTAGCCTCCAACTCACAGAGATCTGCTTGTAATCTGCCTTGGGTGTGCTATCATATCTAACTTTTACAATTTACTTACTTTTTGAGACAGGGTCTCATGATGTGGTATCACTGAATCCTTTAAATGGTGTTGTTATATTGGCATCTCCCCATGCCTCCATGTGTACAAGGAAGGGACTCAGGGTCAGAGAAAATAGTTTCTCCAAGTCAGATACGGCATTGTTGAGTCTGGACTTTTCTGGTTGAGAGATCATGAATCCAAATCCTATATCACTCCTGTACCCTTTGCCATCCACCATATCACGGTGTCACACCATATTACTGCTGCTGTTGGTGGTGTTGTGTTCTTGGATTTCTACGCTTCTTGGTTATTGTTTGGGGAAGAGAAGATAAAGAAGATGGGTCATGATTACAGAAAGCTCATTAAGGGGGGAAGAACTGGAGATTACGACCAAAGGAATGACCCTGAAGACTCAGGAAAGCACACAACTCCAGTGACCAAAGGATACTTGCACAGTCTTTGTGGCTCAATCTGTGTAGTTTTTCTCTGTGCTGAGTACTTTGTTCCCTATTCCAGGTTGTATGACTTTCCATGCACTGATTTGTCAGTGGTGTTTCCCACTGTTACTTGATGAGTGCCTTTGTAGTTTCATTCAGGTACCATCTATCCCTACATCCCCCAGGGCTCATACTGTGTTCTGCACATGAGAGACACTTGAGGAGCATTTGTTGAACCCATTCATCTACCCTCCCACCTGCTCATCCATCTGTCATCCATCATCCATCCATCCATCCATCCATCCATCCACCCATCCACCCATCCATCTATCCATCCATCCATCCATCCATCCACACCACCCATCCATCCATCCATCCATCCATCCACCCATCCATCTATTCATCCACCTATTCACCTGCTGACCCACCTACTGTTCATCCATCCAACCATCTGGCCACTCACCCACATTTCCACTCATCCACCCACCCAGCCACTTATTATCCATCTATCTACATGCCCATGTGCCCATTCATCCACCTACCTACCCACTGAATAAGATAGAGTACTAGTAATGACAACTGAAGGGAACAGGTCGAATCTGACACAGACTGCTCACAACAAGCTCATAGGGGTGAGAGGAAAACCTTATAAATAGAAGAGAATGAATGATTGGGTTGACTGAAGACAGTATTAGTTCCATACCTGAGATGCTTCAAGAAGAAATCTGGTTTTAAAATTTATTTCCTGTCCTAAATGGTATAGCCTTGAATGAGGTAGCTCAGACTCCTGTCCTGTTTCCTCTGCACCCTCCCATGGAGATGGTGGCAGTACCATCTGGTCCTCCCTCAGCTGGAATCCCAGTATGACATGTGGCTCTCCATTGGGGGCTTGAGTATGGAGGGAGGGAAGGGCCATTGACTTGGTAGCTTCAAGGTGGCTGAATCCCTGTCTCCTCCTGTGTCTCCCAGGAGGGATGCTTTTTGAAAGGACCAGGCAAATGTTCTGTGGCTAGAGTGATCACTCACTAGCCCTCTTCTGGGAACAGAAGGTGACAGCATACTTCTCTGAGAGCGATGGCAGGGTGCTTTGATAGTATGCTTGATCCAACCCACTAAGGAGTTTGTGACACATTCAGTCTCCTGGAGGCAGAGGAATTCTTTCTCCTTCCTTGGGCTTTGTGAAGGAGAGGCCCACATGGAGTTGCCCACTAAGACTGATTTAGCCACAGAAGGCATCACATGCTTTGGAATGCAGCTAGGAAAAGCCTCACTGGAACTCAGTGTTTTATTTTCAAGGGGGCTTTGCAAACCTGAATCTGGCATTAAATTGGAAATGTGTAGACAGCCTAGTAATGGGAACAAAAACTGTCAGTGGCTTGTTCCAGCTCTTTAGAGTGGAGCTAGACTTCTTTGGGGGATCCCAGGACATCATAGGTAGGTAACTGCCAACTGTTAGGGATTTTCTTGCCAGTGTGTGTGTGTGTGTGTGTGTGTGTGTGTGTGTGTGTGTGTGTGTGTTGGGGTTGGGGTTGCTGAGAGAGGCAGTCTATTCTCTCTTTCTCTCTGACCCCTAATGGCATGGGTCCTTAGCTGGGTTGTTATTATGGGCTCCTAGCAGGGTGCCACTATGGGTCACTGCAACCCAGAGTGCTTTCTGGTCTTGTCATTCAGGGTCCTCAAACTCTGCTATCATTTTTTTGCGAGTGGAAGCAGTTGGGAGAAGAGGTGGGGTGAGTGGGGTAGCTTGGGAGCTAAGAAGTCATCTTCCCATTCCCTACCAAGCTCCAGCCTTGAGCAGAGAGTCTCCCATTCTTCCGTGCTGAGGCTGTGTGGGAGGGCCAAATGGACTTGCTAATGCTCCTACCCAAGGCTTTGGGTAGTGCTGCTGGGTGTTTACCTAAGTAGAGGTTTCACAACTGGAAGGGGGAGGTGCAAAGGCCCAGGAAAAGTTCTGACTGGAGGTGATTTTCCTCTGGAAGAGAAGGCATGGCTGCCTTCTGTGGAGACAGGACTCTCATACTTGAGATTTGGAGAGGGCAGGAACCTAGCTGTTTTGCTTTGAGGAAGGAAGTCTTCCTGCCCTGAAACAATAGGAACATAGCAGAGGGCCCGTTCTGTTATACCTGCCAGATCAAGTCCAAGTTCCTTAATGTGCATCATGTGTCACCTGACCCTGCCCATCTTTCTAGTGTCCTTTGCTGCCCATGTTTATAGAAGGTGCAGGCAGTAGGCCCAGGATTATCTGAGTGAGGTTGTGCAAGTATAGAATGGGCTCACATTGCGGTGGTTCCTATTACAAGGCCAGGCTTGTCTTGTCCTTGATCTCCCAGCAAAGAGTCTAAGGCTCTTTGAGGTCATTCAGTCACCACTGTTTGAAGCCATCTTGTTCCCCTTGCTACAACCTGCTGTGTGGGCTGCCTTTTGTCACTGCTACCTCCTAGCTGGCTCAGATGCCTTTGTTTAAACAGAACCAGGCTTTCTTTGGAGGTGACTGAAGTTAGCCACTCAGACCAAGCTGTAGCTATGAGGTGTAAGAGCCAGAGGACTTGGGGGAACACTTCACAGAGACATGCTTCCTCAGGAAGCCGGGAGCTATGGAAAGTGCAGCACCACCAGGCTGAGACCTTCAGGATTCCTTTAACTCTTTGTGCAGTCCCTTCCCATAAATTCCCTGAGTACCAGTCCTTTCATCACTGAAATGAATTGACTTTGAATAGGTTTCTGGGTATCTGTTATTAGACCATGCAAAAGTGTACTGACACCTAAGATTCTGTATCTATTCTCTGGAACTTTCCAGTTGGCTAGGGAGATGACTGTAAGTCCTTAACAGAGATCTGTGGAGCCAGGGAGAGCCAGAGCCTTTTCATCTTCCTTATGGGACAGTAAGGGACAAAGACAAGCTTTTGCCTGTAGGACACAAGACCTTTTCTGGTGCTTAGAACTGCAGCTATAGGAGCTGGGTAGTAGGAGATTGAGGAGACAAGGTATGACCTGCCTGGGTCCTTGACATGGGAGCTTGTGGGACATTGTCTTGTGCTCTCAGAGCCTGTGTCATTGTTGGTTGTAAACCTTATAGCTGGGGAATTTGACCCAGTGATCTTTTTCAAGGTCGCTGTATCCCATTGCCTCTTCCCACCTCTCTTAGCTTCAGACTGAGTGCAAAGGTTGCAGATAGGGAAGGCCCCATGTTGGTGGTATCAGCAAAGGGTTTGCTAAGGCTATTTGTCATATCCAGTCATTACAGGTTGGGGAGCCTGGACAATGTTCGTCCATCCTTTCTGAGTTCTAGAAATGGGCAGCCCCAGTGAAGTTGTTATCCAGGACATGTCTCTCTGTTGCTTTTAGGGACATGTAAGCTCTAAGCTTTTCTCCTGGTTTCTAGGCTTACTTGGCCATGAGAGCATTAACTCTAGTCTTCACGTGGTTCTCTCCTCATGTGTCTGTCTAGAAGTTTCTTTATAGGTGCTGGAGAGATGTTAAGAGCACTTTCTGCCCTTCCAGAGGACCTGGGTTCAATTCCAGAACATTGGTAACATGTAACCACTTCTAACTCCAGCTCCAGGGGATCCAATGCCCTCTTCTGGCTTCTGTGGACTTTAAACTCACTTGTACCCACTCACATATATACACAATACATATACATCTTATATATAATTAAAGTTTATATTATACATAATTTAAAAATTAAAAGTTACCCTTTTAAATAAGATTGCCAGACATATTGGAGCAGGAGGTCCGTGCTATTTCACTATGACTCATATCTAGTTTTGTCTACATTGACTGTGCTTCCAAGAAGCTTATATTCTGGGATAAGGACTTCAACAGGAGAATTTAATAGTCCAACCCATCATTGATGCCTTCTTGACTCGAGACTGAGTGACATATTAAGAGTGAGGGAAGCAGAGAGGAGGGGCTGTCCCCTTGAAAGCCTGGTGGGCTAGGTCATTCTTCACACCAGTAGCTCAGTGGGTCATTCATCCACTTAGCAGCTTGGTTCCTGGGACAAGCTCGAGGACTTTGGGGGCGGTATTGTTTTAGATCTCTGACCTTGATCTGCCTGCTGCCCTCTCCATCTGGGCTGAGGAGCCACTCTAAATGACTCTTTGGCCCTTTGTATCTCTATAATCAGTGGGGGTTGGAAATGCACTTGATTGATGGGGGAAGCTACTTTGCTGGTACACAGTTTGAGACAGACAGGCTCTGTTGATCAAGCTGAGAGAAAACTGATAGTGTTCCCAAGCTCTAGTAATCTCCTCCATGATGTGTTCTCAGGGGAGTTAGCGGAGAGGACAGATGTGTGAGTACGTGTGACTGTTGAATGACTTCTGAGTCCTTCTGCATTTCCCGAGGGTCACTGTCCTCTTGGGGGTACCATGGCTATTGTCACAGATGTCTCATGTCAAACTAAGGCAATGTGTGTATAAAATAGTGAGGGATCCTTTATTATGGCTTCTGATGAATAGTAACATACTTGCTAGCCCACTGTTAAGTCTGCATTAAAGACAGCTTTCTTGCATATTATGACTTGGCTCAGTGGGCAAGTACTTTCTCTAAAACTCTGTACTCTGTTTTCTTTCTTTCCTTTTTTTTTTTCTTCTACTTGCTTCTGGTTTTAGAAAAATCCAAAAGGTCATGGCTCCCTGCAGACTCTTATAAATTATCTGTCACAGCATGCTGTTAGAGCCTTTTGGACACTTGGACAATATGCTATTTTAAGTGTTTGTTCCTTGACATTTCAGCTGTGTGCCTTGTTTCCGTGTGACTAATGGTAGAGCAGACACTGAAGGGATTGCAATCCATCAAGGTTTCAGTTCTACTGTTATTTTCCCCACCAGTTTCTTCGTCTGTAACCACGTGATGAAGTAGCCACTGTGCCCACCTGGGTATTCACGACAGCCGTAAAGTGCGTGATATTTATATTTATCTAGAGATTCTTACACTGACCATTGTGTATGTGTGTGTGGAAGTCAGAGAAGAATGTCGCGTGCCCTGACACATAATCTCTTACTCAACCCTGAGGCTCAATATTTCATATAGACTGGCCATCAGGTCCCAGGGGTCTTCATCTCGTTCCCTGTCACTGCTGGGGTTATAAACACAAGTACAAACATACCCAGCTTTGCCATGGGGGTTAGGGATTTGAACTCACATCCTCTCACCTCCTGAACCGTCTCCCCAGTCTCTCACCCTGTTTCATATACTAGTTTTCCTCCAGCCCACCCTTGATTATAATTCTTATCTCTGTGAACCTGGAGAACCAGGACTGATGTATTTAGGAACAACTGAAGAGAACTGGGTCTTCATGAGACTGGAAAATTTCCCAAGGAGCAATTTGTTTTCTTTTTTGATCATTGATTTTCAGTAGGTGTTTTATTGCCCATTCTTCATGAACAAAAGAACTAAGGAGCCTATGACTCTAACAAACTGATATATGCACATTAAATTACTGGCAATTACCCTCTTTTATGGTGGAGAGCCTACAAAGGAAGTGACCTCCCTAGCAAAGGTTTCTGATGTCAAGGTTGGTAGAAATATGAAGATCTATTCAGGAGGAAATTTCTAACTTTATAATCATTGAAAAGGGAAACATTGAAATGTACTAGGCTGGTGGGTGTAGTGTCTTACACCTGTAACTTTATTACTTGGGAGGCCAAGGCTGGAGGATTGCTGTGAATTTGAAACCAGCTTGGGTTATCAGAGTAAGTAACAACTCAACAAAGGGTTATGTATTAAGACCCTGTCTCAATCTTCTTACCCCACCAAGAAAACACCACAACCACTACCAACATTATCATCATCATCATCAGCAGCAACAGCCACCTACCAGGAGTGGTGGCTCTACAATGTATTCTAGCTCTCAACAGGACAAGGCAGGTAGAGCATCATCATGGATTTGAGGACAGCCTACGCTACAAAGTGATTTTTGGGACAGCCTGGGCTACCAAGTGAGACTATCTAAAACAAACTAGGAAATACTGTATCAAGTTTATTCTTTGGTATACAACCATAGTTATTGTTCTTTAAAGGTAAATTTGGCTGCTCTCTGGGGTTTCTCATCATGTCTAGACACTTGAGTTCCAAAGCTAGGGCCAGGATATCTGATAGGACACAGCTTAGCTGAGCAGCAGAGTTAGGAAACAGAGAGGGCTGGGCCTGAGCATGGTAATCTAGTCCAGGTCCAGCCTTTCTCAGCCAAAGAGCACTTTACACCAAACTTCTGATAATTGGGGTCACTTTGAATAGGACTCGGGCAATCCGTTCTAGCTCAGATACAGAAAGAGATGAAATGTGAAAGAATATTCATAAAATATTTTTGCATTTATTTACTTTGTGTGTGTGTGTGTGTGTATAGAAATACTATAGGAGTCAGAGGGGATTAAGGACACCAGGAGAACATGGCTCAGTGAATCAGCTAAGCAGGGCTCACATAGGCTCACAGAGACTAAGACATCAAGCACAGGGTCTGGCTCTGACCAGGTTCTCTGTGTATGTTATGGCTGTTAGCTTGGTGTTTTTGCAGGACTCCTAATAGTGGGAATGGGTGTGTCTCTGACTCTTGCCTGCTCTTGGGACCCTTTTCCTTCTTCTAGGTTGCCTTGTCCAGCCTTGATATAAAGGCTTTCTCCTTGTCTTATTGTATCTTGTTTGTCTCTTGTCTCTTGGAGGCCTGTTCTGTTCTGAAGAGGAAATGGAGAGGGAGTGGATCTGGGGGAGAGAGAAAAGAGAGGGAGCTGGGAGGAGAAGGGAGGGGAAACTGTGGTTGGGATGTATTTATGAGAGAATCTATTTTCAATAAAAAATGATTATTTACTTTGTGTGTGTGTGTGTGTGTGTGTGTGTGTGTGTGTGTGTGTGTGTGTAGGTCCCAAGAATTAAACTCATATTATCAGGCTTGGTGGCAAATGCCTTTACCTGCCTGACCATTTGTCAACCCTAGTCTCATAATTTTGATGTCACGTCTTTGGCTGTCTTTGTCAGGAGAGACCGGATGATTTCTGTGTTGCATATGTCAGGTCTATATCAGTGCCTAGAGGAGCTGAAGAAGCCAGGAGGACAGACAAGCTTTGTCAGGTCCCAAGTAGGAAAGTCCAGCCCATGCCAACATATTATTAGTATAATTAGATGTGTTTGGGGGACAGGTTCTCCCTGGCTCTTGCTAGGCTGCTTGTCTAGCCTGCTCCAGGGAGCCATGTGTCTCCACCTCCCCAGTGCTGGGGGTTGAACTCGGGTCCTTATGCTTGCATGACAAGAACTCTGCCCACTGAGTTTCTCCTCTGCCCTAAAATTAGACTTTTAAATCAACCTCCTATGTGTTAGCATCAATCTTGATGGGAAGGAACCCTGTGATGGACACCAACAAAGAACTTCTTGCAGTACATGCTTTTTAAGCCTCTGTATTTGAGCTCTGAGGGATGTTTTGGATAAGCTGGGAATGCTTTCAGTTAGACCAGACCTAACAGACCTAGCAGTGTCACCCGGAGACCACAGGGGTGAGGTGCCAGGGCAGGCAGAATGCTCTGAGGCTGTGGAGGGCAAAGCCTTAGTCAGAGAGGCCAGTCATCCTGCCTGCCAGGAGTGCCCCGACTGGAAGCTCAGGCTGCCTCAGCTCTGGCATAAACAGAATGGAGACAGGGCTGTGTCTGGTCTCTCAAGATGAAACTGAACAAGAGAAGGTGAGGAGACCATGTTTGAAGAGTGTAACAGGTTCATCTCGTGCCTCCTACTTGGGTGACCTTGGGTGAGCCCTCACACTCTTCTCTTTGCCTCCTGGGATTATGTGGTGATGGAGTGAGGTGATGTGTGGCACCCAGGTGGGGGTGTCCTGTTCAGACAGTCTTTGTGCTATGCTCATGAGCTGGAAAGAGCCACCTCTGCAGGCTCACAAACTGTCCTCACACACAGTGCTGCGAGAGGCCTGTCTGAACATCCTCTTCTCCCAGAAGGGTCAGAGCGACCTCCAAGTCTGGGACGGGTTTGGCCTTGGTCTGTTTGGTCTTATCGTGGCTTCTCATGTCCTGCTTTCCAAAACACATCATTCATCTCCTCGGTCACGGGCTGAACGGACACTGGGCTCCAAGGCTGCCTGTAGCAGACAGCACTAGCCCACTCCTCCATCTTGAACCCTGTCTGTATTAGCATAGAGAGTGCCCAGCGAACGCCCTTGGGAATTGAAGTTGTCAGTGCTTTGTCAGCAGAACCCATTGAGAAGGGCTTCTGGAAAAGCAGTTGTTTTCTGGTATGGAGTCTTCCTTGCTTTTATTCTTTGCCTGTACTCCTCCTTCTGGTCTGGAATAGGAAGCAGTCTCCTGTCTGCAAATGGCAGAAGGAGCATTGGTCATTGAAGTCCTTGCAGGACAGACCTCAGAGGTCAAGCCACCAGGGCTGGGTTCTCAGTCCATGCAACCTGACCTGACTACCCATAAAGGAGTGTTTCCCTACACGCAGCCTGATAGCACACTAAGGATTTAGTGCTGCCCGTTTTAACAAGTGTGTAGGGTGTGCCCTTGTTCCATGCGTATTGCCTTTTAGAAATGACGGCCTCTCCTGAGTTCTGTGAGCCTTTGGCCAAGACTTCTGCCGATTGTACAGACTTCTGCTTCTTGTGATGAGATGAGGTCACTACTCTCCGCCCCTCCTGGAGCTTCACAGAGTTGAAAGAATCTTGTGAAACTTGAGCGGAAAAATAGAGAAAATATAGCACGGGCATTGGTAAACAGCATGTTTTTTGGCCTAACTGGAGTTCCTGGTTTGTGGGATGACAGAAACGGATGGAATAGGGGTTATTGGTGAGACTGATGCCCCATCCAGGAGGCTGTGTCCCCAGTCCCTAATGCTAAAGCCTACTACCTCTATTGTTCTGTAATACAGCATTCCAAACTGCTGTAGGGTCAACTGGCCCCCTAGCCCATCGTTTCCCTCCCCTTTAGCTCTTATGAAGGCTAATCTCCTTTCTGCAAATAACTGTGGAACCAACACAGGGTCTCAAGATCAGTTGTCTTGGGTTGTGAAATCAGTTCTTTAACCAGGTAAATAGCTCAGGGGAGTGGTGCACAGAGGCTGTGTTGGACAAGTCTGGATCTTGCTGTGTCTGTTTGGCAAGGGTCCTGGATTAAGGTTTTTGCTCTGTGTCTGAAAGACACGTTTACTGAAATCCTGGTGGGCACTGTTCTGGTAGGAGGCAGGCTTGCATCAACTCCAAATTCACACACACAGAAGTTCCTTATGGGAGAACACTTTCCTAATGTATCCCAGATGGCAACTTACAAAGTACACACATCCTAGCTGAAAGCAGTGAATTCCTGGAATTCAATGTTCTATTCTCTGCCTTTAACATAATCCTATTATAAGACTGAGGGGCTTGGACTGGATAGCAGTTTTCAGTCCTTTGCTGTCTGAAAAAACCCTACAGCAAGCATTTAGAAGTACAGAGTTTGTATGTCCTGGAGAAGTCTGAACTGCGAATACTCATATGAACTGATATATGTATGCCAAGGTGCACTTTTTCTAGCCAGGGATGTAGCTCAGTGGTAGAGTGCTTAATCCCTGCATCACCAATAATTTCTGTAAGTTAAAAAAGTTTTCTTACTTAGAATCGGGTTAATAGAGATGCATGGGGTGGCTTAGGCCTGTGACCCAGCTCTTAGGAGGCTGACACAGGAGGATGGTAAGTTAGAGCCAGCCTGGGTTATATGGTGAGTTTCAGGCTAGTCCTTTCTGCAGAGTGGGTTCTTATTTCAACAGGCAAGCAGCAACAATAAAATCATCAGACAAAACAAAAAGTCAAAACAAACAAGCATCAAAAAAGTAGGGTTAAATACCTATCTTATAAGGTCAGTAAGAAGATCAAACGAGGAGAAAGTCACTGTCCTGTGTGCATGTGTTTGTTCTGAAAGAATATTCAGAAAGAGCAGTGATTGAGGGCACTGGCTGCTCCTGGGCTCAGTTCCCAGCACCACAAGGTGGCTCATAACCCCTGACACTCCAGTTCCAGGGGAACGGGATGCCTTCTTCTGTGTATTGCATGCACATCATATATATATATATATAGTGTAAGTGTATGTGTATGTATGTACGTATATATGTATATGCATGTGTATTGTGTGTACAGGCAAAACATTCATACACATAAAATAAAAAATAAATAAATCTTATAAAAATAAAAAGGACTGCCATACAACTCTGCAGAAGTCATTCAGTAATTAAGTAGAATGAAGGATTAGTTTCCAGCAGTCCCCAGAAACCATAAAAAAAGAAAAGACAGATGTTGTGTTGTATGTCTGTAATCCTAATCTTGCTACTGTGAAATGGAAGGCAGAGACAGGAGATTGACGGGAAGGTTGTGGATGGGCTGGTCTGGAGTATAGTGCATGGCAGAGACAAGAGAGACCTCAATAAGGTGCAAGTCCAGAGCCAACTCCTGGAAGCTGACCTTCGACCTCCGTAGGACCTGGTCCTCACGGTGCTCTGATACCCACATGCCCCCTCTCTCTATTGAAGAAACAAATATTTTTGTTTAATGGAAAGAAATGATACTTTCAGCTCTAGCTTAGATCTACTGAAACAGAATTTTAACAGGACACCTCAGGCATTCCCACACGTATTAAAGTTGACCTTTGCAAACCAGGAAAAAAAATCAGGTTAAGTCTATGTTAAATTTTAAGCTAAAAATTAAATGAATTACAATGAAAACCATATGACATATAAGAAGGAAAGTAAGGGGCAAATAAGACATAAAATTCAGGCTGGGCATGGAACGGCATGACTTTAATCCCAGCACTAGAGAGGCAGAGGCAGATGGCTCTCTGTGAGGTCAAGGCCAGCCTGACCTACAGAGTGAGTTTTAGGATAGCCAAGGCTACATAGGGAGATCCCGTCTTAAAAAATAGCACAAAGTTTGGGTCCTTGATCACTTGGGACTATGGAGGGTGTTGCTGGTGGGGACCAGGCCTTCATTGTATCCCAAGCCACTAAGTCTTTGCAATATCCATCTATGCAACATTCATTGCATATATTTAAAATAGAACACACAGGATTTTTAGAAATAAAAATAAAGAGTTTAGAGGGCTAGGGAGATGGCTCCATTAGTACAGTGTGTGTTTTGTAGACATGAAGACATGAGTTTAATCCCCAATGTCTGCATGAAAGCCACATGTGGTGATGATGCATATCTGTAATCCCAGCACTGGGGAGTCATAGACAGCAGGGTCCCCAGGGTTCACCAGTCCCCAAGTCTTGCTGAATCGGTGAGCTCTAGATTCACTGAAAGCCTTGTTTCAAAAACTAAGGTAGGAAGTGATTGAGGAAGACACCTGACATTGACCCCTGACCTTTATGTGCACTTGCACACACGGGAACACACAAGGTGCACACAATGAACATGTACACGCACAAACAGAGAAGAAAGAAAGGAAGGAAGGAGCTAAAGTGAGAGTTACTTGGAGGAAGAACTGGGGTTGGCCTGGAAGGGCTGGGGAGCCTGGTGTCTGTGGAGTAAAGGCTCCCCTAGCTGCTCTGGGTCAGAGACAGTATGTGCAGGGGTATCCATTTGGCCTGTGGCTGTCAGCTAGGGGAAGCTTTACTCAGGTGATCCAGTGTGAAGGGGAAGCAGGTGTCTCTGGTTGCCTTTTAACTTACTGACTTAGAAGACAGCTCACATGGTCCCTTGCTTCCCATGTGGCTTTTTACAGATCTTCCTGTGACTGTGTGTGCAATTTATAAAAACTACCTGTGATTGGGGCCAGAGAAATGGCTAAATGGTTAGAGCATGTGCTGCTCTTTCAAAGGTCCAGGGTTTGTTCCTGGCACCTACATGGTGAGAGCCACCTTTAATTCCAGTTCCAGGGGGTCTGATCTGCATGCATCAGGCATACATGTCACACCACACACACACACACACACACACACACACACACACAAACACACACGCACATATGTAGGTAAAACACTCAGACACAGAAATGTTTTAAAAATTGCTTGTGATCATCTGTATAAGCAAAACCAAGTAAAGTCAGAGGATAAAAATTTGGAAGAAGAAATAAAAGTTCCTATAATTTTGCTTTGCTAAACATACCTTGTTCACGTTTAGTGTATTTCCTTCCAGCTTTTTTCCTATATGAATGAACAAGAGAGCATGGTGGTACTTGGAAGGAGGAGGATCAGGAGTTTAAGGTCAACTTTTGCCATATGGTGAGTTTGAAGCCAGCCTGGGCTAGTAAGATGTGTCTCAAACAAACAACTAACAATTGTATAATGTGCTAAAGGTGTGAGTGCTGTGGCTTCCCACCTGATTGTGTGCTCTCTGCCACTACTGTTTCACAGATTTAGCTACTTGAATATCTCACCTTAAATGTGTAGAAACCAACTGTGGTAATGAGTTAGCACTAGCAAGAATAATGTGGAAAATGTTAATTTTTTTCCCTTGCAAAGTTTTGGCAAGGATCTGATATCCAGGGTCGTTGTCTTTTCCCCCCTTACTGCCTGCCTGTAGGAGAACCTCCTCAGAGACACTCATGCTATTTATGTGGGCTCTATGTTGGGTGATGGGTAAAATCTCTTGCAAGAAATTCTGTTACTGAGAAATTGTGGTGCACTCAGCGGGGGCTGGGAGGGTCTCTGAAAATTATTCTCACGGTCAGTTGTAGCCAGAGACATAAAAGTGTTCATGGTTTCCTTGACTGGGACCTGTGTCTCAAGGCCAGAGTTCTTAACATTGTTGCTTTGAGCAAAAGCCACCGAATCCTTATCTCTTCTTTAAGCTGTTGTTGGAAGATCCACCGCAAACTGTATCAGTGGGGAAAAAAAAACCCAAAACACAACACAACACAACATAACAACAAAACTGTGGCGGCTGGGTCATTCTGACCTAGAGCTGCCTGGAATGCTTCTAATTGTGGCAGCTGGCAAGTGCTGAGTGAGTCACCTAGGCAGCCCGAGCCTCTTCAGTGGTAAGCGTTCATAATCAGACTCACTGTTTCACAGCCTGCCTGGGTCTGTAGGAGGGAGATGCGCCTCTTCCAAGCAGTGAGCTGTGTACATGCTTACCTGCACTAGTGGGTACCGAGGGTGTCATGCTACTGATGCTGGGATCTGGTGGGACAGGGCTGTGGCTTACGCGTTTCATGATAGACCGTTTCCATGTAAATTGCCTTTGCAGAGCATCTAGGACATGACAGGGTTTGTCAAAGGTTTGGTAGGATCTCACTATCTTTTAAAACTCTTCAGCTCAACAGTCTTCTAGGAGTATTTTACTCCTCGTTTTGCTGAGAAAATGAAGGCTCTGGGGAGTGGCCACTCATCCCCACTGTGTATCAGGTAACCCTAAATGTTTACCTGAGGGAGAGTGAGAAACAAATTCAAACACTAGTGGAAGAAAAAGGCCTTAAGGAGAGAGACTGGCTGACAAGGACACAGAGTGGGTCCCAACGGTTCAAAGGTTTCTTTACCTTCCAGTGACCCAGTTTTTAAAGTTCTAGGTTCAAAAGACATGAGTTGGGGGTTCAACATAGCAAACAACATAGGACAGATGGAGAAGTACATTTATGACTGACAGAGAGATTTATAATCTTCATTTTAAATAATGGCCAGGGACTGGAGAGATGGTTCAGTGGCTCAGAGCAATGGCTTCCCTTGCAGAACACCCAGGTTTGATTCCCATCACCCATGTGATGGCTCACAGCCATCTGTAACTCCAGTACCAGGGGATCCGACTCCCTCTCCTGGCCAGCATGAGCACCAGGTACACACACACGGTACACAGACATACAAGCAGGCAAAATATTCATACACATAAAAGAAATTAACCTTTAAGAAAAAGGACAAATACTGACGGCAACCACTGCTAAGTACGTCATCCCGCTTAATCCCCAGAGAGCCCCATAAAGCATCATTATCTTCATGTACTGCCAAGGAGGCTGGAGGGCAGAGAGGCATGGGTCTGCCATGGGTCACAAGGTAACAGAGGCTGAGGAGGCTGGGACTGGAACCCAGACACAAATGTCCCAAAGCTTCCCTGGAGACTCTATTTTCCTGTAACCTAAGCCAGGGGCAGTTCACTGTGAGGTCTGAACTTTTAGTTTGTATTTGATGGACGAACAAGACCAAGTGAGAAGGGCCTTCAGAGCTTTCTTTCATAGAACCACACCTCAAGTATGAGTCCTGCTTCCAGAAGAGAGTTAGTGAAGAGAGCCAGGCAGGTGGGGAAAGTTCTCGGGTTAGGGTAGGAGTGTATGGGGCAGAGTTTATGTGGAGTCCTTTTTTTGTTTGTTTGCTTTTGTTATTGTTGTTAAAGTCAACACCAGCATGCTGTCATCCTGGTCTTCCCTTTGTTCTTTATATAGATGCAGAAATCAGAAACTTTTAAGTTTTTTTTTTTTTTTTTTGAATATCTCGTATCTGCCAGACTGGCCTTGAACTTGCTATGTAGCATCAAAGATGACGTTGAACTCCTCACCCTCCTGCCTCTAGGGTGCTGGGATCATGGGTACTTGGATTCTGCTGTGCTGAGGCTTGAACCCAGAGCGCTGTGCATACCAGACAAGCACTCCACTTGTATCTCATATGCAAGAATACAGATATACTTTCTTACTCCAAAGGGGCAAAATGCAGATATACAGTCGTTTATGCTATAATACAGCTTATGTATTCTTAAAAATCATTGCGCCATGGGAGGCTATGATAAAAAAAAACCTATGTTTATGGGGATGGGGTTAAGGACACAGTACTCAAACATGCCATAAATGGCACATTTTAAAAAGCGATAAAATACTAATAAAACAAAGGATAGCATGTCTTACACATGTGAAAATTTAAAAAAAAAAAACACCCACCAACCCCACAGTAAATATAAAATGCTACCTTGAAGGGCACAGGTAAATTCAATGAAGTCACACACTTGCAGGTGGCCACTGGAAGTAGCTTGTGTTACTTGTGGTACAGAGGAAGAAGGGAGCTGTAGAAATCTGTGGAAAGTTCTAATACCCCATATGCAGGGCAGATCTCATAACTGTATGCTGACTGGAGTAGCTGGTGGATCTTGAGGTGTGTCGATGCATGCATGGTTTGTGTGTCTCTGTAGCTCAGCCCAGCTAGGTGCTGTGTAGATCCACTTGCTTCGTATATCAAAACTGTGCCCATTTAAAAGCTTAAAACACGCAGATTTGATAATCTTGCATCTATCAGATCTATCTATCTATCTATCTATCTATCTATCTATCTATCTATCTATCTATCTATCTTTCTACCCACCCACCCACCCACCCACCCATTTATTTTGAATAGGCACATATTCATACTTTTGTGAGATCTACATAGTGGCTACATGTTCTGTTCTCTAAGAACACTCTGTGTGCTTGGCTGCCTCCCTTAACATGGAGGGATCTGCAAGAGAATGTACATGTGTTCATCATATGCCAATCAAAGTGCCTGGGAATAATAAAGGTCTGTGCAAGTGCTTGGCCCTAGAGCTCCAGCCTCACATGACAGAGAGTATTTGGAAGAGCTTATTTGCAGTGGGTGCCTTTCACTAGGAAAGAAGAAGAATAAAAAGAAGTGGCCCATGCCTTTGTGATCTACATAGTGAGTTCCAGGCCAGTCAGGGCTACCGAGTGTGACCCTGTCTCAAAACCAACTTATATTATTGCAATTTATTTGTGTGTGTGTGTGTTGGAGGTGTGTTTGTGTGTATGTTGGAGGTGTGTATGTGTGTTGGAGGTGTGTTTGTGTGTATGTGTGTGTTGGGGGTGTGTGCACATAGGCCACAGCAGGCATATGAAAGTCAGCAGACAACTTGTAGGAACTGGTTCTCTCCATCTACCATGCGGGTCATTGGGGATTGAACTCAGGTCATTAGGCCTGGCAGCAATCGGCCTTATTCCCTGAGCTATCCAGTGGGTCCTAAAACTAGTTTTTCAATGATGATTTCAGGAGGAGTGAGGTATGGGGATGTGGAGGTGGAGATTAATTGTCAGACCAGACGTTTAAGTTTCTGTTTGTTAATGTCTTTCAGTTGTCTACATTTCTAGAAGGAGGGATGGATCTCTCTGCTCTGTGATCCTGGCACGTAGCCCACAGGATGACAGTTGATCGAGTTCTATATAAATGAAAGGTAAATAATTTGTTTATTGATTAAAATGGATTGAATGATTTCTTTGCCACTTTGAGTCCTAGAATTCTGGAATTCACTAATTCAAGGGAAGGGACTGAGCACAGTCTAGCTAAATGGGAAAACTAGAGCGCTGACTTTTCATAAGCACCCCAAAGCTTACACCAGCTCTGTGCACACTAGTTATTTTGTCTTCTTAACTTTCTGACTATGCCCAATAAATTTGTAGGCTTATAATATTTTTCCTAAATATGGGTATTTGAAGTGTTCATGCTTTTTTGTTGTTGTTTTCATTGTTGCTTTGAGCTCTTTGCTCCTTCTTTCCCCTTCTCCTTCTCCTTCTTTTTTCCTAGTGAAAGGCGCCCACTGCAAATAAGCTCTTCCAAATACTCTGTCATGTGAGGCTGAAGCTCAGGGGCCAAGCACTTGCATAGATCCCTTTTATTCCCCAGGCGCTTTGATTGGCATGGGATGGACACACCTACATTCTCTTGTGGATCCTTCCATGTTAGGGGAAATAGCTAAGCACACACTCTGAGTGTTCTGAGAGAGTAGAACATGGGTAGCAGCCTATACCAGGAGCAGTAGAGCTGTGAAGGAAGAAGGTGGGGAGAGGCTCCTGTTCAGAAAGAGGTCCACCATACCTTGACAGTGGCGCTTGAGCTGAGTATTGAAGAATGAGTAGGCGTTTGTATTGTGAATAGAGAGTAAGGGCTTTATGGCAGAGCAGAGGTGAGCGCACAGCAAGGCAGGGGAGTGCAGCTCCCATCTTCAGGAAGCATCTGATGGGGGCTGGGTGGCAGTGTCTCCCTGAGTGTTCCTGTGACGCTTCGTGTTCCTAAAGTGATCTGGAAATTGCTCAGGGACACATTTTGTAAAACTCAAGGTGTGTTTACTTGTTGATGGTGGTTATCGTCGGTTTCTGGAGCATTCTGTTGAATAAGCAGAGACTGTGGTGCCTCTTGAAGGTCATGACTGCTAGTCTTTGTGGTTGAGAATGAAAAATAAAAGCTGAAGTGGTAGCGGCTGGTGTGATGGCTGTGCTGGTGACCTTACAGTTCTGTGTATGTGCAAGGGGCTTTTCCAGGGCAGTGCAGCCTTTGAGATGGAGAAAGGAGGGGCTCGACTCGATTTAAATCAGGAGGACAATTCAGGCCACACCCTCAGTAGCACTGCATGGTGGTGGCAGCAGCCAAGGGGGGTGGGTCTCTCTGCCTTACCATCACTTCCCCATGTCTCCCCTCCCGATGCAGGTCACAAGTCCATCTTGATAAAGGACAGAAAATCAAACCCTGCTTTGCTACATTTCTTTGTAGGCTAACGTAAACCAACTGCAAAAGGTAACTGGGGTGGGGGGAGGGGGCTGGAGAGATGGTTTAGCGATTAAGAGCACTGACTGCTCTTCCAGAGGTCCTGAGTTCAATTCTCAGCAACCACATGGTGGCTCACAACCATCTGTAATGGGATCTGGTGCCCTCTTCTGGTGTGTCTGAAGACAGTGACTGTACTCATATAAATAAACAAATCTTTAAAAAAGTGTTAACTGATTAGAGCAAAAATGAGAAACACCTACAAACACTTGAACTCGTCTGTGTAGAGGCGACTGCAGTGCGTTTTCTGTCAGTTCCTTTATGAGTTTTGCATATCCGAAGGCTGAGGGCTTATCAGTCATGGTCATGGCTTCACCCCTGCCATGCCTGCTGTTGTAATGCAGGCACTGTGTGCATAGTAACTTACTGAATCCACACAGCACCCTCAAAAACAGGGTTTTTTTTTTCTGTTTTCAGGTTTGGGAAACTGAGGTGCATTATGGTTAACTTGCTCAAGGTTGAACATCTAGTAGCTAAGGGTGTAACCCAGTCCTGGACTTGGAGCACACGGTGTACAAACTGCTGTTTAATCATCTCTGTGTTACAATCGAGATATTACAGCAATCAGAATATAGTATATGTCTAAACACATATATAATAATTTAAAGGATACAGTATACAGCTATGGAATTTTTATGTTATATGTATGTCTGTGCAATATTTTTCTGTGATGCCCACAGAAGCATTAGATTCCCCTGGAACTGGAGTTACAGGTAGTTGAACGCTACCATGTTGATGCCGAGAATCGAACCTGGGTCCTCTGCAGAAGTGGCAAGTGCTTCTAGCCACTAAGCCATCAGTCCAGTTCCACAGTAGCAGTGTTAAATCTTTCTGTTTTCCTCCCTTCCTTTCTATTTTTCTCCCTCTCTCACCCTTTCTCCCTCCCTTTGTCTCTCCTTCCCTCCTTCCTTCCTTCCTTCCTTCCTTCCTTCCTTCCTTCCTTCTCCTTCTTTGTATCCTTGTATAGAGACTGAACTCATGGCTTCTAGGTAAGCCTTCTACCCCTGAGCCCATAAATCATTCTCTTGCTGGATGTTACATCTTAAGAGGTGATTTGCAATGCCTTCGTGCACATCTTTCATTGTATGTGGGTGCTGTAGGTTGCCTGAGATATTCCTCCTTCTTGGACATTTCTTTAGCTCCCAGTTTCCCAGCAGCACCAACAGTGCTCTGGCAGAAGATCACAGGCGCTTTATGTGTGGTGGTCTTTCTCCAACCTCCTTTGAAGGATAATGATGAGGATAGAGACCCCGCAAAGCTGCCTCAGGGCTTCTGAATCTGGTCAAGCAGGACCACCAGGGGGCGCTGTTCCACAGTTGACAAGAACTGTAGGGCTGTGTATCTGAGTGCCACCTTTCCTATGACCATTGTTTAGATTGGGCTGGGGGTAATGGGGGTATGCAGGTATGTGAATGTCTTAGGCCCACCCTGTGGTACCTGGTACTTTGAGGGATGGCATTTTGAAACATCTAGGAACTGCCTTTGCTGACTTGAGCAATATTAAGAATAATTCAACTTTTAGATTTTGTCACATAGGTAAATGGCATTGAAATCCTCAAAATGTATTCAAGTAAGTCATCATTTTAGGCAAATAAATGTTAAAGTTGTCTACCACAAGTAGAGTTGTCTCTCACTCCCCTTCCTTCCATTTGCAGTTAGGATTGGTCTAGAGTCCTGGAGTCATCGAAGAAATGCATAGAGGGCTTAAATACCACCTGGGGTTTGCTCAAAGATTTGCACAGCAGTAAAACCAAAGCAATGCAAATGAAAGAGCTGACGTAGAGCCAAGGGCATGCTCAGTGAGTGAAAGCACTTACAGTGTAAGACTGGCAACCTGAGTCCAGATCCCTGGAACCCATGTAGAAGCCAGGTGTGGTTTGTCCCCAGACCTCCACACGAATGCCTTCTCGTGTGTGCACGCATATATAGACACACCTGCACAAAACATAACTAAATGAAAGCTATGGCCCTTGTGAGTCTCAAGGGAGTTCCAGGTGCTGGGGTGCACCGTATGTTTAGGAGGCAGTGGCTCTGAGGGACACTGGGTGCTTCCGGTTCACACCAGTGCTGACACGGACACTGCCCTGCACAGCTGAGCTCTGACCACCACCCTTTGTTCTCCACACTAGCATACTTGGTTTCGTACTCCCAAGGACAGAATCTTCTATGTTGTTGAAAAAAAGACCAGTTGAACCGCCTGTGATTTGACCAATGGATTGCTATGTATCTGCCGGGAGAGCGCTGTGACCCATAAGTGCTTCAGTTCTGAGAACATTGACCCAGCAGATGAAGCTCCAAACTGCCAATTCCCCTTTCTTTTCTGTGGGGAGTGGTTGCCCTGCTGTGTGGCTGCAGATGCCAGCTCTGATACCGATCGGTGTCAGGGCTCCTTAGCTATGGTGTCAGGTTGACCCCCCCCCCCTGCTCCCTGCCATGCATCAGGGTGGAAGAGAGCAGCCTACTCCGTCCTGTCCTGTGTCCTGTTCTCCCAGGGAGATCAAAGGTGCCGGCTGAGGGAGGCGGGTGAGCCACTTCGTGCTTCCTGTCCTTAACAGGGGATTTGCAACCTGCTCTTAGCTTGTTGGTTTAGGGGCTGCCTGAAGTGACCAGCTTTCTGTAAGGTATGGTGGATTTGACTTTGGGGTTGAAGAGGTCTGCGATGGCTCTTATTTATTTATGACGGCATTGGCTGGGATAAGCAGATTAGCTGACGGTATTAGCCTCTTGTTAAGGTAGGGGCGGTATATAACCAGAAGGAAGCACACTTAATTATGTCCTTGGTACTCTTTGCCATAGTATCTAAGCAGGGGGTAAATGATTTGTTTTATGCAGGGTGGATACAAAAACCATAGTCAGAGTTATCACAAAGCGCAGGGTAAGGAGACCTAAGACACTTTTGAAGCCTGCTTTGCTGGCCCTGGAGAGCGGGCTTTCCAGTGATGTCTTCTTTGTGATTTCATTCACTGCTCACTGGGCCAGAATGAAAAGCTTCCCTTTTTGTCCTTCTTTTCGAGAGCACTCAAAGATCTCCAAAAAATCGCTCTGACCTCCTCTGAACGGATGTCTGCAAAGGGCGCAGTAGATCCGTGGACTTTCCTCACAGGCTGGGCAGGCTCAAGGGAGGAGGGCTTGGAGCTTGGTTACCAGCCACCTTTCCAACCCCTGCCCCTTCCTCCATAGCACCTGTGGAGTTCATGAGTTCCTGCAAGACAGACCAGAATATGCATTCGAATGCCCCGTTTCCTGCCAGCAGGGCCGCCAAAGAGTTTATGGGATGCAATTCTGCAGTTTAGTGCCTTTATTGCCATATCATATATATATATTCAGGACCTGCTACTGCCATAGCGTTGGAGCCACCAAGCCTGCTGGGAATGACTGGGAGGGATGAGCATGTCATCTTTAGAGGGAATTGCTTTGTTCCGTTCTATTCTTCAAAACTTTGCTCTCCAGTCAGCAAGATGGCTCAGAGGGTGAAGGCTCTGGCTTCTGAGGCTTACAACCTGAGTTCGATCCACCAGATCCACATGGTCGAAGGAGATAACCGAGGCAACCGACCTCTGCAGGTTGTCTTCTGGCCTCCACATGCTCACTGCACTGTGGAGTTTACATACGCAGGCAGGCACGTATGCATACACAAACATATACGTATGCACAAACTTTGGGCTCCTGGGACTCAACCCCCTCCTACCTTTGTTATCTGGAGGATTCTTCTAGTTGGAATTTGTTCTAAAGTTGGAAGATGGAGTCACAGTTAGTGGTGGCTACAGTATGGGGTCTATACTGAGACTTTGGGGAGTCTGTGGCCCTGTGGCTGTCTCTTGTTGTCCTCAGGTATGGTTCTGGAGGCCGGGTAGAGAGAGATTCTGGGGAGAAGTATCTCCAGAAAGATCTAGAACTCAGGGAGGCCTGGGAACAATTTGGGCTGCATTCAAAACAGGCAGGGCATGCGAAAGGTTGAGCAGGGAGGCCAGCGGGGAATCATGCATAGGCCCTGGCCTTGGAGTCTGGCCTTTCTTCTCAAGGTAAAGGGGAGATTGGACAGTGGTGGAGATATGTGGGACTGGGCCCCATGAGGCCCATGCAGGGAGTAGTTCAGGCCTGGGTGAAGACTTGGAGGGTTAGGAAGGCCTGGTTTGCTGCTGTCATACACACCAGTCTTGTGCAGCTTCTCGGTATTTTCTGCAGACCACTGCTGGCTTCTTACCACTTTTCTGAGCCAGCTGAGCCCCCTCCATGATCTCACACAGGGTGAAATCTATATTTTCTCACTCTCCCTTGTCTCTCTATGCAATCTCATTGGGCTTCCTTTGTGGCACTACACGGCTCTTTCTGAAGGCTGGAACTGTGTTAGGAGACATGATTAACCTGAAAGAGAGAGTTTTCTGCTCTCCTTTCTCCTTCTCTGGGAGGTGACCTCTGCTTACCCATTAACAAGGCAGCACACACCATCGATGCTCACACAGACTATCTGTATGGCCTGCCTAACTGAGGGATATTTTGGAACAGGATTGCGACCTGTCTGACCGTGTTCTCTCAGCTTAAGGTGGGAATGTGATATTTCCACAGGCTTAGATCCTGGAATCATTGGACTGTTGTGTCAAACTGGGAGGAGAATGATCTTCGCTTCTCACAGGAACAGAGCCGGGTGCAGTGGGATGGGGCAGGCTAGGCCAGGCCACAAGCATCTGTGGCTTGAGAGCACTGGCTATCTGAACTTGGGCTTTGAGACTCTCCAGGCAAGCTGTGCCATTTCTGGGGTGGCCTGGGTGGTGGAGAGAGAACCTTTCTCCTTAGGAAACTATTTCAGGTACTGAGGGAGATGGGAACAGAAGTCAGTGGACAAGAAGAGTTTGAATAAACTTCTTTGCTACAGTCTGCCACTGTTCTTCAGGGGAGCTGGTAGCCGTAGCCTTTGATAGTTTCTGTGATTTTTGGAGAATAGATCCAGGCCCGTGTGGAGGTGCAGGAACCGGTGGTGATTTTTTGGGTGAAGACTTAGCTGAAGGAGGACCGTATAGAAACTGTGGCTGATTTGCACTATGTGTGCTCTGGAGGGAGGAATGCATACCTTGTTCCCTGATGCTCAGGAAAACGCCTCAACTGTGATTGGAGCAAAGAGCAATAAGGTTTTCAGGTACTACTAGGGGGCAGAAAAGTCAGCCAGAAGACTTTTCAGATTTTAACAGGGACATCCTGAGGACCTAAGTTATAACCAAGTTGTGCTCATCTGATGTGGGTTGCATCTGAATGTTATCAACCCCATACCCCATCCTCCAGAAATTCCTGTCACCTCACCTCACTCCTGCCTCTTCTGAATAGTTGGTGTCTAAAGTCTTCTAAAGCCTAGCACTATGGGACCTAATGAGAGCAAATGTAGGTATATATTCATAAGTATATCTATGGCATATCTACTGATTTATAAATTTAGTACATGGACTAAAGTGTCATTAAGTATTAGTTATACCATAAAACATAAATTATGGGCTGGGGAGATGGCTCAGTTGATAAAGTCTTTGCTGTGCAAGCATGAGGGCCTGGGTTTGGATCCCAGGGACCCACTGAAGAAGCTAGCTCTTATGGCATTGTCTGTAATCCCAGAGCTGGGGAAGCAGACACAAGAGGATTCATATAGCCGGGGTAGCCTGTTGAACAAGACAGAGATGCTGAGCTTCGTGTTGAGCAAGAGGAGCGTGACAGAGGAAGACACTCAACAGGACCTCTAGCCCCTACATGGGTCACAAGCATGCATTGCATATCCAAAAATATTAAGAAATACATACTGAAAAGTGATGGAAGTGAACAGATGAAATAGCTCACCTGAAGACTTGTTTTTCTGTGTGCTCTTTGGGGTTTGTCACAGGCTATGCAATGGGGACTATGTGGGTTCTGTCTGGAGGTTCCAGCAGTACAGGTAGAGCTTATTCTTGGAATACTTGCAGGATTTCTTTGACTTTCAATGTGACAACGAGGTAACCCATGCAGAGAACACCAAGCGTTGAAGGGTGTGCATGCTTAGTTTCTTTAGGCCAGTATCCTATCAGGTGTATCCCACCTTCTGATGTTGACATTTGACATGGTATTCCCATCTACAGTCTGTGCTGAAGAACCAAAAAAATCGAGTTACAGAAAAGATAACAAAAGTCTCTCGTAATGTTTACAATTGTAGTAAGTTTACAATTTTGTGCTACTCTACATTCATAGCTATCTATGGCTGTACCCAGCCCACAGGCTGAGGTTTGCTTTGCTAGAAGTTGTCATAGCCGACTATAAAAATGGGCAATGTCATGTCACTATTAGAAAAGGGACTAGCAGGGGTAGTTGTGCATAGGTTTAGCCACGAACACAACTGTGCCTGAGATGCTTCTATTGGCTGTTTTAGTTAGTCAGAGATATTTTTCCCAGAGGAGATGTGTCACTCTGTGTGTGTGTGTGTGTGTGTGTGTGTGTGTGTGTGTATGTGTGTGTGTGGGGGGCCCAAAAATAGATTGTGGGAATAGGTTCTCTCCTTCCACCATGTTGGGCCAGGGACCAAACTCAGATTATCGGGTTTGGAGGGGAAACACTTTTAATTGCTGAGCCATCTCCCTGGCCCAAGGGCAACCATTTCCTTTCTTGGGGGAGAGATTTACCTTTTTATTTTCAAATAATACCTGGTGCTACAGAGTTTCATTTGTTTCTAGACCATCTTTTCATTCTTATGGTAGAATATCAGAGTTTAGTTTTCTTAAGTATTCTGTAACAATTATATATATCTTTCTTTACACACACACACACACACACACACACACACACACACACCCTGAAAACACACACATATTCAAGCACCCTATCAAATACATATGCATCAACACATGTGCATGCACCTGAACACACACATCTAAAATACAATGATAGGCACACATCTGTAGCGGGAGGCTCACATCTGTAGCGGGAGGTATTAGAAAAGAAGGTGATGTGACCAGCTAGCTCCTTTGCCGCCACTATGTTCCCGCTCTAAGTTCCCACACTAAAGACGGCACCGCTGGCCAGAGGTACCATCCTGGGACCCACTAGACAATGGCATGGCTGCTGCCTCCGCTGGTCAGCTCCATGGAGTCCATGGCTTTAAGCATGGCCCCTGGGCCAACTCCGCCACCCCCATGCAGTAGGTATAACAATTCCCAGTACCAGGTAGAAATAAGACTCTTAATATTAAAGATTATCCAGTGGATTGATATAACAGCAAATACTCAATACACAAGATGCCCACACAATTAGAATTGTTAGCCCAAATTATCTAACCTTGATATGAATAACTGCTAGAGACACGAAGGTAGCATCTCCTGCCATTTCGTTTCTCCTCCGTTCTCCTTCTTCCTCCTTCTCTCCTCCTCGCTCCACCTACCTCTTTTCTATCCAATGACAGAGCCCTTGTCACACACATCCAGACAAGCCTGCATATATCTAGACTCACACATGTACGGGGCAGGCACATACTTCCTCCCTTCCCTTAACTTTGAACCCGGGTGAGTCAGTCTGCCTTGTGGACTTACAATCTGTGGAAACTACACTCCCATGTGGTACATCTCTTTTCCCTGCAGATACTGATTGGTTCTTTTCTAGGCTTCAGAGTCTAATGACTCTACCAACACTCCATTTCTGTATTTTAATAGAGCTCAAAAAAACACCACACAGTCCCATCACTTTGGGACATCCTTCCTGGAGCCCCCGTGTCTCTTGCTACCATGTGACTTCACACATGTCGTCACTGGTACCTGTGAGCCCCTTCGCTGTCTCCTGTGTTGAGTTCCCTGTTTGTAGGCTCCACGGCTGTACATTTGCTAGTAGCTTCTAGAGACCTTGACTTTCTAAAAATGTATTCTCTCATTTCTTTGGATCATGATTTTGATTGAGTAGAAAATTCTGGGTAGAAAAGTTTCCCTTGGAATTCCAAGACATTATGTTATTATTTAAATGTTTGGTGTTGCTCTTGGGAAATCAGAGCCACTGTGGCCATTTCAAATCTAGAATTTGATTTTTTTTCTCCTCTTTTCTTCATTGGCAACCTAATATCTTATAACCATACACCTCAGTTCATATCTTTTTTTTTTTTTTTTTTTTTTTTTTTTTTTTTTTTATTGTACTGGGTACTCATAGGGTCTTTTTGATCTAGAATCGTCTATCTTGCAGTTCGGGTAAGTTCTCTGTTATTTTTTGTGTACCCTTACTCTTTTGTTCATGCTCCTCTTCCTGGAACTCCCAGGAAGCTCATGGATAAGTCACAAATTTTCTTTCTTCCCCCCCTAACCTTAAAGAGTATCTTCTAGCTTGTCAACAGGATAAAGATATTAAAAGAAAACATGAAGCAAGGCCGTGGTGACTCATGCCTTTAAGCCCAGCACTCGGGAGGTAGAGGCAGGAGGATCTCTGTGAGTTTGAGACAAGCCTGGTCTACATAGAGAGTACCAAGACAGCCAGGGATACACAGTGAGAAGGCCTGTCTTGAACCACTCTTCCTAAAAAAAAAAAAAAAAAAAAAGAAAGAAGAAAAGATGAAAGCAGTTTCCTTTGGTACTGGTGTCTGCCAGGACCTTTCTCAGCCAAGGTCTTGACCTCAACTTTCTTGAAGTAGAGGGAAAAAGTTGATTAAATATATGAATATTCTAAGTGACTTTATGAGATGTTTTAGAGTAATTGTGGCCAGGTGTAGTTCTTTTCTTCTTCTTATCTTGAAAATAATATGACAGGACAATGATATACTTAACTACTAAAGAAAGTTAGCTTAATATATTTGTCTGAGTATATAGTTAAATGATTCAAATGTTCTTATCTTTTATATCCTTTGACTCTTTAACTTCAACTTTGCTCTTAGGCTCTCCTACTGAAGCTTAAATTTCTGATATTTAGGCAGCTTAGACGAGTTCACTCTTGTTTTCTTCATGTTCTTGGTTTATAACATTCTGTTCTTGTTTCATGAGTACAGTGTCCCAGTGAGAATGCTAATTGTGGTGGATTTTACTTTCTCTGTAGTTTTGTTCTTTGTCCCTTGGCTGTCTCTTCTGTGAGTAAAGAATTTCCCAATAGCCTTTATTATGCCCTGCACGTTTTTCCCTCCCTTGTATCACATATGGACTGCTGTACTGGTTGTCATTTACCACATATGACAACCTAATTCTAATTCTAATCCTTTAAATGAGTGAATGTTCTGATTTAGCTAGACATGAGTGACTAACTATGCTACCGGTACTGTGTCAGACACTTCCAGATACTCTCTTTTACACTCTTTCACGATTGATCCCTGTTTTTCTAAGCCCTCACTTTTGAGCTGAGCCTTTGAGGAAAGTTCTTTGCTTTGTCCCAGCTTCTGTGAACTGACGAGGACTGCGTTCTAATGTGGCTACCACTCTGCCTGTTGGAGTTGCCGACTGGGAGAGGCTTCAGATTCTGAAGGTCAAGAGTATTGGGAGGAACTGCTCTCAGCTTTGGCATGTGGGCAGTGTGTCAGAGCAGTGAGGGACTTCAGAGACCCTTTACAAACTTGCATCTATGACTGCAGGAGACTAACAATGCTGTGTGTTCAGAGGCATGGACAGAACCCAGCTCAAGGAAGTCTTTTGCTGGCCTTGACTTCCATCCATGACACAATGGTCAGAAATTATAAATTGCATTTATTTACTCTGTGTGTGTGTGCATACATGTATCATGGTACATGTAGAAGTCAGAGGACAACTTATGGGATGATTCTACTTCCACCATGTGGGTTGTATGGATCACACTCAGGTTCTCACGATGTTAAGCCGTGTGGGTTACCCTACTGAGCAGTTTTTAAGTGCTAGTGTTGAATCTTACACTAGGCTCTTATATCTGGGCCTTTGGTTCTCATGGTAAGTGAAGGATTCTGATTAGGCTGCTTTCCATCCAGGGCAGTTCAACCCTTCCTTAGCTGGCAGGTGAGATGTCCTGACCATGAACTGTCTATAAGGCAGAATATTACCATAGTATGCGGACAGTGCCCACACTGCTTGGTTGTGGTCCAGTAGGGAAAACAAAAAGGGCCATGACATTTTATAGCCTCCTTAATGCTGCTTCCCTAGTCTTATCTACCAGGGTGGCCTCATTGCTGTGATGTCAGAAATGCCTGAAGATAGGGACTGTTGTATATTTTCTCTCTTGCTATCGATTGTAGATACTAAAACTTCATTGTTTGCTTAGGGTTGTAAGATAAAATTCTCTTTTTCCATTTTTTAAAATTCCTTTTATGTGTGTGAGTGTTTTACCTGCATATTTGTGCACCACACATGTACCTGGTATCTGAAGAGGCAAGAAGAGGATATTAGATCCCCTGGAACTAGAGTTATAGATAACTATCTATATGCCTATTTATACCTATATCTATATCTATATCTATATTTATCTATATCTATATCTATATCTATCTATATCTATATCTATCTATCTCTATCTCTATCTCTATCTCTATCTCTATATCTAATCTATATCTATATCTATATCTATCTCTCCCTGTGATCCACCTGCCTCTGCCTCCAATGTGCTAGGGTTAAAAGCATAAGCCACCCACACTTGGTCTAAAATTAAGATATATATTTTATAATTATGTATAATATAACTTCATTATATATGCATATACACATACACACATGTATATAATGTTCTTTGATCAAAGTCCCCCCATTATATATCTATATATCTATATGCCATGTGGGTGCTAGGATTCAAACCTGGGTTCTTAGAAGATCAGCCTTAACCACTGAACCACCTCTCCTGCCCCTTTTCTTGTTTTTTTTTTTTTTTTTTTTCCTAAAAGTTTATATATATTTATTATTTTTATTGGTGTGAGTGTGTATGTGTGTGTGTATATGATGTAAATGTGAATCCAGGTGCACGTGTGACACAAAGGTGTAGGAGTCAGAGGACAACTTTTAGGACTCAGTTTTCTCTTCCACCTTGGGTTTTGGGGAGTGAACTTAAGTCTTCAAACTTGGATAGTAAGTGCTATTAGCCACTGAACCATTTTGTCATTCCAGCCCTGAAAACTAAGAATATTTTTTAAAATAAAGGTTAAATAGGGTTTAGAGATTAACTAGCCTTCACTTAGAAGATACATAAATTTTAGTTTTTTGAGACAAGAGTTTCTCTGTGTAGTCCTGGGGGTCCCGAAACTTGCTCTGTAGACCAGGCTGGCCTTGAACTCAGAGCTACTTATAAATGTCAATAAAATCTTGTACATAGAAAAATCTAGAAGGATAAATGTAGACAGTAAGTGGATTTCAGCAATGGGGATACAATTAACTTTCTTTTATCCTTTTAAATGTTTACCATAGTTTTAAATTTTCTATAGTATTTTAAGGACTTTTAAAAACAGAAGTAAAGCATAAAATCAAGCAATTGTGTCCATAGCTTAGAAGTAAAAACTATGTGTACACAGAGAAGCTTTATTTATTTATTTATTTATTTATTCATTCATTTATTTTGGGTCAGAGTCTCATTATACATAGCCCTGGCTGGCCTGGAACTCATTATATAGACCAGGCTGGCCTTGAATTCCCAGTCATCCACCTGCCTCTGCCTCCAAAGTTAAAAGCATAAACCACCTACATTTGGTCCACAATTAAGATTTTTTTATAATTATATATATCTAAAATATAACTTCATTATATATATTTATAGATATATAAACACACACACACACACACGTATATAATGTTCTTTGATCAAATCTCTCCGTTATCGTCTCTTACCTTCTCCTTCCACTAAATCATTTCTTCTTCTCAAGTTCCCCTCCTACTTTCATGTCATGTATGTGTGTGTGTCCGCTGCATTTGATCAGTGTTTCCTGCATAAGTGAAGATATGTGTTATTTGCTAGAGTGGAGGCAGTGTGCTGGTGACTGTATCACTGAGGAATGTGACTTAAGGGAAGGACCACTTAGTCCTAGACTCTATCAGACCTTTAAAAAACAGAGGAATTTACAGCCTTGCTTCAAAAGATTAAAACCTTTTAAAAAAGACATTTACTTTAGTGTGTACTTTCATGTGTACATGTGCATGTGTTTACCAATGTCACAGGGCACCTTGAGAGAGTTGGTTCTCTCTTTCCATCATGTAGGTCTTGGGAATGAAATTCAAGCCCTTAGGTTTGGTGGCAATCACCTTTACCTACTGAGCTCTCTTGCTGGCTCCCTGAGGACATTTTTGTATTTTGTGTTTGTTGTATAGCAAAATCAGCTGGTGAATTTTATTTATACATCATTGATCAGATAGATCCATCACTTTTGAGTCGTGAATCTAGATGTTCTGTGCATAAATTAGTTTGCTTCGCATGCTAAAAACCATTGTCGTGGTCTGAATTCTATGCTGTGGATGAAAAATGTTTACCTTACTCTCCAGTGTCCTGTGTCTCCACTAAATACCACAAAGGTTACATAGTTCAAGTAGTAAACGTTGCAATGGGAGGAGAATAGGAAACTCTGATTTATGCATGCTTGTCTTGAAATTTGCTGTCATGTCTGCTCTTCCACTCAGAAAAAACATTCCTTCTATGCTAATTGTTTAGAACAGGGCAAAGTTTTACTTTAGAAAGAAAATTCTACTATGCCCCTTGACAATTGCAAACATATACACAATGTATCTTGATTATATCCACCTTGTCTCCCCCTTCCCGAAGTTGCCATTTCCTGAGTGTGAGAACTTAGCTGTTGCTCTTTGCCACAGGCACCCTTTTCCTCCCTCATCCTCCAATTCCAATTCTTTTAACAAGGACTCCCTCAAGCCTTGCACCTCCAGAATTAATTTATAGTCAGTAAAATGCAGAGTGTTAATTTTAAGGGAACAAAATACCTGTTACCAGGCTACCACTCTTGGGAAGAAGAGAGAAAGCCTGGAGCCCACCACCCGCCCCGAGGATGGCTGTTTTCTGTGCCTCTTTACTGCTCTCTTTGCCTTAGGTATCAATTGGCAAGGGCTGTAGAGTTCCCTGGGCTCTGGATGCCAGTCTGGTATCACCAGGCAAACAACAAAGGGTTGTGGGTGGGTGCGGTTTGCAAGGCTCCATGTTGTTGTATTAACAGAAAACCCCTGTGTGCCTGGTGTTGTTCAGACAAGGATGCTACATAAGCAGGACAAGGATGCTACATAAGCAGGAAGGTTTGTGATGTTATTAACGGTGACAGCTTTGGTGAGTCACCTGGAATTGAGAACTATACAAGCCCCCCTCACCCCAGTGTGTTCCTGACCCTGAGTTGAGAACCATACACCCTATCCAACCCCACCACCACCCCACACAGAATGGCCAACTCCCTCATGAATATCTTGAGTATGAGACAGATAAAACAAGACAACAGCAAACCAAAGCAGCCTGTGGACAGGAGGCCAGGATCCCTTCCAATCATCTTCCAGAGTGTCTCCTGCTGACCTCTCCACTCTGGGGCACTTTTTCTTAGTTGGGGTGAATGCCTGAGCTATTCTTAGGTCATTTCCCTGGCTGTCTGAGAGCTGTTGGAGAGCCTGTGGGTAGTAATTATTGCCACAGGCAGGAAGAGGTTAATAGAGAAGGTCCTTTGACTCAGCTGGAAGAGGAGGGCTGTTGTCCCCTGCAATAGAGCCAGGAAGTCCACAGACCACACCATTCATTTCCCCTTCAGGTAGGAAGTAGAGCGTCTTCAGTCGCACAGTGCTGTGGAGCAAGGAGCAGGAGAATTTATAGCACATGGATTAAGGAAAATGTGATGGGCCAGATTTTGCATAGTGGTGAAGCCGAGCTCCCAATTAATGTGTGTATTATGTATTAGTGTGTTATAGACAGAAACTAGGGACTCCTATCTGGGCTGCTGCTCTTGACATCCGGTATTGTTCTGTGTATCTTAGGTTATTTTAAAGTTTAACACTATACTAGAGAACCATGCCAGGACATAAAAGAAAGGGATAATCTGGCCTGCTTCCAATAGCCCTCACACATGGACAGGGTTTGTGCATTCTCTTCTGTATACAGTATTCCTGTAAACTCCCTCAGGTGTCAGTCAGAAAGAGACCTTTAAGAAATTAAAAGAAGTAGAGCATCTAAAGACTAGCCTTAGTTATAATTTCCTTAGCAGTCTAAGAAAACCCCTCCCCATCATTTTGATTATTTAGAGTTTAAATTCTCTTTGATAAGCATTGGACAGAGGGAACCAAAATGGAGGACATAAACTGCCCAGAGAGAAATGAAAAGCTATGCATGGTAGTGCGCATCTGTCATCCCAGCAATCAGGAAGTGGAGGCAGGGGGATCAAGAGTTCAAGGTTGTCTTTGGCTGCATAGTGAGCTTGAGGCGAGACTGGGCTACTGGTGTGTGTTTGTGTGTGTGTGTGTGTGTGTGTGTAGAAAAAGAGGGGCCGAGGGAGTGGGAGAAGAAGAGATTGATTAGCTGGCTTTGTGGTTGACTTATATGCAATAGCAAGGAAGTGGCCAGAGGACAGTGTGGCCTTACATGTCTGTATTGCTGAAGTCATGAACAAGTAGTTATTTTCTAGGAGTTGGAAGGAATTCAACAGATGAGACTAAAAGGAAGCAGAAAGGAAAAAATATAAACCCAAAGCTAACATTAATATCAGAGCCAAAGATTGGAAACCATCGGGGGGTATAGGACACTTGGTGCTTGCTCTTGGATCAAAGGTAGACATTTAGCCATAAGTACAAATCTGAGAAGTATTTGGGCAAGTTCTTGGGTTTTTTTTCTCATTGGAATGTCATGAGCCATTAAAATGATTTTAAAAGCATGTGTAAGGGGGAGGGGGATGAGGGACATGTGTATGTCAAGCGAAGTAATTATATACGATTATCACTCTGTGGATACAGTCCCCATCCCTTCCCAGCCAAAGTTTTGAAGAGAGTTAAGTTTGCAAAAACACAGCACAATGGCAGGGCTGGTCCAGGTGCTCAGTGGATGAGCTCTCCCTTAGCTGGTGAGAGGCCGTGGGTTTCATCTTCAGGCCTGCAAACAAAACACAAACAAACAACCAAATCCCCGTGGCAGCACACTGCTGATTCATACACCACCATGCATTTGGGTCTTTTGTTTTTGTTTTGTTTTGTTTTTGAGACAGGGCTTTTTTTGTATAGCTCTGGATGTCCTGGAACTTTCCTTGTAGACCAAGCTGGTCTCAAACTCACAGACATCCTCCTGTCTCTGCCTCCTGAGCACTGGGATTAAAGGTGTGCCTCGCCGTTGCCACCTGGTTTCCATGATGCATTTGTGTCTTGGGGTCTCTGGGCTAAGTGGAAGAAGCTGTTGGCAGAAGGCTTCCTGGCCAATGCTTCCGTACGTGTGGTAGACAGAACAAGGAAGGAGATCTGCAGGTCGCAGGGAGTGACAGCTCTGACGCTTCTTTCTGGGGATGATGGACATGCCAGACTACTGATCATGTCACAGTTGCACAACATGGAGAGAACAGTACAAACCAATGAGTTGTCTACTTTGGTGTGTGAATTAGTTATGAAGTTGCCACAGATAGAGCAAGGGTCTTGGGGAGATGGAAGTATCAGTGGTTTCCTGGTTTTTTTCAGAGGTTCTGGGATTGTTCGATATCACTCCTATGATAGAGACGTTCAATAAGCTAAAATACTAAACATCTAAATCAGTGGTTCTCAGCCTTCCCAAGGATGTGACTCTTGAATACAGTTCCTCACCCTGTGATGACCTTCAGCTAGAAAATTAATTTCGTTGCTACTGTGTAACTGAAATTTTGCTATTGTTATGAGTTGTAATGTAAATGTCTGTTTTTTTTTCCTCTGATGGTTGTAGGCAGCCCCTGGAATCCCAAAGGGGTTGTGACCCACAGGTTGAGAACCACAGAGAACCCTTTGGACTTTAAAGGGAGAATTTTAATAGCCAGCCTTTTACCAGAAACAGCAGAGATAAAGTCTGCTAATCCTGCCTTTAGGGGTGTGTGTGTGTGTGTGTGTGTGTGTGCGCGCGCACGCACACATGTATTCGTGTCTCCTGTAATCCTAAAACCTGGGCCCATGCTCTCATGTTGTCATGGATATGAAAAGCCATTTCTGGCAAAAGTTGCCTCATTTGCCCAGGGACCCTTGGAGGCAGGATCCTGTCTCTGGGAAAATCAGGAAAGTCTAAACTCTTCCTTGTGAGATGTTCTAAGAGGCAGTGGGCTCTGTGAGTGTGGAATCAGTGGGGGTTGTTACTTATATAACTTCCTGTAATTGCCTGGCAGTAGCTGCGGAGAGCCGCCCTCTCCTGTCTGGGGCTGAGCAGAGGCCGCAACCCATCCCTTCTTGCTGCTGCTGCTGCTGCTGCTGCTGTTGCTGCTGCTCTGTTTGCCTCTTCATCAGGCTTTGTGTGGAGTCAGCCCTTCTTGGCAGAACTGACATGTCATTTTAACCAGAAGACTCCATCGTCTCTGTGCTCTGGAGATGGGCAATTCCTATGCTGGACAGCTAAAGAGCACGCGGTTTGAAGAGGTCCTCCACAACTCCATCGAGGCTTCCTTACGCTCCAACACCCTGGTGCCCCGGCCCATCTTCTCCCAGCTCTATTTGGAGGCTGAGCAGCAGTTGTCATCATTAGAAGGTAAGAATCATGCGTTTCTCAAGTCTTTGTGCGTGCCGTTTTTATTATGTGCGGCTAACGTGAATGGCCCTATTCAGAAAATCTAGAGTCTAATAAAAACGACTGAAAGTTGCACACAGATTTTTATTTGTTTAAAAGTAAGTTTCAAGCCAAAAAAATACAAAGAAAAAAATCTTGGACTCATAAGAGACAGGGAGAACACTGTATGCTAGTCTCCCTTGAAAGCATTGTTTATATCTGATGAGATGGTTTGTTGGTAAGGGATTTTAATACATCGGATCCTCAGCTCTGTATTTCCTTGCTTTTCCTCCTGTGATTCATGTTTTTATTTTTGTAAAAATCACTTAGAGGTTATGTCTCTGTGTGGTAACAGGTGTAAGAGCCTTACAAAAGCTTAAAAGAAATTAACAATAAGCATTTATGAATTTTACATGTACCAAAACTTAAATTAATAACTGATCTATAAGTCTGGGGAGGACTTGAGAATTTCCCTTATCTGGAAGGTAAACTGTGTGTGTGTTTTCATGTCAAGTAAATAAGCTTGAGGCAATCCATAGGATGAAACAGCTACTAGTCTAGAATTATTTATTTAGTTAGTTATTTATAAGTTCATGCTTTTTGCTTGAAATTACTCACAAATGTAAGAAGTTTTTGAAGTAGAAAAGGTCATGGTTTTAAAGTGAAAAAAAGTCATTAAATAAAAAAAGAAAAATGTCTGTCAGGTTTGTACTATGTTGGGCTTTAGGGCGCTGTATGTGGCTTGCCTGTCTTGAAGCAGCTCTGTGCCGAGGAAGCTCATGGGCACCAGAAAGTCCTGATTTTTGTGAGAGGACAAAGTGAGCCTTCTTGCAAATGGCACAGATAAAGACCTAAGACCCCAACTTGGGTCTAAGTCTAAGAGAAACTAGATTGCACCCAGCGCTATCAGTTAGGACAACATGAAATTCTCTGATAGTCATTAAGAGAGTGCCAGTGTTTTCTGGCATAGGAAGTGTCTCTGTGACTTCACAGGGAGTAGAGAAATCCTTAGATACTATTTAATTGATCCCATTTTTGAGCAGGTGAAAGACTTCTGTGAAATACAGTTTCCAGGGACATCCTTAACTACTTACAGTGTTGACAAACCTTGCTAGTGTCAAATTGAGAACAGCAATCATGCTGGTAATTTAGAATACTCAAGCAGTGTCCTAAAATCTACAGTCTGTTCACCTGCAATTGCTGAGGCCCAAGGTGACTTGGAGATTTTGAGGGTCGCAGAATTGCTGGCTGCTCAGTGCTGGCTGACAAGTGATGGGACAGACGTCTGGAGAGTTAGTGCACAGCTGCTCACAGGGGAACAGAGACCAGCAGAAAGCCCATGGGGGATCCAGTCACCTTCTCTTGTAGCTGAAGATCTCCCTAGGTGGACCAGATGACCCCCTCCAGTTGTGTGGAGGTTGCATCTTCTTAGGATCTCTTCTTTGTTCAGAGTGTGGTATTTTCCAGTGATCCGGCCTGCCCCCGCCCTGACTCTGCTAGAACCCAGGAGTTCCTACTTGCTTGTTAATGCTCTGTCTCTGAGCTTCATCCCAGCCCCCAGGGACAGTGTTGAGGCTTATGAATTTGATTACTCGGGTGCTGAGTGTCCCAAGCTCCTTGCGAGATGTCAATGGGATTGCTCAGCCTTTGAGTTTGGGTGATGATTTGACCCAGCCCCTCTGTGCTTTTCCTCTCAGCTCAGTAAATAGCCTGGAACCATCCTCTGGGATTTTGTCTGTCCAGTTGCAAAAGTTAGCCTGTTGTTTCGGTGGAAGATGGCGACCTTTGGGTTTGTTAGATGCCACCATAAACCAAACACTAAGCTTGGGCCATATCTTCTGCATCATAAACTTTGGAGCAGACAGGCAGTTTTTGGGCCCCATCTTGTTTTGTCTGTCTGTCTCTTGTCAGGATCTCTTATCTGATGGCTGGCCTTCCTCAGACAATACTCTTGTTGATGATGCTTATGACCAAGGTGCCGGGACACTAAACACCCGGGGATCTGGTAACATTTTATGTATTTGTGGGGGTAATTTAGCAGGGGTCTTATTATAGCTTTGTTCTTTGAATTAGGGCTCTTACCTACTACCCTCTTTTAGGGGAAATCCTTTTACACAATACTGACTTTTCAAGAGAAAGCCCCACAAAACAACAAATAACTGCATCAGCTCTAGGTGGCACAGATTTACTATTTGAATGGAATGCAGGTCAATTCCTATAATCCCACCTGCTCAGAATGATGAGCATTTCATGACAGGAAAAGAGATTGAGCATAAACACCAGAGTAAATGGCCTCATGTGCCTGTAGTCAGGGCGCTGTGGGGTCCTTGGATTTGTGTTTTATTATTACTGCACTAAGCCCTGATGGTTTCGTCTAAGACCACTTTAAGGCCCTCGCCCTGCCAAGAGACCTCCGTAAACACGTCTGTTTAGTCTGCTCCAGGCTTGTGTTGCCTGAGGAGCCCATCAAAGTCCGGAAAGTCTGCCACAGACCTTTGACCCTGCTTGCAGTTTGAGCCCTTTGGCTCTCTCTCTCTCTTGACCTCATCTCTTTTTTCTTTCTAAGTGTGTTGGAATGTCTGTTCACTGGGCTTAGCAGAATAATGCACAGCCCCTTTTCTGTGGCTGATCCATGTCTCTGGCTTTGGGGGTGCTTGTTTTTGTTCTTGGGGAATCTTGTGTGAATTTCCACTCTAAGGCTGGTATCTGTGTCAGAGCAAGATCAGAGCCCCATGTGACCTGTGCCATCTGCTGTCATGCTGGATGCTGGTGTCTGGAGTCTGGTGGGACTCTGAGACCTGGTGCAGGGGCTAAACTGTGCCTACTTTAAGCACAGGAAGATGCCGAGGAGATGAGGTGGCTGGGCTCATTCCTCCCACCCTGTGTGTTCGTCTTGTGTAATTTTTCCACAGTTTTCCTACCACTTGGTGTTTGTCCTCTGCACCCACAAGGTCCAGGGCACCAGGAAGGATAGAGAGCTATTATTTCCTTCTCAAGGTCTTGGCTCCAGTCAAGTCATGTCCCCAGTAGCTTGTACACTTATCATAGGTATAAAACTTGGTGTCACTCTAAGGTGCCACATTTTCTAGCACAGTGGTTCTCAGTCTTCCTAATGCTGTGACCCTTAAATACAGTTGCTCATGTCGTGGTGACCTGCAACCATAAAATTATTTTTGTTGCTACTTCATAACTGATTTTGCTACTGTTGTTGTACTGCTATACTGATATATGACCTCTTGGGGGGTTATGACCCACAGGTTGAGAACCACTGTTCTAGAATTTTCTGACTCACAATGGCCTTAGGGCTCACCTTATAACCAACGTGCTCCGCACAGAGGGGTACATTGAGTGTCCTGTGGCCACACAGGCAATAGCAAACTAAGACCTGAAATGTGGCTTCCCAGAGCTGTGGTCTAGATTTTTCCATTACACATCACTTTGTTGTTAACCTAAAACCTTTGGAGGGAGGGAGGATATTAGAGCCAAGTATGAGAACTGTAGGAGACATAAAAACAAACCCACAGTTAAGAGACAGGGAAACAAAAAGAGAGGAGACAGCCATATTTAAGGGTGCTGGTAAGGACCCTTCCCACGAGCTAATCTGTGTGCTGTTTGGTACTTGAAATTTAAAGACACACTGAGAAGTAGTTTTACCCAAAACACTGTGAGAAAAGACACCGGAAGGACTAAATATCAGCAGCCTTGAAAAAGTTAATTTTTGTGAGCCTCCTGCTTTGCCGAACTGGGGGAAAGGCTGACACTTGCTCAGAACAATGAGCTGCTCTTCTCTCAGCTGGCCCCTGCACTGAGAATCTTGCTGAGTGCTGGATCAATGAGGAAAGACAGGAGTCAGGGGGGCTGCACTAAGCTCACCACATCGAGGGGTGGTGCTCAAGGCCAGGGCTTTCCCCACCAGTTTCACATTTGCTGTTCCTCCTTTCTTAAAATAGCATGGCTGGTCCTATTCTAGAATGTTCTGGAATACCCCCTCCCCTGTGTGTATGTTTGCATTTCCAGCAATGGATATGTGCATTCTTTGGATGAGCACTAATGTATTCAGCAGTTCCCTTATGCAATGTTGAGGCAGTGCATGCTACCTCTGTTTGCAAGAACACCAGAGACAGTAGCAGATACACAGGCTCAGCTACAGGTCCTTGAACAGCGACTCTCTCTCAGCCCTAGTTCCTTATTTGTGATACGGATTACAATTACACGGTGATACTTCGTACATGAATGTTTTCGGAGTGCCTTCTGTGTTGTGTCAAGGCTTTGCGTTCAGTCTTTAGCGAGCTTCCGTATCCATAGTAACCCCTCACACTTGGGCAGACACATGCAGCTGTGGAGGCTAGAGAAGTGAACTTGAGCCTGAATCTGTGTACACCTTGGGTAGTCATCCTCCCTGAGACAGCCTTGCTTTTCCTCCTGGTTCAGGAGATCAGGATGCCCAGCTTCCTAAGGACCAATGAGTTACAGAGCAGCAAGGGTTTACTGAGTGCTTCTTAGAGGAGTGCAAGCCTCCTTTCCTTTGCATGAGCAGTTCCCCAGGCTCTGGGTCTTTATTGAGTCTGTAGTTTCAGGTGGAGGGAAAGGCCCCGGAACAGGCTTTTAAAGCCCAACAACAGCTTCCTTACAAACCATCCCTGTTGTCTCCCACATCTAGGCAGCAGCCGAGCGGACAATGAGGAAGAAGAAGAAGATGGAGAAGGAGGGTTAGAACCCAGCAGTCCCCCAAATGCCTACCAGCTGCCCCCTCCTCCTGAAGGCTGTTGTACCACAGATGGTAAGATACTGTACCCTGCTCAGGATCTGCAGCTGAGTCATAGCCCTCCTCGTCCCTGGAGATGTGAGCTGGGCTCATGATCCTATACAGGCTATAAGAGACTGAGAGTCGGCCCCAGCTGCTTGGCCATTCTAAACAGCCTCAACTGTTGGAATGGCATGGGGTCCAATAGCCATTGTTTTGGGTCTCTTGTTTGTAAGTCAGAATATCCTTTCCTTACTCAAGTTGACCTTGCAGGGTATTTGCTTTGGAATGGGGCAGGAATGACCTTCCGTGTCTTGTCAGTTCTTGGCTGTGACGCTAACATATTTGCATTATCTCGAATCTGGACAGGCAGCAGTATCACTGATGTTTTGCTGAGGAGGAACAGAGGCAAGGCATGCTGGGTACGGGAACATCTCAGTGCAGTGGTGAGAGCTTATGCTGTGTACCCAGAGAGGCCTGCAGGTTCACATTCTAGACCCTGCTACTCTGCACACCAAGGCTGTCCATCACTGTCAGAGTAAACAGTAGTTGACTTACTGAGCCCTTATTCTAGAAGTTGAGAGGTTAAAGATGAGAACTCAGGGGCCATCTGGGGAGACAGATGCTTTATGCCTCTGCGTGGGTGGTAAACCTGGCAACGTGGAGACTGAAGGAAAACTCCAGATGTAGGCAGAGAACCTCAGAGAAGCTTGTTGGAGAAGAGGATCCTTCCTCTGGGTTTTAGATGGTCTGTAAGAGTTAGCCAGGAGACTTCCATGGGTTGGGGAAGCTCAGAAACTGCAGAGGAAGCAGTGGTGCAAAGGATTATGGGGTGAGATGCATGTTGCCTGGGAGCTGCAGGCGATTGAACAGGGTATTCAGGCACGGCCTGTGAGTGGTGACAGATTGAGACTGGAAAATGATCAGGGTAGCTGCCAATGCCCTCTGTACTCTGAGGCCTGACCTTGACCCTATCCGTGACCCTGACTCAGAGTGCCAGCTGATAATACTGAGACAAAGAAGTCAGTACAGCTGTTAACAGGGCCATCTAGTGTCCCCAGAGGGAAAGGGTGAGAAGGGCGGTCACTAAAGTGGCTTTCACTGGATTTCTACATCACTGTTGTAGACCCAGACTGCTGTAGCCTGTATTCTCCAGCTGCCCTAAAAGTGGGCTGCTTGCTGGGCCGAGAGGAAGTCTGATGAGGGGCCAGTGCAGACAGCTCAGAGCAGCCACAGAAAGAGAAGCTTGTGAAGGCTGCAGGGGCCCAGAGGTGGCTCCAGGGATGGGGAGGGCACCTCACATCTCTCTGGTAGTTAACAGTGCAGGAAGCCTGTGACGTTAGCTCACCCCCATCTAGAGCAAGGCTCAGGAGCGAACCTGAGAAACCCATGCCATTCCTCTCTTCTTTATCTTTCCTTGGAGACTTTGGAGAACTTAGTCTTCCTCAAAGGAAATATATTTAAAGGTTTTATAAATACAACATTCAAAAGATGTGGAGACTTATCTGCTATGGACCTCAAGTTCCCACCAGGGAAGCTGAGGAGGTCCTGTTCTGGGCCTTCCTCTGAATGTACCCATTCTGCAGCCCCATAAAGCATAGTATGTGAAAGATGAGACAACTTTCACTTTCTGGTGGTTTTGTCTTGTCTCAGAGGTAATTAATGTCAAACCCTAACTTCGCAGAGACAAGGGTCATTAGGTGTTCATTCTGCCCCTAGGACCTTGTTTTGGGGAGATCTCAGGACAGTGTATGAGCCCTGTCTATCCCTTTTAGGCTTCTGTCAGGCTGGGAAGGACCTGCGTCTTGTCTCCATTTCCAGTGAGCCCATTGAAGTCCCTGCAGGCTTCCTCCTGGTGGGTGCCAAGTCTCCCAGCCTGCCCGACCACCTCCTGGTGTGTGCAGTGGACAAGAGGTTCTTGCCCGATGACAATGGCCACAATGCCCTGCTCGGTGAGTTCCTTCTTTTCTTTGTGGCACCGTCTGCATGTGGCGGGGCGGGGGGAGGGAGGCCTCAGCTGCTGGTGATATGGGGTACTTTGATATTCTATACATGCTTTTTTTCCTCTTTTTGGTACATTTCTTTATGGAATAGAAGAAAAATGGGAATTATTTAAAAATATGACTGGCTTGGACTAGGAAGATAGCTGGGTTGGTAAAGTGTTGCTGTACCCCGAAATTTTATCTTTAACAGTCATGTAAAAGGCCAGATCTGATGGTTGTGCTTTTAATCACTCCAGACAGACAGATCCTTGGGGCTTACTGGGTAGCCAGTTCAGCTGAATTATCAAATCCATGCATATCTCAACAAACAAGTTGAACAGTCTTTTTAGGAATGACTGCTAATGTTGACTGCTATCATTCCCACACACGTATGTATTTGCCTACACACATACATTTTTAAAAAATGACTGGCTGCTTCCTTCCAGAAAGTCTACACTTAGCATTAATTTTTTCATAGTTTGCTGTTCAAACCTACCTTTGGCTGATCACAATTCTGTAGGAGAGCTGAAACTTGTTCATGAACTTGCCCTAAGTCATGAGAGGAAAGAAGACACCAGGAGCCCAAGTTCAAGTCTTTTTGGCTCCCAGCTCTTTCCTTACTCACTGTGCCCCTCAGGCTTTTGCTGTGGTCAAGGTTCAGTTGGGGTTGCAGCTTTCCCTGCTGCTCATGGGGACCTGTCCACGGTCTTTCAAGTAGTCGCTGGCCCACTGAGGTCCAGATGACTCACTGTGATGATGAGACCAAGCCTGACCTCTTGCTCAGATGACATTAATATGTTCTTGCTGTGTACCTTGCTCCCTTCATGTGCAGTATAAAGGAAGAAGAGGTAGAACTGAGAGCCCAGAGATCTCTGTTTACTGTTTACCCACAGACTTCCCTGTGGCCTCCATGCCCCCTTCACCCATGCAGTAGAGAGAGCTTTGGATATATGTTCTGGCCTTGGGAAGTTGGTTCTTGTCTAGTGACTTTGGATTTGCCCATTCATCTCTTTGGAGAGCTGTGTAATGGAAGACTTGGCAGTGGTCCATTTTCACACGGGGTCTCGTCATGGTGTAAGAGACAATTCTTGGGACCAAGTTATGGATTGAGAACCTTTACAACCTCCTCCGTATTCTCCATATGTCTCAGTCCTTTAAACATCCAGTCTTGTGCTTCCTATGGCCCAAAACCAGGTGTGTGTGTGGGAATTCACTGCAGAGGAAGGCTTGAGGGATGGAGGGAGGAGAGAGTGGGAATTGGGAAGAAACTGAATAGTTACTGCTTCCAGACTGGGGTGGGCGACAATATATGTAAACTCTCAAATGCGGAGGATGAATGTTCCCAGGAGGGGGACAGCATAGCTTGTGTGTATGTGTGTGTGTAGGGGTCCTAAGGTATGTCTGTGTACTCATTGAGGTCAGTTCTTTATGAATAATGCTGGAAAATTCCCTACGAAGCTGAGGGAATGCTTGTCTCTGCAGGAGCTTGCTCAGTGGTGCACATCGTCCTCCTGTTACGCGGTGCTTCACACAGCTGGCTTTTGATCTGTTGGTGGGGTGGGGTGAGGTGGGACAAGGGGTGGATCTTGTCTGAATTCCACCCCTTTGTGACTATAAGGGAATTGCTGGGGTAGTAAATTGGGGAGGTTCTGCCTCTTGAACCTTGGAGACAGGAATCTTCCAGTTCTTTCTCCCCCAGACCCTAATAGTCTGGCTCCTCCCCAGTGGCTGGAGTGCCCAGGAAGGAACTTTGTTAATTGCTGGCAAAAAGCCATCCGGAATGAAGAACAAGGGCTGGCTGGAAATAGCCCCGTGCTCTCTCCTTTGAACATAACTTTATGCTCTCAGCTTGGACACTTAACAATGTTTGGTTTCCTGCTATTAACCCGGGTGGCTGCCCAGGACAAGGTGGTCCCCACAGCTCCTGCAGTAACCTGGCCCAGCCCTGTTTACTGATTCATAAAACAGAGTCTGTGGGTCATCTTGGAGGAAGCAAAGCCTTTAGGAATATTGTTCTAGCAACTTTGAAGTTGTTGAGGGATTTTTGTCTGAGAAAATTGAAAGATTAACATTAGAATGTGTGCTCTTCAGATTTTGCTGTTGTTGTTGCTAGTATTTAATCTAAGTTGGCCAATACCTTACCCATCAGAGAAGACAACATCTGTCTTTGTGGCATACTTATTTCTTAGGTGAAAAATGAGTCTATAGTTTGGTTAGCGGCAAAGTATTGACACATTTGTTGAATGTATAAGTTCCAATGAAGTCTGGTGTTTAGGTATACCTGGGAACTCAACTATTCCATTGGGAGCTTCTGGTTTGACAGCAGAAAAATTGGGGGGAGGGGGGGTCAGACGGGATCATAAGGTCCATAGCAAGTAACTATGCCAGCAAATCTTACACCCAACCTATGGGTGTTGTGCCCTCAGAAGGTCACTAGGGTGTAAGCGCAGACTGTTGGTGATGGAGAAGGTGTTTTAGTGATAGCTGGGTTCAAGACAGGCCCTGAAAAATGAGTAAAAAATTTCTAATTGGGAAGAAGCAGTACCAGTGACAGCAACACATTCACATAGTAAATCTTACTCATTGAAGACATGTGCCTGGAACTAGCCTTAGAAAGTCAAAAAAAAAACAAGTGAGGTAGAGACACTGTAGTCTAGCGTTTATATGTGACACACAGGAAGCACTGGATGACTTGTAGAGGGTCACCTTGGCAGCAGCTGGGAAGCACAGAGGGTCACCTAGGCAGCCCTGGGAGGCCTTTGATCTTGAACCCAGATGATGTAGTACAGTCATAGAGAAAAAAGGGCATCTCAGAAATCATGGTGTAGACACTCGGAGAGATGTGTGAAGCTGGATGGTCACTGGGCCCTGCAGGACAGAAGCTGGGAAGCCACCTTTGACCTTGGAACATGGGAAAAGAACACAAGAGGCCTCCATGTCCTTTGTCTTCAGTAGTTTCAGTGTGAGGGGCAGCTGGCCCTGCTCCTTGTGACTCTCCCTTCTTCTCTCCGCCAGGGTTATCTGGAAGCTAATCCCACCCCCTATGTACTTCATCTCAAACTGTTGCCATGTGTATCTGTCTCTAAAGGACAAGGACATTTTTTTTTTCTGGGAAGCCAGTGCTATTATCCTATCTAAAAAGCTAAAGCATTCATAAATATTGTTAAATAGTGAGTTCAGACTTTATCATATACTCTTTTTTTTTTAAAGTTGGTTTATTAAATTCAAGACCCAAGGTTTTCTAAAAGCATTTTTGATCCTTTTTTTCTTTTGAATTTTTAATATGTATTTATATATTGAGACATATGGCCTTGAACTTCCGATCCTCCTCTTCCTCAGTGCTGGTATGCAGGTCTGTTCACTTGTACCCAGTTTTATGCCATGTTGGGATCAAACCCAATGCTAAACCAAGAAGATACTCCACCACACGAGGTACAGCCTCAGCTCCGGTCTTTTTAAAATTATGTGTCCTTTCTCCTTCATTTGTTTCTTCCAATTTATACTTTTAAGAAATATTGGTGGCATGAATAAGACAACTAGGGACTGCAGAGATGCCTGAGTGGTTGGAGGACTTGCTGCTTTTCCAGAGTTTGTAAGCTTCAGTTCCTAGTACCTGCTCCAGGTCTGGGAGATTCAATATCTTCTTATGGTCTGTGTTGTGTGGGTTCCTTCACCCATATGGGCATTCCCTCACCCAATTACACACACACACACACACACACACACCACACACACACCACACACATGCACACACACACACACAAATAAAAATAATAAATAAATCTTCTGAAAGTAACACAATTATTGTGTTTTAAAATGCTTTGGGGGGCTTACACATATAACTGATTTTTCTCAGAGAAGAAACAGAGGCAGGGAATGAATTTGAGGTTAATTTAATATAAGACTCAATGTAATATGCTGTCACTGAAATTTCAAGCTCTCCACATTGTACCCCAGCACCCTGCCCTGACCCCTGTCTCACCCAGGGTCAGCCTGAGTCAGCTTTGCCTGCTTCTTCCACACAAGTAGAGTGTTTCTGCATAGGACTGGGATCGGGCTCAAACTTCAAAGGGAAACTCTGAAACTGTCTCTCCCTTCTTTGCTCTCCGAGTGTGTTCACACTCACAAACAGGAATGATTGTGACCACTCACTGTGGCTACTCACGTCTCTCACAGGGATATCTGGGAGGTCTTCTTTAGACTCTGTGTGTCAGTGGGAATCCAGCCTGTTCATGAGGGTTGAATGATGAAGACCCCCTTTCTCAAAAGACATAATCCCAGAAGCAAGCCCATCCCCCCAATGGCCGTAAAGCCTCGTGCTTAGATGCCACCCACCAAGTCCAAAGGAAGCCACTGTGGGGGCTTCTAGGAAGAATCATGTCACTTCTGTCTGGAAGGAAATGACAGCTTTAATCTCTGCCTTCCCTTCTGTCTTCTGAGACTGGGCAATGGAAACCCAGGCAATCACTTCTTATCTCCTGCCGCCTACACTCTGCATGTGCTTTCCCATTTAGTCCAAGGGGAAGGAGAGAGGACTCCATGTTCTGAGTCTGGGACCTGTTAGATATCCAGGGGACACCTTAACCTTTTAGTGTTCCTGTAGGTGGTTTAGTTGAAGAGATGGCATAGTAGAATTATGTCAAAGCTGGGCTCAGCCCCTCCCATCACTCCAGGCCTTGGGTAAGTCACTTCTCTGTGCCTTGATTCCCCTCTCCGGTAAACTGGAGACATTATGGATTAATTTACAGGTTTCATGAGATTCAGTGTGGAGGGGGTGGACCTTGATAGCATAAAGGGCTTCAAACACACAGCTTAACACATTGTGACCATGTAATAAATATTAGCTCTGGTCATGTTTGCAGACGATGACAATGAAGCGCAGAGACATGAAGTAACCTGGTGTATTTAAGTCAGGACTCAAGTGTGAGTCCTACTGACATCTGTATGTCCTCCTGCATGCTTGCTGCATGGGAGGGTGGCTCCCTCCCCATAGGAGGGCATGCTTCGCAGAGCAGCCTGCAGGTGCAGCATCCATTCAGGGATATGGTTCTGAAATAGATAGCCCTCTAGTTGCCAAATAAGCACCATGAAAAGATCCGGGGTGCTGGGATTAGAAGAGAGTTATTTGTATAGACCACTTTTGGTGACATAGTAACTGCACTGTCCCTTCATTTCTAGGATCTGTGCCCAGCAGGAGTCTGAGATATATGTTCAGAAGTCTCACTTTCAGAAGAGGTTTTATAAACTTCCAAGTCCCAGGATTGAGTCCCAAAAGAAAGGGCTCTGTGTTGTACTCTTTTTGAATGTGTTCATCACCTTCAAGGAATTTCCTGAAGTCTTAGGATGACATCATCTGTTCATCTGATGGTTTGAGCCATTCCTTTCCTCAAGGCTGGTTTCTATGCTCTTGCCCTGTCTTCTTTGCTTATCCCTCAAGTGTCTCTCAAAAAAGCTATGTCCCCAACTAGAAGCAGTCTGCTTGCTAACACCCTACTATCCACTATGCAACTGGACCAGGAGCTGACTCTTACCTCTGAGTTATCAGGAGCTCACAGTGGCTACAGTCACTGCCCGCTGGGCATGCTCGATGACAATATGAGGCCCCCATGTACATAGCTTGTGACCTGATTAGCTGGTCTCTTCAGTGTCCTTGACCTTGTAGTTCCTGTGTCTTGCTTAGTATTTTTTCTATGCTCAGGCTTAGAATTCCCTCTCAGGAACTCTGGACATTTCTCAAGTTGTAGTCTTGAGTGCCAGTCAGGCTGTGTGTGTCTCAAGGTTTCTAGGTTGGAAGCTAACAGATAAATAGAAGAGTTAGTTATTATTAATTAATTAGTTAATTATGCCCCTCTTTCCAACCTTCCTGATAATGTTGTCACATGGTACTTTCAGTCAGCACATACCCGCTTACATCTCAACATGGGAATAGTCACACCAGCATGGCCCTTTGGAAGAGAGCTACGAGGAACAAGATAAACATTTCTCTAATGCTGAGCAGATTCCAGGATTCAGAGCAAGATGAGTGTATGGGCTTTGGAAAGTGCCAATTTGCTCAGAGTCAAGGAGCTGAGTACTAAGAGGTGGCTGGACATGTGTAGGGGATTTCTAGAAGAGACCGAGACTGGGCAGAGTAGGGGTGGTTGGAGTGGATGAGTTAAGAGGCGCCTTGTCGTGGTGAGAAGATGAAGCTGAAGATGGATGGAGGAGTCCACAGCCTTGGGTGCCTGTGGACCTGGATTTCATCCTTCGGTTGGGGTTACGTGCTACTCTGTGTGTGTCTGATTCGAAGGATTTCACAAGAAAGTTTTGTTTTCCATAGTGACTGGCAATGGGTCGGTTAAGCTGGGGCCCTGCGCACTTGACAGTGAATGACGCAATGTGCCTGACCCTGTGTGCGCATTAGCCTCTCCCAAGTCCCACACAGTATTGTCTGTGTTGTGATGTTACCTGTTTACACTGATACAGTGTGAGTAGGATTTCGATAGTCCATTCATTCTGTACCTATCCCTGACAGGCTGGGATTTTTTTTCTTGCTTCTCAGGCCTCTTATAGAATATTAAACTGCTCATGATGTGCTGATTGGAGATTTTGTATAGTATGGAGTCTTCTCTGGGGCAATGGTTTTAAGTTTTTATCTCACCTACTGGGCTTCTTTTGAATATTAGCCAGAGTCCCCAGGGACAGCCTGTTTAAGAGCAATGCTTATGTAGAGACATGCGGCTTTTATGGCCTCACGCAAAATGACCTCTGGAGACCATCAAACAGAGATCATGATAAAGTAAGTAGATCTGGCTCTGCCCCAGGCCAGGGCCTCCCTTCACTGAGGACCTTGGACTCACAGGAATCAGACCAGCTACTGACAGAGCAAGGTTGTTTTGGAATGGCTTACACAGGAGCAGTAGGTAAACGGAGAGGCCGAATCATCATGTGTCTCTCGTACTAACCAGTGCCTGTGGCTGGCTCTGTTGGAATGACTTTGTGCTTTGTAGAGATCCTTGTAAACACATGCTCTGCATGTTTGTAGCTAGTACAAGGAGGTTTCTCATCACTACCCAGATGGTTTGTCTAGGACTGCAAGCTGGCAGAGGCCTGTCATCATGGTAGGAAGATTGCCTGCCCTGACACAACCACGGCAGTGTCTCTGCTCTGCTGGCTGCTGAACTCTGGTTTCACTCCCAGGCTCCCCACCATGCATTTGGTATTTCTTAGCATGTAAAATAATGGGTTGTACTGTGATATTTTCACGCATGTATATTATTGTGTTTTGTTCATATATAAAAAAGAGAAAATATATAATATTTTGTCTTTCTTCCCTGTTATCCTCTTATTCCTCTTTCTCCCTCTTTATATATGTATATGATGTATATGTGTATGTATATGTATATATATATGTGTGTGTCTGTGTGTGTGTATAGCCACCCACATATATAAATACATACATACATACATATATGTTTAAAATATAGATTCTGCATATGAGAGAAAAGCATGTTTGTCTTTTAGAGTCTGGTTTATTTCACTTAACATGATGACTCCAGTTCCGTTCATTCCCCCCCCCCACACACACACTTCAGATGATACAACTGTGTTCTTCATTGTGGCTGAATAAAATTCCATTGTGTATGTAGACTACATTTTATTCATCCATTCACATATATGGGATTTTCAGTATGCCCCCAAGAGGGTGAAGTCTCTCATGCTTGCCCAGACTCACTTCACTGGTCCAGTCTCTTTGGTCCTGTTGACTTATGGGTGTCTTGAGTCCCCGGCCTGATTCCCATGACAGGTCCTCTGCCTATGGCACTCTCTGGGTGATGGTATGTTGTGCAAGTTATTTGCCGAGGAGGCCGGAAGGGAGTTGAAAGGGAGGTGGAGAGGCTCATGGTTTGCTTCCTCCTGCCTAGGTTTCTCTGGGAACTGTGTTGGCTGTGGGAAGAAAGGCTTTTGCTACTTCACTGAGTTCTCCAACCACATCAACCTGAAGCTGACCACACAGCCCAAGAAGCAGAAGCACCTCAAGTACTATCTGGTCCGAAACGCACAAGGGGCACTGACCAAAGGACCTTTGATTTGCTGGAAAGGCTCCGGTGAGGGAGGGGCTTGAATCCGGAGGGACGGAGGGGTAGGGAGCTGGGTATGCACTCCCAGTGGGCTTTGTGGGACTGGGGTGGGGTCTGACCTCTGTACAGCGGTACAGCTATAACAGGAGCTTGGCACTGAAGATGCTCCTTGGGGTCAATGGTACTTGGACAGCTTATATGACAGACTTACTGGGCTGGGTAAACACTAGCTGAGAGCCATCTGATACTGAGCCTCGTTTTGATGGGTATTAGGAACAGTGGTTCTTGTTCCCAGGGGACATTTATCACTGCCTGGGGACACTCCTGATCATAAAGACTAGAGGCTGCTGCAGACACTTCCAATAAATACCCCACAGTGTGTAAGATAGCCCCCAGCAAGAGGCTACTATTCTCAAAGTGTCACTGGGAAGAGGCTGAGAAAGCTGAGCTTGAACAATGCCGTGCCCTCTGCATCCCTGAACCCTGCTCCCTGTGACCAAAGAGACAGCTCTGTGGTGCTAGTCACCAGGGGTGAGCTTGACTTTACCAGGAAAGGCTGCACTGTGACTCCTCAGTCTCCCTTGTATCCACTGTTTCAGCTGAGGAAGAGCAAGGGCATTGCTGCCCTGAGTCCTGCCCTGGGTGTTGGAGCATGCCCAAGAAGGAACTTCCCAGAAGTAGGACAGGGTCCTTTTGTCCCCTAACTTTTCTGAATCTCCTGGAATCGTCCATACTAGTTCTCTGAGTGGAAGGAGAGGTCTTGGGTGTGAGCGACTGAGTGTAGTCCTCTTTTCCTTCCTCCTCTTCCCCCCACATTTTCTCTTCCTCTACTTTATTCTATGACTGCTTAATAAGTTCCCAGTATGTATCAGTCAGTTCCTAGGCCCCATGGATGAAGCTGGTCTCCCCCATGGGTCCAATTCTCTATGTTGCTCACGGGTCAGGATTTATGAAAGAGAATGTGTAGGGGTGGAGGGAGGTGCTGACTGGTCCAGCCCTGGGGCATTACTCTATGTCTCCTTGGATGTTAACACAGAGCTGAGATAGCTCCGTTTCGTAAATTGTATTTCTTTTTCCTCCCATTGGGCACTCTTATTCTCTCTGTTGATAGAGCCGCCCTTAGGCAGGGAACTGGTTATGGAACATGGCACCTCTGCCCTGCAACACCGCAAACAGAGACTAGCATGGCGCCGGCACCCTTTATAAATACTCTTGCGCCCCCGTCTCCTATAGTCAGTTTCGCTCGCTCCAGGAAGTCATTCTGCAGCCATTGGAGAAGAGCCAATTAGATTTCACATGTACTTCTTGTTTCCCTTAGAGTTCAGAAGTCGGCAGAACTCCACCAACACCTGCTCTAGTTCTCTCTTCCCACCACTGGAGGGCTCGGGGTCCCTGGCTGCCTTCCCCATTGAGCCTGTTCCTGGGACAAACTCCAGTGTCCCAGTGGGAGCTCAACAGGCAGGTGAGACCTCAGAGTGGTGTCCCAGGTGCTAAAGCCACACGCCTGGTGTTGGCATTCTTCAAAATAAATAAAGGGCACACTGTGTGTTGTCTCATTTTATGTCATTTTGAGTTTGTAAGTTTCACTTTGCATGTTGTTGTTCTGTGTCATTTCGAATCTGTAACTTTAAGCAAAGTGTACGTGTTGGGAAAGCTTCCCTGCTCTCCTTCTTGATAAGGAGTATGATTCCCCAGTGGTGGGATCCTGTATCAGAGTCCATTTGCATGCTTAGGTCATGAATGACAAGCTCCAAGCCAGCATTTCAAGTGGATTTCTAGCAGGGGCTGAGGTTAGACCTGGTCATTTATCCCATGATGTGTGTGCCTACTGTGTGCATGCACCTCACTAAGGCTCACCATGTCCAGTGAGCAGTGGAGTGTTTGGAAAATGGAGGCTCATGGAGGCTGAGGCTTGCCCAGGACCTCACAGGGATGGGGGGTAGGGGAGGCAAGTTTGCACATCAGGTGTTTCTGTTTCACACATGTGGCCCAGAACCACACAGAAGATGACCATAAGTAAGCACAGTTACTGTTACCTAGAGATAGCAACCTTCTGAGGACTCAAAGGCCACTGGTGGTTTTATTCCTTCTGCCCAGGAAGTCGGTGTGGTATATTGCTCAGGGAGTGAAGCCAGTGTCCTAGGCTCTGCATTAGCACCCATCCATCCCTGTGACTGGAACATGCTGTCCTCCCGAGTTGCCCTTCCCTGGCTGGCCTCTGGCCTGGCTGGCCTCTTCCTCCAGTGCCCAGACCCTTCTCTCCCTTTTCCACTGTGGACTGGGAAGCTTGCTGTTTCCGTGTCTAAGTACCTGGTGTAGAGGCCAGCGCCACCATCCATGCTGAGTGGTTGTGCACTTCACTTAATTCTGGGAACTTAACTCTTTCCCCTGTGTAAACCTGGGGGTCCTTTCCCATCCAGCTCACAGGGTGAGCCTAGTCAGATTATAGCAACAGCAGCCCCCAATGGTGCTTGTTCCAGGTCAGCTCTGTTCCATGTACTGGATGTCTACCTACCTGGGTCCTTCTGCTCTGCCAGTTGCTACCCTGACCCCCCATTCTATGGAGGCAACACTGAAATTTGGAGAGATTCAGTTAGTGTCCCAGGTCACACAGCTCATAAGTAGTGGGACCGTGGTTTGGACACAAGGTATCAGCTCCATAATCACATTCTAACTGTCACAGGGCACTGCCCCTAAGTGTTGCTTCTACTTGAAAGCCTTTCAGGCGATTTCAGGGGCCTCCTTAGGACCAGAATCCATGGTTGTCCCCAGAATTATTCTCAAGACTTAGGGAACCTGAGCCCTTTAAGTAGCCTAGATGCTGTCAGTAACCTGCCTGCCAGCCTTCCTTGGATTTGTTTTTTGTTTTTTTGTTTGTTTTTGAGACAGGGTTTCTCTGTATAGTCCTGTCTATTCTGGAACTCACTTTGTAGACCAGGTTGTCCTCAACTCAGAGATCTGCTTGTCTCTGCCTTCCAAGTGCTGGGATTAAAGGTGTGCGCCACCACCAATTGGCAAGAGAAGACATGAAACCTGGGTGTATTTTGATATAAACTGAATTTCAGAGGAGAAGAAGGTAGAAGCAAACAGAAGCATCCATCTCAGATGTGGGGCTGTGAATCAGGAAGCCCAGACACACCCCCCCCAGATCCTTCCTTCATCCACACTAGACCCACTGGGGTGAAAGCAAAGGTTCATGACATCTGTATGCTCATGTTTGTATGTTTGTTTCTGCTTATATGTTAATGTGTGAGCAGGAACATGTATGTATTTCTAAGTCTGCATACATGTATTTGTTATATTGGTTCCTTGTTGGTCTGTGTGTTTTTTAGTATGTTTCTTTACACTTGAGTGTGTAAACGGGAAAGAACGTATGTATGCTCCTATAGTGCATACCTGTGCATATGTGAAATCGGAAATGTGTTTGCATTCATACGTGCACATGAATGTCCACATGGGTAAGAATGGGCACACAGGTATGCATGTGTTTCTTTATGCACACATGCATGTGTATGTGGGTTTATGAGTGTGTAAGCAAATGTGCACATGTGAATGCATGTGTGTATCTGCGTGTATGTATGTGTTTATGGGGCAGAATCACTATGTCAGGAACCCTACTTTCCTGATGGGACTCACCAGCACAGAGCTAGTATGTTTGCCTGTCTCTAGTGCAGCCTGTGGTCTGACTTCCTTTCCATCCTTTCTGCTTTCAGGACCAGCCTCTGATCACCCCTCAGTGACCACAGCAACAGGTCCTGCTGTTTCAATGGCAAGGATTCCCCCAAGCACCCACAGCTGGTGAAGAGTAGCCTGTCTGCCCTGCCGCGCCCCTCAGCCTTAGGTAGTGCTGTTGACCCTGGGGGTGCTGGGGCCCTTCTTTTCTCTAGACCTGGGTCAGAGGGGGCATGGGAGCTATGGGACTGGAGACATGGAGCCTCCAGAGTCTAATGTTGCATTAGTGAGCACCAGGATTGGTGTCACATGTCCTCTGGTCTGTACCTGGGTCAGTGCTGTGCGAGTCATGTGTGGGAGGCATCCTGTGTGCTGAGGGGCAGTGAGGGCTCTGTGCTGATGGCAGGTAACCTCTTGAAGTAGGTGTCAGGAAAGATTGGGAATATTGATGTCAGAATAGATAAGAGTGAACTCAGAGCCCAGCTCTGTCTTGTAAGCCATAAGACCTTGCAGCCTCTTTAGCATCCCTCCTTGGGAGTTAGTATGCCACCCTGAGGACAGTAAGAGGCTCTCCAGATGCTGGGTGAATCACTGCACATCTGGGAGATCACTGAATGATACTGGCAAGGGTTATCAACATCAGCCCACCACTGACCCTTGTCTGTCTAGTTAATCCCTGGGGAAGGAGCTAACTGAGTCCCAGAGTCCTGTGGGAGGAAGGAGACAAAGAGACTTGATGGCTGCCTTCAGACTCTGCCCAGTGTGTGCCCACCATTGCTGTTTCTAAGATGGGGTTGCAGCTCATGGGTACAGTGTAGTGCCTGAGTTTTATTTTTATCATCGAGGAAGAGACTGAGGTCCAGAGAAGCACCTTGTGCTGGAATATAATTCTGTTGTACCCAAAGGCTTCTCTGGTTCGTGTAACCATTTGCTGAAGAAAGCAATCCTTCTGCCCTGCATGGATCCAAGATTCTCCAGTCTTGACTAGCTTCCACATTCCTGGAGTCTTTATCTTTCCCCACCCTACTCTCAAGACTCCCACCTTCCTCCAGGGGCTGTTTCTTCTCCAGGTGCTGATGCAGTAGCCACATAACTGAAGACCAGTCCTTCGTCATAAGAACAGGAGGCCCCTTGCTGTCCATGGCTTTTCTCCTGAGCTTAGCTAGAAGACACTTAGTCCTGGTGTCTACAACTCATACCTCAGACCCTGCACCAGCTCCGCTCAGCCTGGGCCCGGATCTTTGCTTTGGGCAGTAGCCTACAGAGGTTCCTTCAGGACTGGACTTGAATTTTCCAAGTCAACCTTGTGGAGTTGTGTGGGGAATGGAGATCTTCCAATTCCAGGCTGCTGGAGCCTTAAAGGTCTTCTGGAATCAGCCCGTCAAACCTCATTCTCTGCCTTCAACTGTTCATGGCCTTGGTGGCCCCAACATGATGTCCACACTCTGCCCTGTCTCTCAGTGCTCACCCCACCTCTGTTAGATGGCCTTCTAGAGCCCAGCTCAGGGCCATAGTCTCCTCTCACACAAAAGAGTTCTTGGAAGTCCCAGCAACCTACTGTAATCTTTGACTTTTGAAGGTACCTTGGTGTCCCCAGCACACTGCTCCGATAGAGCCTGACTGAGAGAAGGACTAAGTGAGAGACACTGCCTGACCTAGGTCACAGAGTTGAGTACAGGCATATATATCAGAGCTACCACGCCTTCTCTGTCCTTGTGGGGAGGGGAGCACTCAAAAGCAGTGTATGGGAAATGCCTTCCAACTGACACTCGCTGCGCTCAGTGAAATGTTGCCCCCTGGTGGAGGATATGAATTAGATGCCTTGTCTCAGATGAAGGCCAGTGCTCCCAAGTAGCGGGGACAGGAAGCAAAAATCCCGAACTTCCTCCTCAGAAATGCCAGATGGGATCCCCTCAACCAGAAATGCTGTTATCTGATGTTTTGAGAGTACTTCCTGGTGTAGAGTCCCAGTAGAGGCATTTCCGGTTGACCTTCTAGAGGAGGAGGAGAATCCTCAGCTCCAGCCCTGCCCTTTAGTAGTTCAGGACCACTTCCTAGAGGAACCAACAGTCCTTCTCTGAGGAGCTCTTCCTCTGTTTCTGGGACCAGTGTTGGGCGAGCAGGGTTGGTGCAGGGTAGAGTCCTACCTCTGAGGCAAAGAGACCTGCTGGTTTGAAAGGGCTTTGTAGGGCAAGTACCCTTTAACCCTGTGCTATTTTTTTCTTGATTTATTTTCTTCTGCTTCAGTCTATCTAATGGAGAGGTTGTATTTGGAGTCCCTTTGGTGGGACTCTACAGCAGTCAGTCTCAAACTGCTGCAGGCTTCAGAATAACCTGGGTGTGTGACAGGGTGTGTTTCCTCTGTCACTTCAGAGCCCCCTGTGGTAGCTCTAGGGAGAGCCTAGGAAGAGACAGCTTAGAGAGCATCTGCCAGACCTGTGCACATTCTCTGCTTACACTGAGGGAGACGTTACCCTCAGCTTGAGTTCATACCACCAGGAGCTCCAGGTATCTGGGTGATTCAGTCCTCACATGCCGAGGTTCTTGGGTTCCTTGGACTAGGCTTGTGTTCAGGCAGACAGGTTTTTGTTGCTTATCTTGTTTTTAAAGTCAGGGTCTCACCATGTAGTCCTAGCTGGCCTGGAACTTGCAATGTAGACCAGGCTAGTCTTGAGCTCCACAGAAACCTGCCTGTTTCTGCCTTCTGGGTGCTGGGATTAAAGGCATGCACCACCACCCTTGGCTAGGTAGTTTAAAAAGTGTCCAGGTGAGTTTAAAGTGCAGCGAGGTCGAGACAGGGTGCCTCTAAAGATGAGAAAATTTGTGTCTAGATTTTCAAGAAAATATGGTAGCCCATTTTTAGTACTTTGACTAATTTACAAATAGTTTTAAGTCGTGAACATGTTGTCATCTAGAGTGGGCAAAGATTCACATGCAATGGTGGGTCCAGCCTCTGGTCTTGCTTTTCAACATGTGACCTTAGCGTTCCAGGTTGGGTGGAGATGACGGTGGGGTTGGAGGGCAAGAAAAGAGTGTGCAGGTGGATCAGTACTGCCCTCAAGTGGCAAAACTGAGTTGGTGCACTGAGTGCTGGACGTTTAGGTAATGTGTTGATGATACTGGTGGCTGCAGCTTACTGAGCCCAAACCCTTGGCTAAGTGTTTCATTTAAGGGTTTTACTTGTATTCTCTCTACTTCAGATTAAACCACTTTCTTGGTAGATTTTATTATTATTTGACTGGTTTTTTTTTAAACCTTAAACTTAGAGAGATTCAGCTTAAACACTACCCTGTGTAAAACATTTATAAAACTAGACAGGGTGTTTCCTTCTGCCTAGATACTTACTCGACAAGAGCTTAAAACCCACTGTAAGGCTGTGATTTTACAAACTACCAAGGGCTAAGGATGTATCTCAGTGGTTAGAACATCTGCCAAGCATGTACAAGGTCCTGGATTTGAGCCCTACCTTTGTAAACAAAACAAAACAGATGTGCACGCCAAGTCAAGGGAAGATTTTATTGACACCAGTTTCGAATGGTGGCCTAACTCATGCTCTGACTATTGTCTAGGTATCTTGCCAAACTCTGGACCTCCCAAAAAACGGCACAAAGGGTGGTCCCCAGAGTCTAAATCAACCACGGATGGCGGCTTCATCCAGGGTGGCGGCACCAGAGCTAAGCATGGTAAGTGGTTATGGCCTTGCCCAATCTCAAAGTTGGGTGCCAGTGATGGTGGGCTGCTAGCTGCATGTGTGCCTATGTGGATGCATGAGGGGGTTCTGGGCAACTGGACCCTGGCATAGCAGAGGGACCTCTTCTCACATGTCTGCTGCTTCCTAAGGTCTAGACTCCCATGCCACTTCTGTATTAGCCCTGATCTAGCAAGATCTCCAAGCAGGTTCTCAGCTGATGGTGCAGACAGTGTTTATTGGTGGGAAGGTGGGGTTGAGCGAGCCCACAGTCTTATGAGTATGGAGATAGGTCAGGCAGCAGTTTTGAGGGGTGGGTGGATGTTGGGTGGGCTGGGGACAGATGCCTCATTTGCTAGGTTTTACTCATTTGCTTGTTGTGTTCCTAGAAGTTCCCAGCATGCCTTGTGTGCCCCAGGCTGGCTTGGTGGGACCAGCTTCAGTCACTTTCCCGGTGGTGGCCTCTGGTGAACCGGTGTCTGTTCCGGACAATTTGCTGAAAATATGCAAGGCCAAGCCAGTGATATTTAAAGGCAAGTACAGCTGTGCACCCAGCCGTGGAGGTGGGGAAGCATGCAAGGACTCCCACGCGAAACCGTGACCTCAGCTCAGGCCAACTCCACAGGCATCTTCCTGAGCCAGTCTGAACCCTACCCAGGGCAATGAGCACATGAAGAGGACCCAGTCTCCAGAGAGCTGAGAACGATGGAGCATGTCAGGTTGTCCCAGCTGGAGCATAGTGACTCTACCCAAGACACTTGCTGGCTTGTTCGTTTGCTGTCCTTTCCTTCATTCTGTCTGTTTCACTGAACCCCTGCTGCAGTTGTGCATAAGACTAACAAGGACTTGGAGATGGACAAAGCAACCGTGGCTTGTTCCATTGTCACCCAGAGCCACTAGTCATTTTGGATTGTACAGCATTCAGCCATGGTCACTGCTCCAGAAGCATGAGATAAGATAGGCTTTGCTCTCCTCTGTGTGGTGGCTAGTATATGTCACTGTAGAGCAACTGAAGAAATCCTTTTGGGATGAGCTAGAGACTTTGAGGCAGGGAGCTGTGTGCAGATTCAGCAAGCAGTACCTGAGCTGCTGGGGTGTACAGGCCCATGGATCTGCTTCCTCCATTGTACATTTGGCATCTTGTCTCTAGGAAGAGAGGTGGACATAGGACAGGAAAATGCCAGAAGCAGCAGCTGCTCATGTTACAGGGCACCGCCTTTCCTAAAATAAACCAGTACCCCCCAACCCCAGGAACAAAAAAGACACAATATTCAGAAAGGAAGGTACAAATGTGACCTTCCGTGCCTTGGCCTTCCATGGGGCCCTGAGTGCTCACCTTCCATCAAGCCCGTGTTTTTCCATGCTGTTCTGTGGGTGAGTGGGTGAGTGAGGCCAAGACTGAGAACTGGGACAGGCTGCAGGACTCAGAGGTGGACTCCGGCACCTGCATTGAGCAGAATGGCTATGAAGGGAGCCACACTGCCCCGCATCTCACACTGAGCAAACTCAGGGCAGATCCTCTGCTTTGCTTAAGTGTGCTCCCCTCCCTGACCCCCACCTAGGCTTCTCCGCCCAGCCAGCTGCTCCGTAACTTAGCTTTCATCTGGTTTCTCAGGGCAGCTTCTGGCAGCCCCTTGCATGACCAGCATGGCATGAGTACTGTTTTCTAAGATGGCCTCTTATAAGCTGGCACATTTGTGAATGGTGCTGTCCAGCTGATCCAGCACTCCAACCTCGGAGGGGAGTAAACAGAAATTTGAATTCACAGGCCTGCCCCAGAGACAGAACATACCTAAATTCTCAACTTGGAGATGTGTGTGGGGCTAGCCCGTGTCTTAGCAAATCTGTCTGTCACACTTCAAGTGTGAGAAACAGTTTTTCTAAGGAAGTGGCCCATGGCGTCCCACACGGTGTCTAACCGTAGCTCTACATAGTGAGATTCAGACAGGGTCATTCATTCTTATAATGACTGACCATTTAACATTTCCCTATCGTGCAAAGGCTTCAGGAAGGTCAAGTTCCTGCCTAAGGTCACACAGCCTATGATGACAAAGGGGTCAGACCCTGCTTGGGCAGTTCTACCCTGAGAGCTGTAATCAGAAGGGTTCTATCATCCACTCCAGCATTACTCAAGGCTGTTCACTTTCTAGGTCTTTGGGTTCAGAAACCGACTTGTTTTACTAAAGATCCTCAGGAGGGTATAAGGCTTGGCGTTGGGACACAAGTCTGCTGAACAGTCCCATTGTGACACACACACACCCCACTCTCATACACACACACCATACACACACACACAAACACACACACATGCATACACACACACACACACACCCCACACTCACACACACACACCATACACACATACACACACACACACACACACACACACACACACACACACACACACCAGCTGTTTTGAGGTCATTGCCATTTGGTTCTGGGCAAGCTTCTTTACTTTGGGCTTGAGCTTGCTCAACTGCAAAATAAGGGGATTGGACAGCGTGAACAAGCAAATGCCCTACCTCTGGCTGGACATGACAGGTAACATTTCTGTCCCAGGTTCGGCTGTAGGATTTCTCAGAGAAGGAGCCTCTGAGAGACTTCAGAGCTCTCCTGGCTCTTATGCTCATGGGATCCACAGTGATTCCTCACCAAAGCCGAGCGTAAGACCAGGTGCTGATTGGATGCTTTCTTCTCCTCTAGGCCACGGGAACTTCCCCTACCTCTGCGGAAACCTGAATGATGTGGTCGTCAGCCCCCTACTGTACACCTGCTACCAGAACTCGCAGTCGCTTTCCAGAGCGTATGAGCAACACGGTGCCTCTACCATGCAGCCCATATCTGAGGAGACGCAGCTGCTGCTGACCGTCTACTACCTCGTCCAACTGGGTGAGCCCAGGTCCAGCTGTTGGTTAGGGATGGATCTGACTGGGAGAACCGACTAGACACAGGAGGCCAGAGAAGAATATGAAGACCAGGTTTGCCCTGCCCTTCTCAGGGAAGGGTCAGCAAACAGAAGGGTGTAATCAACAGAGTGGTTCAGAGACTGCTCACTCACCTGCCATTCCATAGTTCCATACACAAAAGACACCGTGATGGCGTCAAACACTGTGCCCCCAGAGAGAGCCAGCTCAACCAAGAAGAGAAATAAGAGGTGTACCCACTCAGATCTGCCCCAAGTTCTGGGGCCACTTTGTTCCCGCCCGGAGTTGCTGCTCTGGTCCGCTGGTCAGGGTCTAGCAAAGAGAGAGCGGGGAGGGGCAAGAGATGCGAAGAATGGAGACAAGACAGAGTCTGATCAAATCTCATTATTGAAAGGAAATCCTGGGTATTTATACCCTTTACCACGTGTCTTTCCCTTGTGGACAAGCACAGCTGAAGGCACTACGTCATGTGTCTTGCAGCGTGGATACCACGTGCACCTAGCTAGCTGTGTGGAGACCACGTCCACCTTGCAGCTGGGGGCACTAAGCAGCAAAACAAGATATGTGAGAAAGACAAGATGTTTATCAGAATGTGCTCAGCTATTGTAGGCTGTTGAAAACAAGTCTTTTGTCAGGGTATATGGCTCGAGATGGCTGTAAAGATGATAGCCGCTTTCTGCTAGAAGTCGGCTCCCAACAAAGAGGGAACTGGATGGGAGGTGGAAATGTGGGGGTCCATTTAGGGACATTAAGAAAGGCCTTGACCACCAGAAGGAACAGCCTTCTGAAGACCTGAGGCGAGAGCAACGGGTTGGGGTACGTAGGTGAGTGGGAGCACAGGTCGGGAGCTGGCTGGGGATATGAGAGAGCACAGTAGGTGTGTGTGGGGTGTGGGGTGGATACAACAGGTGAGTGTGGGAATAAGTGAAAGATTGTTGGTTACTTCCAGTTGTATTGCTCAGCTGCCCTGTGGACTGAGAGTTCTTAAGTTCCATGGATGCTAAGACCAAAGGTATAAATTCAGGAAACATGGCTTGGTGTAGTCTATGTGGAAGTGTCCAGGTCAGCTGTGACCCACTGTAAGCAATCAGTGGTGGACACCGCAGAGCTCAGGTTTGAGCCTCAATGCTCAGGTAGTCAGAGGCTTAGTGCTGAGAGGTTCAAGATGGATGCACAGGATGGTCAAGGTGCTGGCAGACCCAGCATCAGGTCTCTCTGAAGTTCCTTCCCAAGATTGAGGTATTTATCAACTATCATAGCTTTATCCAGGATCCAGCCCCACCATCACTCCTGTCCCCATCACAAACCTCCATGTCTGTGAGACCCGTGGACCAGACCACACATTCTTCCTCCTTGGAGCTCACTGGTGCTTTTCCCAGGCCTGGTAGCTGCTTGCTTTCCACTCCCATCTTCCCACTCAGCCCCAGCTGCTGCTCCTGCACAGTGGTGGCCCTGCTGGAGCATCGTGGACTTGCAACTTCCCTGTGAAGTGCTCTGGTCTAGCATATCTGTATACCTTGCCCCTTCTTGTCATTTGAGTTTTGATCCACTACCTCCTCAAAGAGGCCTAATTGCCACCACCTAGATAGCTCCCCACACCCAGGCCCCCTAACCTCTATCTAGTTTCCTTTGTGTTTAGAACAGTGTCACCCCAGGAGTATGCCATGGGCTATGTTTTCCTGAGCATTTCTCCTGGCTTTGGATACACGTGCTGCAGGACAAAGAATATTGGTCTGCTGCTTTATGTGTGGGTGCAGCCTCTGGAGGGACAGCTTGGTGCTCACTGAAAGTGTATTGGGGGAAGGGATTAGGTTGATACAGAGGCCACTGAAGGGAAGTGTGCCAAGGCCAAGGGCTGGGCATCTGTAAGTGTGGCTGGGAGGAATTCAGGGACAGTGGATTAACTTGTGGGTTAGTTGTATGGAAGGCTGGCCACCTTGATGAAGGACATAGGAGGAGGGAAGTGACAAGAGCCATGTATGAGCAGGGCAGAGAGAATAGAGACAAAGAAACAAGAACTGGGAGTATAGGCCACCTGTAAGCTTTGGCTGGAGCTGATGCTTTAGAGAGAGAAATGGGCTCAAGGGAGCGTTATTAGAGCCAAGGGGCATGATAGCTAATTTGCCTATTCTAATTTGATTATCTACTTCAAATCACAATCATAAGTATCTAATAAAAAATAAAGACAGGAGGGCCAGTGAGATGGCTCAGGGAGTCAAGGTGCTTGTCACCAAACCTGAAGATGAGTTTGATCCTGGACCCCACGTGATGGAAGGAGAGAATGCTCAGTTTTGACCTCCACACTGTTCTCTGGCAATCACCAGAAACACATGGGAAAATAAGTGAAGCTATATATAAGCCCATCGAATTAAACTCTGGCCCAGCCATGCGCTGCTAATATAAGCTGCCTTTTTCCAGGCTGGGAAGTTGTAATAGGCTTGACCAACCTTTGGATGTTTGCGACAACAGCATTGTCACCGACAGACTGGAGACCTGTGCATTCAGAAGTTTTAAAATAGCAAAAGTATCATGGTCTTTTAAAAATGTTTATGATGTTTGCTTGCGTTGGGCTACATTCATAGCTGTCCTGTGGGCAGGGCTGCCACGGTCCCATAGCTGGTGTAGGGACAGCTGGGTGGAGGTCTGCTGACCTCCCGGTTCCTCAAAGGCAATATTAGACTAGAATACTCAGATAATCACAAAGGAAAACACCCATAAGGACTTTTGAAAGATGTTTGACCTCACCAGTCATTGAAGAGAGACATATGCGCGATGAATCACTCTTTTCCTCAGTACCCAAGAGATGGTACCCACGGATGCTGAGGATACAGGACCAGAACTGCCACACCAATCGTGGCGGAGGGAGCTGACTTTTGAGAATTCAATCATAGGCTTTTCTATTGCTGTGATAAAACACCATGACCAAAAGCAACAGCTTACAGTTTCATATCACAGTCCATCACCGAGGGAAGTCAGGACAGGAACTCAAACAGGGCAGGAACTGATGCAGAGGCCATGGAAGAGTGCTGCTTACTGGCTTGCTCAGCTTGTTTTCTTATACCATCCAGGACCACCTGCTTAGAGAGAGTACCATCCACAATGGGCTGGGCCTTCCCACATCAATCATCAATCAAGGAAATGCATCATAGGCAGGCTTGCCCAGCAACGAGGGCAATATGGTGGTCATACTTTCTCGATTGGGGTTTCTTCTTCCCAAGTGACTCTAGCTTATGTTAAGTTGACATAAAACTATCTAGCATGCCTACCTGGGAAGTAACATGATGTACTTCAGATATGCACTTCAGAAGTACCTACAGAGGAATTTCTTGAAGAAATACAGAGATCTTCAGTAGCAACAAGGATGACCGAGTGGCCCCTACACATGAGAGTCATTTACACCCATCAGCAGTGCTATGCAAGGAGACTATAACATATGAAAATCTGCCTGTAGGGTGATGGTTAAGAATTGAGTTGAGCACCCAAGGTCCTTACAGTACATGGAGAGAAAAAGAACATGTTTCTTCTTTATGGAAGTTGAAAGTTCAGGATGGTGGGTTTGTGGCTGGCTTCATTTTATATTCTCTATTCTCCAAGCCTTGGTGACTTGACATCACTATTACAGGCTGTGTGATTCTAAGTGCTTCTGCATATTCTGGGATGTGCACAGCAGCATTAGTGGCAAGCTGCCTGTGCATCTGCCGAGCAGGTGCTGATGTCATCTCTCTGCCACCACCATGTCTTGCAGCTGCAGACCAGGTGCCGCTGATGGAGGACCTGGAACAGATATTCCTGCGCTCCTGGCGCGAATCACACCTGACAGAGATAAGGCAGTACCAGCAGGCTCCTCCACAGCCCTTTCCGCCAGCCACCAGCACAGCAGCGCCTGTGACTTCTGCACAGCTGCCCTGGCTGGCGGGCCTGGCCGCCAGCTCTTGTAATGACAGTGTGCATGTTATTGAGTGTGCCTACTCCCTGGCTGAGGGCCTCTCTGAGATGTTCCGCTTGCTGATTGAGGGAAAACTCTCCAAGACCAACTATGTGGTCATCATCTGTGCCTGCCGGAATGCTGCCATTGACTCCTGCATTGCTGTCACCGGTGAGTCCTGGCTACCCTTTGGCCAGTGGGAAAGCCACACTATTGATGGCTCAGTCTCCCAGCTTGGTGGGTCCCCTTCTTTTGTCTTGGGGTTCTGGGTTGCAGATCCTCTGGAAGAGCAGCTAGTTCTCTTAACCACTGAGCCATCTCTCCAGACCCTTTGGGGGTGCCATTTTAATATTCATAAATGGTATATATTTTCAACCTGAGGGTTTTTTTTTTTTTTTTTTTAATCACTTATAGGCTTCTTAACATTCTCTGTTCCTAAACAGACTGGTCTTTCTTAATTACTTTTCTGGGTGTGAGTCCCACCATCTTTTAATAAGTGCAGTGTGTTCAGCACTATTGTGTGTTCTGTGAGGCCGGCACTGATGTTAACCATTTGGGACCAATGAGGATGGCATCTGGTGCTTGGGGTAGATCAGACATCCTGTCACCTAAGAGCTCATGCTGAGGGTCCAATGACAACTGTTTTTTTTTAAATACCTTTTAGGGAAATACCAAGCCCGGATTCTCTCTGAGAGTCTCCTCAGTCCTGCAGAGTACCAGAGAGAAGTCCACTATGAGCTGGTCACTGGCAAAGTGGACTCGCTGGGGGCCTTTTTTAGCAGCCTCTGTCCAGGTGAGCTTTGAGAGGCAGGTACATGTGCACACACTGAAAAGAAGTAAACTTGGAGGGGAGGTTGCTGGGTTCTCCCACCCCTGGGATCTGCTGCAGCTGAGCTTTTGAGTCTGCATACCCCATTCTGTGCTCTGACATGTCCTCTGCCTCCTCCACAGGGCAGAACTTTTGTCTGTCTGTCTGTCTTCCTGCTCTGGCTGTAGAGTACCAGGGTTGGGAAAAAGCTTTGTGCTTCCTGTCTGTCTGTCCGTCTATCTATCTATCTATCTATCTATCTATCTATCTATCTATCTATCTGGGACAGGGTCTCCCTTTATGGCCTAGACTTGCCTCAAATATTCAGTACCCCTCTCTCACTGTTTCAGATGCTGGGATTACAGGGCTGGCCTCAGCATATGGCTCTTCCTGTGTTTAGCACCCTTTTGTCTTTATCTCTGTGACTTATTCAGTCACTCAGACCCTCCACCCTCTCCACTTCTGGTCCCTCAGGAGTACTTTAATGCTCTTTAAGAAAGCTTTATAGACCAATCTTTGCCTGGGAAGGCTTAAAAGGCCTTCCCTTCTGACCTTAAGTACCTTATTTCTGTTTGGCCGCATCCCCTGTGGAGTCATGATGTATGCTCCACCTTGTGGATACAGTTTCTGGACAGGAAGACCCATGCTTTAGGCCAAGACCAGACACAGTAGCTGCTCCAGAGAGGTTTGCTGAATTTCTCCGAGATGCAAAACCCACTTCTGTTCTCTGTTTTGGGCAGAGGGTGACATTGACATTTTGCTGGACAAATTTCACCAGGAAAATCAAGGCCATGTCTCTTCCACATTTACTGCTTCCACTACCAAGAAAACAGCCGTGCTGGATGCCAGTGGGGTTCCCGTGTGCACAAGTGAGTGGTGAGGAGGGGCACAGGTAGGCACAGTAAGTGATGGACAGAGAGGACACAGGTGGGCGTAGTGTGAGTGACAGAGGGAGTAGCTGTTGTGTGCACAGACAATGTTGACTTGTGCGTAAGTGAGTGCTAGTGAGAGCGTGCACAGGTATGGACAGTGAGTGTCTCAGGTGCGTTCAGCACATGGGTCTAAATTCTACAGCACTTGTCCAGAAATGTTGAGACCTTGAAATTTCTAAGGGGCACCTGGAAGGCAGGCTGTATCCTTAGCATTAAAACAGACCTACTTCCAGTTTTAAAACGGGAGGTTTTGATGCAAGGTTGTCCTCTCCTTCTTTACGTTTCTTCCTGCCGATTCCCTCCCATCCCCTGCACACTGTTGAGATCGTTCATTCAGATGAGGATTTAAGGAGCTGTGATCATTTCTTTCCCTTCCGGGAATGTGATGCTCCTTCCACAGTCTAGTGTCATTGCCTGAGTGCTGTCTCTTTATTATCCGAGGACGGAGGATGTCTGAGAGGATGCCCCAGGGTCTGGCTGAGAGAGCATGCACTTGACTATGACGGCCTCTTTCCCGGATTGCTTTGTGTGGCTAGGCCTCCCGTCCTGCACGCTGGGACTCATCCATCTCTAGCTGAGGGTGGTAGCTGCCCACTGTGCTCATCGGGCGTCCCTCGGGCTCTGGCTGCAGGTTACCATCAGGAGCCACGGGGCATCCGGCCCTTTCAGCTGGCAGTGGCGCAGAAGCTCCTTTCCCACGTGTGCTCAATCGCAGATTCCAGCACCCAGAATCTGGACTTGGGGTCCTTCGAGAAGGTGGACTTTCTCATTTGCATTCCACCGTCAGAGGTGACCTACCAGCAGACCGTGTTCCATGTCTGGCATTCAGGTAGGGGGACCCTACAAGGAAGTGTGAGGCCTGGGGGAGGGGTTTTGATCCATCACATCCATGGCGACAGGATGTTGTCGCCACGCTTTGCCGTAGTTGGATCAAGTGTTATTGCTGCCCATTTCTTATAGACCATGAAACATATCCAGAAACAGTGATTTTTCTCAGGATTAAAAGTAGAACCAATAGTTGGTTCTTTTTTCTCTTTGGTTCTGTGACTGGCTGCTGCTAACTGTCACTCATGCAGCGTGTCTTACCTCCTCAGTGGCATGATGCTGGGCCTATGACTTGAACCTGAGATAATTCTGTCAGGAGCTTGGGCGTTTCCCATCTCCTAGTGTTACCTGTTTGAAAGCTGTTGCTTTAGGGGTTTGCTTAGCTGGTACCCCTGGGAAAGGGGACACTATGCACATAGCCAGACCTTTGCCCAGCTATCTGGGCTGAAGAGTTTGGAGATACTCTCCTGCCCATGTTTCTCTACTGTATGCCCTCCTGGTGTTACCCTCTCCCATCAGGGCAGGCCACACAGGCTGACCCACAGTGTGTCCGTGGTGAATGAACCCAGGAGCTCCTGAGGTGTTCTGCTGTGTTGCAGGGGTTCTGCTGGAGCTGGGCCTGGAGAAAGAGCCTGTGACCAAGCAGAGGGCGGAGCAACATGTTCTGAAACTAGACACGGAGGCCCAGGCAAGATTTAAGGCCTTTCTGCAAAGCTCCTTCCAGAACCCACATACGCTCTTTGTCCTCATCCACGACCACGCCCACTGGGATCTAGTGAGGTCAGACCTCCTGGTCTGTGACGGTGACATGTTTCTCCTTGGGGATGAGGGCACAAGACTTGAGCGAGGTACTGGGGCTCAGTATGTATAAGCAGAGGATATGGGGAATTTTCAGCATCTTAGAGCTGTGTGTCATCCCTGAGGCAGCCACACAATGCATTCTCCAAGTGCTAAGGGCTGGGTGTTGCATCAGGTGGAGTGGGGAGCCAGGTTGGAGGTGTTGGTGGAAGAGCTAGACCTTTAGCCAGGGCTTCCGTATTACAGCCTGAAGCTGTTGGGTGAAGCCCTCCCTGCTAGGACTATGGGTGGTGGCTGGTTTGGGCCTTCCTGAAGGGCAGTCACCTTTTACTCATTTGAAATGGATCTCACCCTAGACATGCATGAGGTTGCTCAGTTGGAGACTGCTGGCGGCTGGTTACCTTTAGAGGGTTGCCCTTGTAGCTGACCAGTTAGCTAGCCATCACCTCTGGTGGAGGTGAGGAAGGAAGGAAGTTCCTGGACCAGGTCATAGAGCAAGGCTTTGATCCTTATAGATTGTAGCTGTTTAAGCTTGCCAGGACCTGGACAGTTTGCAGTCTAGAATCAGTGTGTGTTTTTGGAGGAATGGAGCATCTGGAAGTGGTAGAAGCCATTGTCTTTCTGGTTCTTTCTTTTGGTGTCTCAGGTAGCTAGCTACCTGGAACCCAGAAGATGTAGCACTGACTTCTTTATTCTGTCCCCTAGATTTAAGAAAGGGCTGAGGCCATTGTCCTACAAGGAAAGCTTGGGTTAGGCCTGGCTTCTGAGACCCCAGATCCAAAATGCTTCCTATTCCTTTAATGTTTTCCTATAAACAAATGTAGAATTTGTCCTCTTAGGTTATCTTTGAATCATCTCAAGTCAGTAGGACTTTATTTGACTTTGTAGATATTATTATTATTGTTATTTTATTTGAGGCAAAACCTGGTCTCCTGTAGCCTAAGCTATCCTTGAACTCAGTATATCACCAAGGATGATTGAATTTCCAATCTTCCCGCCACCACCTGTCAGGTGCTGGGATCACATGTGTGCACCACCATGCCCTGTTTTACATTGTGCTGAAGATCAAATGAGGGCGTTGCACATGGTAGGCAAACGAGTACTCTACCAGCCAACGTCCTCTGTATGTCAGGAGGACATTAGGAGGCTCATCGGGCCCCCTGAGTCTGCTCTCTTCCTCACTCACATCCCCGTTGTCTCTTGACACAGAATGAGGATGAGTATGAAGCATTGTTCTAGAGCACATACAATATCATACAAGAAGTTCACCATAGCTCCTTCCCTGATATCCATTTTTCTGTACTGAGGATTGTTAGAGTCCTGACAAATACCAAGACTAGTCACTTTTCTTCCCTAGTCACGGGCAGAGCAATAAGCTTCAATTGTAGGTGCCGTTGGGGAACTAGTTGTAAGCTTGATCAGCTGCCTTATCCTGGTAAGATTCTCCAACAGCGTTAGTAATTCTATTTAACATTTGTTTCCTTTTCTCTCCTCAGCAGTGCTGTTCATAATATCTACTCTCAAAGTGACCCGTCTGTGGGACTAGTGGACAGGCTGCTCAACTGCCGAGAGGTGAAAGAGGCTCCCAACATTGTGACCCTCCACGTGACCTCGTTCCCGTACGCGTTGCAGACGCAGCACACTCTCATCAGCCCCTACAATGAGATCCACTGGCCCATCTCCTACAGCAATGTGAGTGCTGCCGTGTCGCGGTGTAACCAGTATGCTTAAGTATAGAGACCCTGGCTTTCGTAGAAGCCTTAGTCAGTTGTGAATGAGTGGTTTCAGCTTTTCGGATCTTGGTTTGGCTTAGGGTTAGATTTAAAGCTCCCCTGGCTTTTTGGAGAAATTTCTAAAGCCCATCCGTGGTTGTCTGATCTTAAATGCGTAGGCAGAACAGTTGATTTGACATTTTCCCCAGGAACTGAAGCTCTGAGTCTCAGAGCAACGTTCCAAATGATTGTTCTCCTGGCACTGGATACAGACATTGAAGATGGAACCCTGGGAGATAGGAGAGGTTTGGGCTCCATGTGGAGTGACTTGGTATGCAGCCATGTTCAAAGCATTCTTCAGACAGAATTCACTCCTTCTAGCCTGGGAGGCTTGTTTTAGTTGGGTACCTGTCACCATTTATGAAAGTAGATGCCCATAGTTCTGGTAATTTGAGAACTCTATGTAGCTAGATTCTAGCATGGCACACAAGGAATGAGTACCCTGGAGTTCTGGATTTCTTCAGAATGCTTCAGTCTTCCAATGGATTCCCAAGATGTTTGGCTTCCATCCCATGACATCAGAATCAGTATTTCTTTTCTTTTTCACTGTATTCAGACACACCAGAAGAGAGCATCAGATCCCATTACAGATGGTTGTGAGCTACCATGTGGTTGCTGGGAATTGAACTCAGGACCTCTGGAAGCAGTGCTCTTAACTGCTGAGTCATCTCTCCAGCCCCAGAATCAGTATTTCTATGGCTCTTCCAATGGGCTCCACTCTAAGTGTTTTATACCCATGAACTTAGGCAAAAAGGGCCAGAGAATCTTCTGATTTATAAATGGCAAGAATGGGAAGAAAGGGGTGGACCACTTGCATAGGACCCCTGGATGATCCAGGGATAGGCTCCTTGGCCCTAGTGTTCACCCTCTCTGCTGTTTGAGAGCAGGGTCACACCTTTGCATTTTGGACAGTCTCTCCCAGCTTTGTTCAGTCGGAGGAGTTCCTGCATTTATTTGGAAAAAATTTTATGTCAGTGTAAGACAACATTAGATAAAGTTGAGTTTACTCCTTCGTTATCCCCAACCATGAAGACATTGGGGCCAAACGAATGGAAAATGACTGGTGGGAACACTCCATCTTTGTTCTTTGCTCTAGGCCTGTAGGATAATACTTACAAAGTACCCACCCCCATGGGTTTACAGAATCAGTACTGTTTAGAATAAGTGGTTCTCAATCTTCCTAATACTGCGACTCTTTAATACAGTTCCTCATGTTGTGGTGACAGCCAGCCATAAAATTATTTCATTGCTTCTTCATAACTGTAATTTTGCTAGTGTTATGAATCGTAATGTAAATGTCTGATATGCAGGATATCTGATATGAGACTCCTGTGAAAGCATCATCCAACCCCAAAGGGGTCGAGACCCACAGGTCGAGAACCACTGGTTTAGATCAAGCTGCCAATCAACACTGTCCACAGACCTGGTCTATGAACCCCCAACTTTCCCTGTGAATGTGACACTTGAGTGACGGTGCTCTTCTGTTTAGGGAGTGGACCTATATCATGAGAGTAAGAAGTACTTCGGGCTGTCTGAGTTTATTGACTCCACCCTGTCAGGACACAGTCTTCCTCTTCTCCGATATGACAGCTCCTTTGAGGCCATGGTCACTGCATTGGGGAAAAGGTATGTTTCTCTTCAGAGCTACTAGGAATGCTTGGTAGCTTCAAGAGTAGGTGGGATGTGAAAGTCTGTGTACCTGGGCCACAGAGTTCCAGGAGGAAGTTCACCTCCCTCCCTCCCCCGTGACCCAGTCCCTCCATCAAAGGGACCCATATTTCTTCTGTATCCAAATCCCCTTGGGTTGGTGACACTTCTGTCATGCTGCTACTCCATAACATTGTAGACTGTACCTTGTTGGGTGTCTGTTTTATTCTTGTTAACTATAAGTTTTCTTCTGGGATATCATGAAGCATTTGCAAAGCAGCTAATACCTTCCAGGTCTTGTGTTTAAGCTTTACTGGCTGATGGAAGAATCTCTTGTTTCATAACTTTGCTCATGAGTTCTTCATAACTTTTCATGACTCTTGGGGCTTCCCTGTGGCTCGTGGGAAAGGTGACTATTCCTAACCACATGTGAGCTCAAGTCAAGTGCTTACGGTGCAAGCAAAAGTGGCTGAGGCTGGGTTCCAGCACCCACGGTAAAACATCAGCTGTAGCAGTGTGCATTTACTCTAGTGTGAGTAAGTAGAAGAGAGTGGTCACTAAGGTTTGCTGGCTAACCAGTCTAACCAACTGGGGATCCTCTCTAAAATAATAAGGTGGAGTGTTGTTGACTCATCCAAAGTTGACTTATGTCTTCCACATGCTTGTTCACACATGTGCACATAGACCTGTGTGCATGTGCACACACCTGTGGGAAAAAACTGGTGGCAAACGGTGGAGGGCCCCGGGCCCACGTGGCAGCGGCCTGGGACCTGCAAGGTGGAGGCTGCCTGGAGGCTTCCAGGCAGCCTGTCTCTCCTACCGGAGGAAGGTCCCTGGTTCCAGTGGCTGGAGGCTTTGGCAGCGGGCCCGGCAGGCCCCAATGATATGAGGAAGTCCTTGGTTCCAAAAGGGTTTATTGTCATGGCAGATGGTGGATGGATCTGGATGTACCCCCCCAAACTCAGGGCAGACCTGAGTTAAGTAGGGAGGGAGAAAGGGGGAGGTTCTGGGGGCATGCTTAATTGGCTCCACCCTCTGACCTTCATTAGTATGTAAATCTCTAGGCTGAGGCCTGTAGTTACACCCTTACTGTCACTTGGGAGGGGCTGTATGCCTACGTGACTGAACAATGTAGGTCTATGGGATTGGACTGCTTTCGACCTGGTTCTGGGGGCTGGCCGAACTCCTGGCGTTTCTCCTTGAGTCTCGGGTTCTAGCCATGCCACCAAACCAGATACCTTTGCAGTCTACACACACCCACATACATGAATATACACATACAGTCTCTTCCCAACTAATTTTTTAACATAGTCTTCTTGCCTGGGTAGTTCCTTATGAGTGTGGCCCTGTCGCTGTTCATTCTTGTGGATCTCTGTGACCTGAGATGCCTCAGTGTTTTAACGCCTCTCTCCAGCTTGTGTGGACCACTGAGCTTTGCCTTCCTCTCATTTCCGAGCCTATCTGAGAAGCTCTGGGAGGAAGCTAGGGGTTCATCCCCCTGTGTCACAGGCCCAGGTCCAACCTCTTTCACTATCTGATGTGGTCTGTCTTGCTTTGTGCATTTCTTTATGGTGGGAAACAAGGTCTATTCCTGTCAATCCACCTTGGCCAGGAGCAGAAGTCTCCACTTGTCTTTCAGGCAAAAGACATTTCATTATCACTCTTGTGATTTCTGTGTATCGTTCGTCCAATGCACCAAAGTCAGAGCAAAACAATCCCTGGGCTGCTCAGTTACTCTTCATGCCAAAATCCCAGGGCCGATTATGCCTTCCTGAGAGCACAATGACCGTTTTCTCAGGCTTTCTCTCCAGTGCATATAAGCTCTAAAGTCACCGAGGTGCTGCTGAGCCAGGAAAAGGAGGTTTGGACTGGAGGAGTGGGTGATGTCATGGGGTTGGGGAAAGCGCTGTTAGTAATGGTAGGTAGCAAGCTAGCCACCCTGTCAGAATGCACATGTAGTATGGCCATTGTGTGGCTCCTGAGGACTTACTCCAGCTAGAAGAATTCACATGAACATCATGGATAAACTTGACATTAGTTCATTCATTTCTTTTGGGAAGCACAATGGTAATGGACAGAGACCTGGTTATTTCAGTGTTGCTTAGGTCCCTCTCTCTCTGTCTCTGTCTGTCTGTGTCTGTCTCTGTCTGTCTCTATCTCTCTGTCTGTCTCTGTCTCTCTTTCTGTCTCTGTCTGTCTCTATCTCTCTGTCTGTCTCTGTCTCTCTTTCTGTCTCTGTCTCTCTTCGTCTCTGTCTCTCTTTCTGTCTGTCTGTCTCTGTCTCTCTCTCCTCTCTGTCTCTCTGTTCTCTCTCTCTGTCTCTCTCTCTCTTTGTCTCTCTCTGCACACTGGTGTGTCTTAGTTCAGATATGGATGTGCTGTTCACATGTTTGGAGACCAGAGAACAACCTCAGGTGTCTGTTTACACCTTCTGCCGTTGTTTGAGATGTGCCTCTTGTTTGTTTGCACTAAATATGCAGGCTAGCTTACCTGTGAGCTTACCTGGAGTTCTCATGCCCATAGGAGCGCTGAGATTACAGCTGTGGGTACATCTGGCTTTGGTGGGTGCTGAGATTTGAACTCAGGTCCTTATGCTTGCACAACAGGCATCTTACCCACTAAGCCGTCTCCCTTGGGTCTGTTTCTGACCCACGGATTTGAACCGCTATGTAGCCATGGGAACAGTCAGTGCCCTTGCACAGGAACAGTGTGATAACCATAGTTTCTGAAGCAAAGGAAAGGATTCTTGTCCTTTCTGTCTCTGTCCTGGTCTGTAATTCATCTGTCAGGTTAGACATATGATCAGGTCTCTAAGAACTCCTTACAATCTAAATGGCCCCAGTGTAGCCTTTAGGGTAGTCCCCAAGTCTGGGGACTTGGCAGCTGTGTGTTCTCCCATTTCTAGTGGGACCCTGGGACAGATTGCCTGCTGTACTAGTTTCCTTCGTCGCTGCTGTGATGATACACCTGACGAAAGCACGCTAGAGAAGGAAGGGTTTATTTTGGCTCACCGTGTGAGGGTACAGCCCATCACGGCAGAGGAGTCCTGGGAGGAGTGTGAAGCAGCTGGCTTCGTAACAGCTACAGGCAGGAAGCAGAGAGAGAGATGAACGCTGCTGCCCAGTGTGCTTCTCCCTTTTTATTGAGTGTGACCCCAGCCTGTGAGACAGCGCCACCCACATTGAGGATGGCTCTCCTCCATCACTTAAACCTCTGAGAAAACACTCTCATAGACGCGCTGTGTCTCTGGGATGATTCTAAATCTTGTCAAGGGGATGATGAAGACTGACCATTATATCCAGTTTCTAGGGTGAGGTGTCTGCGCTAATGGCAATCTAGGCAGGCATGTATGTCATGCCCAGTGCTGGCAAGTTCATGAGCAGGAGCAGCAACGACAAACCTATGCTTTTGCCTCCCAGCTGGGGGAAAGAGGAAAAAAAAACCCAAAGGTGTTCTTCTTTGGTTTCTAAAGTCCCCAGCAGCTAACCCCTATAACAGTGATTCTCAACCTGTGAGTCAGGTACTCTTTAGGGTCAAACAATCCTTTCACAGGGGTCACCTAAGACCATTGGAATAGGCAGATATTTACATTACAACTCATACCAGTAGCAAAATTACAGCTATGATGTAGTTAGTAATAAAAATAATTTTGGGTTGGGGGTCCCCAGCACATGAGGAACTGTATTAAAGGGCTGCGGTGTTAGGATGGTTGAGAATCACTACCCTCCAGGTTTCTATCGCGTCTGTAACTTGGGAATTGCCTGCATCCTGGGTGGCAAGCCTGGCCAGCCCCGGGGTCATGGGCGTGGTCTCTTTGTGTTCCTTGCAGGTTCCCTCGCCTGCACAGCGCCGTGATTAGGACCTTTGTTCTTGTGCAGCACTATGCGGCCGCCATGATGGCCGTGAGTGGCCTCCCACAGATGAAGAACCACACGTCAGTGGAGACCCTAGAGATCACCCAGAACCTCCTCAACTCCCCGAAGCAGTGCCCCTGTGGCCACGGGCTCATGGTCCTGCTGCGCGTGCCCTGTTCCCCACTGGCAGCTGTGGCCTACGAGCGACTAGCCCACGTGCGGGCTCGGTTGGCTTTGGAGGAACACTTTGAGATCATCCTGGGCCACCCCAGCTCCAGCATCACTGTGGGCAAGCACTTTGTGAAGCAGCTCAAGGTGGGTGGTGTACTCAGGAGCAGAGGGCTTTGGCAGGAGCCGCTGAAGGACAGCATGAGGGGTGTGGTGGCAGCAGGCCCTTGAGATGGGACCCCCACCTCCACCTCTCTGATCATTCCCCACTTCTCAGCCCCAGGCTTCCTATGTCCCCTTAACAGAGGCTGCAGGATCAGTCTGCATAGGAAGCATGCTATTTCTTCTATTCTGAAGGTGCTTCCCTTCCTTTCCCTTAGCTGATGCTTATTCCTTCAGAATTCAGCTCAATTTCTTTTCCTGTTTTAGGAAGCCATCCTATTTCACACTTGGGGGAATGTCTCTATTCCTGTGCATGTGGTGAAGGAAGGGTAGATCTTGGTCTCTCAAAGCCAAGCGCAGTGCCTGGTCCCCTGTAGGCTCTTATTAAACACATAACTTTTGAGGACTGGTTTTTCCCTTCTACTGAGTGGGTTCTGGGGACTGAACTTGGGTCATAAGGCTTGGCAGCAGGCACTTTTATGGCTGAGCTATCTCACTGTAGTGCATTTAGCCCACAGTGGTGTACTTGGATCCTTATGAACATTCACTTACATCTCTCATATCTGCAGATGTGGCAGAAAATTGAGGATGCGGAATGGAGGCCTCAGACTTACCTGGAGTTGGAGGGCCTGCCCTGCATCCTGATCTTCAGTGGGATGGACCCTCATGGGGAGTCACTGCCACGGTAAGTCAGGAATCAGGGTTCCTGGGGTCCTGGGGAGATGAGGGGTCTGGGGAGAGGACATCATCCTGTGTTACCACTGTCCAATCCCAGGTGGAGAATTTCACACTCCCAGTCAGCATGGGGAGCATATTTGGGCTCGTTTTCCAGAGCAATGTGTCTGAGCTGTGGACAGTATTTCCCAGTTCTCAGAGGATATTGTTGATGGGGGTAGGGGCTTGAAAGAACAACAGTGCCAGACTGAGGGAAAATGAACTCAGTTTGGGGATCTCTGTGTATTAGAGAGGACAGTCCATGTGGGCTTGTGACCATCATCCCCAGAGCTAGGACCAGTTATCCTGGTTCTTTGACCATTGTGGTAATTGGTGGGGGATGGGTGGACTCCTGATGCCACTCAGAAAGAGTAGGTTGTTGAGTACAAAGAGTGAATGTCTTTCTTAGTTACTGTTCTATTACTGTTGAAGAGATACTATGACAAAGGCAACGTATAGAAGAAAGCGTTTAATTGGGGACTTGCTTACAGTTTTAGATCATTATCATGGAAGGAAGTGTGGCACCAGGTAGACAGGTATGGCATCTCACTAGATCAGTAGCTGAGAACTTAGGCATAGGCTTTTGAAAATTTAAAGTTCAATCACAGTGACACAACTCTTCCAATGAGGACACACCTCCTAAACCTTCCCAAACAATTCCACCAACTGGAAACAAACGTTCACATATGCAAGCCTATGGGAGCCATTCTCATTCAAACCTGTGTGTCTCTGCAGTCACCACAGGCACATGACCTTTGAGTGACTCCTCTCACTTTCTAGCTGCACACACTTAGGACAGGAGGTCACTTGTCCTCCTACAAGGCTCTCATAGGAGTGACTTTGTCTGGTTCCATTGCTGTCATATTCCTAGCTTCCAGCCCAACCCCGGGGAAACATTAAGTGTGGATGACTTAGTTGAATATCCATCATTCAGCCTCTAACAGTATACATAGGTCCTTATGACTATTCAGTTTCATCTAAATGGGAAAAAAAAATCAGAGCCTCTGGTCTCTGCACATCTTGTCAGAGTTTCTAATCCTCCGGAGAAGTGGCAATGCTGAGGTTCAGTCCTTACTTCTGCCCAACCCAATAGTCAGTAGTATCTCCATCACATGCCCCACAGGAGTAGATCCCTGGTAGGTGCCTTCTGAGACTTAGTGTGAGCCTGGCTTTGATGTGATGAGCTCACAGCAAGCTTCTCTGTGTATCAGAGCCCTGTGGTCTAATGAGGGAGGCAGGCATGGCCCTATTGCTCTGTCCTCTAGCAGCAGAACCTCCTCGGGGTGGGAGAGGCATGCGATGGAGATGAACACCTTGTGTCCTCCCCAGGTCTCTGAGGTACTGTGACCTGCGTCTAATAAACTCCTCCTGCCTGGTGAGGACAGCCCTGGAGCAAGAACTGGGTCTGGCTGCCTACTTTGTTAGCAACGATATCCCCTTGGAGAAGGGGCCCAAGAACGAGGCCCTGGAGAGTGATGGGGAGAAACTGAGCAGCACAGATGAAGATGAGGAGGCGGGGACAGAAGGTGAGGGTGGCCTAACTGTACCTAGGCGCTTGCCTCACAACTCCCTAGGGCATCCGCTAAGTGACAGCATACTCATAAGATTCAGATTCTGCCTTTCTTGCTGCTCTGTCATTCTTGGTGGTGTGGGAACGTGGGAATTACTATTGGTCCTTCTATGATCTAGAGTTCATAAAGAATAGGAAGAAAGCAGTGACTTCTTAGGGTTCAAGTTTATACTTGGTTTCAGTGCTGGTAGATTCCCCCACTTGTTGCCTTTGTTGGAAATCCACTCGCTCACCATTAGGCTGAATGCTGATGAAGTTCATGAGACCAGGGAGCAGCATGTGTAGACTCCAGGAGTCACATGCCGTATTTTTAATATGATATACAAATAAGGGCAGCATCTGGTTTTAGTTCACAGTGCAGTGGGAAAATAGAAGCCGTGCGTTTGCGGGTGCAACGGTCAAAGATGAGTGTAAAGGTTTGTTACTCCTCTGCCGGCACTGGGTGATGAGACATGACAGACAAAAGTCCCTCCTGGCTGCAGCATGTCCTTTGAGATGGCAAAGTTTTCTCACCATGACTTTCTGGGTGGTGGCTAATTTTAGCATGACTGTAACCATGGTATTAAATTTTTCCATTTCCCTGTTGCCCATGGTGTGACCATACTCACTGGCCTGACCTGACCCACTTCCTTCTGTTCTGTTCTTAACTCTGTTGAGAGTGAACTCAGTTTAACTAAGAGTGCGGTGTGATGTGTGGTGTATGGTGTGATACGGTGTGTGTGGGGCAGCTAAAATAGCATCAGGTGAATGAATGAGAGGGAAGAAACAGGGTACAAGATGTGATGACTTCCTCACTTCTGGATGCCAGGCTGCTCAGGGACAGTGACTCCTCTGTGTTCTCAGGGTGTTTTGAAGCAGGCTCCACCTCAGAGCAGAGGGGCCCTGTGAAGAGGGAACGCTCCCACTCCCATGACTCTGCATCTTCGTCCCTCTCCTCCAAAGCATCTGGTGAGCCTCCACTTGGGAACATCACATATGGGGCTGCCTCCGATTTCAGAAACTGAAAAGAACACACACACAGGGGTGTCTGCTTAGTCTAGGCTTCCAGTCAGGACCTGTGAGAACAGATTCTCTAGAATAGTCTAGAACTGACTCTAGAATAGCCTAGAATTAAACTGGACACCTGAAGCCTTGAAGACAGGATAGGACTCTAGCATCTAGCTGTTCCTGCTGGTAGGAGAGATTGAGGCTGCCCGAGGCTGCCCCTGGCTGCAGAGTGGGCCACAGTATCCTGGCCATGTGATTGCACTTCTTTTGGTGTCCCTTTCATAGATATTGCTTTCAAGGATACTGCCTTGGGAGAGAAGGAGTCTTGTCCAGAGAAGTGAATGTAGGAGACTTCATGAGAGAAGCAACAAGAGCTCACAATGCCTGTACCCAGGAGGAGAGACTATAAATAGTCTCATGTGGGCACCAACCCCAAGAGATCCTTGGTGTCTGAGCTCAGCCAAGACCTCATGCACAGGAAGTAGCATTGCCCATCTTAAAGTATGTACCATACTGGCCATTCAGTGTAATCTGAGTGTTGAAAGGTGAATTCAGTATGAACTCTGCCCTTAACAAATGTCATCTATGGGGCTCAGGATGCCAGTCAGTTGGTAGAGTGCTTGTCTATCATGCACGAAGCCCTGCATTCAATCCCCAGTCCCATATAAACTGGACATAGTGGTGCATACCTGTAATTTCATCATGCAGTGGCAAAAGGATCAAATGTCCAAAGCCAGGCTCAGTTACAAACAAAGTTGTGGGGTTGGGGAGAGGAGGGAATAAGAGGGATAGTTAAACAGAACTAAGGATGTATGCTTTATGGAATTCTATTACTGTGTAAACTAAATAAGAAATATGATAGAAACAGAACAGAACAAGGCTGAATTCATCTTTGCTTGTAAACACCAGTGCTGGGTTAATCCTCTCTGGGTACAGAGTCACACCAACTCCTTCGCGTCATCTCACATATTGGATGGATTTGGGGCAGTTGTTCATCGTGGATTCTAGAGAATAGTCCGCTCCATGTAGAGCTTCAGTGGAAGAGGTGTTTCTGGGTAGGGAATATTCTAGGCTGGGAAGCTCAGGGGCATGTAGGCTTATGTGGGATTCAGTGGAGCCTAGCTAAGATTAGGGAACACCAGTCTGTGGTCTGGGGTATGGAGAGCTCAGGGCCCAGCAGGAGATTTGCTTTAGAAGCCCAAGAATGACATCAGGTGCCATGGATGGGCTGCTCCACAGATATGCACACCCTTTGCATCAGCATGGCACTCTGTGACTGAGGGAAGTTTGGTTTGTGAAGGAGAAGTTGACTAAATATATGTCTATCAGCTTTGGCTTAAATCATCCCAGCATACCTGGGGTAGGCACAGGGGCAGCTGTGAGTTTGACAGCTTGTTCCTGGGGTACCTCTGACCATGTTCCTCTCTTTTATAGGCTCAGTGCTCTATGGTGAGTCCCTGGCTCAACCCTCAGGACCTCCTCAGGGAGAGCTTGCCAGATCACCTCCACCCTGTGGCCCTGCAGAGGAAGGCAGGATGCCTGGGGAGATACAGCGGCTCCGAGTGAGTCAGGGACCCACAGTCATCAGTAGGCACAGCCCAGGCCTGGTCCCACAGCCCGATTCTAGCCTCAGGACTGGCCGGAGGAGCCTGCAGGTGCCAGCCGCCCCATCCTCCCAGCTGTCCTCCTCCTCCTCTTCCTCCTCGGGCTCATCATCCACATGTGCAGTACCCACTGCCAACGTACTGGTCCTTCAAGCTTCTCAGTGCTCCATGGCCAAGGCCTGCCGGCAGCCACCCATTGTCTTCCTGCCTAAGCTTGTGTACGATATGCTCCTGTCCACCGACAGCAGCGGCTTGCCCAAGTCTGCCTCCCTCCTGCCTTCTCCTTCTGTTATGTGGACCAGCTCCTTCCGGCCCCTGCTCAGCAAGATGATGACATCAACTGAACAGTCTCTCTACTACCGGCAGTGGACAGTGCCCCGGCCCAGCCACATGGACTATGGCAACAGAGCTGAGGGCCGTGTGGACAGTTTCCACCCCCGCAGGCTGTTACTCAGTGGGCCACCTCAGGTGGGCATCATGCCTGTTGCCTCTGCACAGGCCAGGACTCCAGAGTCATCTTTGGTTACACTGCTAGAGGACAGTCTTGGAGCTGAGGGCCACGTATTCACTTTGTGTAGCTTTCGTGGATATCCTGGTTTCATTTCTGTGGCTATGATAAAATACCCAGACACAAAATGACTTAGGGAAGAAAGGGTTTATCTTATCTAGTGACAATTCCAGGTCACAGTCCATTCATTGCAGGGAAGCCACAGACAAGAACTTGAAACAGCTAGTCACACCCACAGCTGAGAGCAGAAACCTGTACGCATGCGTGCTTGGTGCTCAGTTCGATCTTGCCACTCTTGAACCAAACTCAAGAAATGATGGTGCCCATGTCAGACTGTGTCTTCCCATGTCGATTAGCATAATTAGGATAAACCCTCACAGACATGGCCGCAGGCTATCCTGATCTAATCAGTCCTTCAAAGGACAGTCTTCCCAGCTAGGTGTGGTGGTTCGTGCCTTTGATCCAAGCACTGAGGGGGTAGAGGTAGGTGACTTTCTGTGAGTTTGAGGCCAGCATGACACATAGTGAGTTCTAGGACAGCCAGAGCTATATAGTGAGACCCTGTCTCAAACAATAATAGCAACAGTAGCAGCAGCAACAATAAAAAGACGTCTTCCCAATGTAGTATTAAGTTGACAATTAAAACTAGTTATCACAATGAAGAATCTGATGACCTAGAGTGAACAGGAGGAAGAGGCCCCCCTAACATTCCATCCCTTGCCAGCTTCCTCCCATTACCCAACCCCAGTCATCTCCTCTACCTGTGCGAGGCATAAGGATGGTGTCTGGATAGGAACTCCTTGTACTTTCACGGTGAGTTCCACCTTTACCATCATACAGAGTCCCTGAGTACTTTTCCAGTTAGATTACCAAGTGTCAGTGTGTGCTGGAAGGTTTCCATCACTTGGTAATGGATGGTTAGACTCAGCTTATTATCAGTTCACTGTGTATCCTTGGGCTCGGGCAACTTTACAACAAATCCACAGAAAGCAGGATCGGGAGATGGCTGGCTTGGTGAGGTGCTCAATGTGTAAACACAGGGGCATGCTTTCAGCACCCACATAAAAAGCTGGGCGTGGCATCAACACCTATTATCTCAGTGCTGGGGACACACACACAGGATCCCTGGGGCTCACTGAATAGCTAGGATAGCTGCAGGCTCAGCAAGAGACGGGGTTCAAAAATAAGATGGGGAGCAATTGAAGAAGGTCCCAAATTGACTTCTTGTCTTTATGCACACTTGCACATACACACAGACAGACACACCCACGCACAGAGCCCCCAAGGGTCTTCGTGTCCCTTGTGGTGGGTATGGGAGGAGGAGGGGGCATGATCTTTAGAATTGGTCAGAGACTGAGAGAAGACTCTGAGGTCCAAGTGCCTGAGACCACATTTTGTCTAAACAAAATCTCCTGACACACAGCAAATTTTGTTCCTCCCAATTAGAGGTGTTGCCTGACTCTTAGAGTGCACAGTAACTGCGCTGTCTGTTTTATCACCAGTTTAACATGTACTGTCTTTTCACTCAGCATCGTCATTGCCAGGAACCTATCCCAAGAAATGCAAACCCACAAAATACATGTAAGATCACTCATTTTAGAATTATTTATAATGATGAGACATGACCCAGAATGGCTAAGTCTCATTCTGGCTATGTCTCAGCCGAACACCTTTGGGGTCACCAGTATCCCAGAATTCAGCCACAGAAAATTTAAGAGGTCTCTTTATTTTATCCATGAACTTTCTCTAAGAAAGGTAACTTGAAATCAACTTTCAGAATAATACACACCCCCCCTCCATATTGTTTTAACAATTAGAAAAAAAAAATCACTGTATCTTTGGGCATGTCTTGGGAAGGCTAGCTCCTGACTTCTTCAGAGGAGAGGCCGGATCAGCAATACATTATTTTATTATCAGTCTGTAAGTTTTCTCATTGTCTGAAATGACTATGCATTACTTTTTCGAACTGAAAAATAGGAAAGGCAGAGTTGGGGTGATGGGTCTGTTGACGAGGTGCTTGTCATGCAAGCATGAGGACCCCAAGTTCTATGTCCTAGCACCCACATAGAAATCCAGGCCTGGGGTTCACGTCTGTAATCACAGTGCTGGGGAGGTAGAGACAGGAGGACCCCTGGGATAGCCTAGCATAATTAGCAAGGTCTAGGCCAATGGAGAGACTCTATGTCAAAAAATGAGGTGGTCTCTGAAGAATGACACCAAAGGTTGCCTCTAACCTTTACATGCATGAACACACACAAATGCAATAGGAAGATTGAACTATTGAATGTGACTTTGATCATTGGTCCCTTTTCAATAATTTCATTTAGTGTATACACACACACACACACGACGCACACACACACACACACACCACACACACACACAACAACCACACATGCATGCACATACACATGCCATGACCCTGGATGAAGGTAGATCTAGGTACACATCCTTGTTTGTTCAATGCTTGGTGAGTGCCATGCATCCACATGGTTTTCATTTCTATGATGTGCCTTTCAGTGAGACTACAGGAGGCAAGAGAATGTTCTAGTTGTGTTCAGCACAGGGACAGGATTCCTGTCTCTGGGTTCTGATTCTAGTGTCTTCACAGATTGGGAAGACAGGTGCCTACCTGCAGTTCCTCAGTATCTTGTCCAGGATGCTGATTCGGCTGACAGAAGTGGATGTTTATGATGAAGAAGAGATCAATACCAGTGAGTTGTGTCTGGTGACCCTTGGGCTTGGGCAAGTATCCTTTGATTTTTGTCAGTGGCCATGGTGACTGTGTCTCCTTTCCCCTTTCAGGATGGACCCTCAGGTTCACAGTTTGGCTTGTCCCAAGGGTCTTTTCTTTCTTGCCCTTTTTTTTTTCTCAATATACTTCTGAGACGGATAGCGTTACTAATGCTGAAATAATCCATGCTTACTGGGTACTTTCCGTGTGTCAAACATTGTGATAGATACTATCTCCATTTGATCTTCAATACAGCAGCCGTGTGAGCTGATCTATTGACCTCTTATGTTAGGAGCCCAGCTAAGCAGTACCAAAGCAGGAACTGGGCTTCACTAGCTCGTGGCCTATAGAATATGGAGTTTTTCATCAGGGAGGGGCCCTCAGCTCAGGCAAACAAATATCCAAGACAACATTTAGGGGAGAAAGAATTGTAGAAACTGGGAGAAGGAGGTGTCTGGGTCCCATTTGCTGAGTAGATTTGATTGGAATAAGGCAAGCATACTTCTGCATATGCCCTGTGCTGATGTTAAAGTGCACACTGTTTGCTCCTTATCCTGCTCAGGATGTATCTGTATCTTCCTCATATGGCCTTGTTCTGCAGATAAACCTGTGCCCTTGTGTAGGGGGAATTGACTGCCATGCAGAAGTCACCAGCTGCACCACACTGGTGTCAGAGAAGCTCCTGTGAGCACTGTCTGAGGTTGAGCTCCGTCAGGACAGATCTCAGTGCATGACCTTGTCCTGTTAGAGCCGTCCTGAACTATGGCTTGTCAGAAGCTTTCCAGATACAGTAGGAGTCCCCAGAAAGCCATAGATTGACAGTGATTCGGTTCCACACACCATCCTTGGGCACGGTTAAATAACTCAGCCTTACATCTTGTTTCTCACGCGTCCCTTTTCCTGACTATCTCACAGGCCTCCAAGAGGAATCGGATTGGCATTACCTCCAGCTCACCGACCCCTGGCCAGACCTGGAGCTCTTCCAGAAGATGCCTTTTGATTACATCATCCATGACCCGAAGTATGAGGATGCCAGTCTGATTTGTTCACACCATCAGAGCATCAAGAGTGAAGGTCAGGGGCTCGGGAGCCAGCTGGGGTACCAAAGTGCTTGCTGCCCATCATAAGACCTGAGCTCAGATCCCCAGCATCCATGTAAAAAGATGAGCATGGCAAAGCATGCCTGTGACTAGGGGAGTCAGTTGAGACAGGTAGATCTCAGGGGCCTGCTGACCAGCCTGTCTAGCCAATAGGTGAGCTTCAGATTCAGACGAGATCTTATCTCAAAAATAAAATGAAAAAACAAAACAAAACAAAACAAAAACCTCTTGAGGAAGACATCTGGTCAACCTCTAGCTTCTACATGCACCTATGTAGGCATGTGAACACATGGGTAATAATACACACACACACACACACACACACACACACACACACACACACACACACACAGAGTGAGGCCACACTGTTGTCTTACTTGTCCAAAGTGCATAGGCTAGGTTGCTTCCTCTGTATTATTAGAAGTCAGTTTGAGATGCATCCTGTTAGTGATGCTATCTGATAGTAAGTGAGCGACTTACCAGAACCTGGTTCAGCACTGACAGTGCTCCCTGTTGGTACAAAGGAAGAACTACCACAGAGCCCATGAGAGCCCCAGGAACTTGTGGTCAGAATATGCTGAAAGTTTGGTTAGTGGAGGGCAAAAGATGTGCATATCTATTTATGAACTTGTCACCAAATGGCTGTGTGTGTTCCCCTGTCCTCAGCCTCTTGCTTTCTTCCCGGGGACACTGACTTTTATGGTATATGAGGGCAGCCTTAGCCAACAATCCTGGGAGTGTCTAGTGGGATTATTAGTGTAGCCTGAGAAAATGTGATGAATGTCATGTCAGGGAAAACAGCTTACCTACAAACTGGGGTATGGTAGTGCACCCCTGTAATCCCAGCACTCAGGAGGCTGGGGGCAGGAGGAGCAAGAGTTTAGGGTTAGCCTAGACTACACAGTGAGATCCTATCTCTAAAAAGATAAAGAAACCCGATAGCCTGACTTTCTGTTACTGGCGGGAGTTGTGTGTGCCCTTTCACATAGATAAACCCTAATGAAGGCCTAGTGTTATAATCTTAATTCCTACCAAGTTGCTTGAGGAAGCTGGGGATCACACATGCTGTTAATTTATTTTCCAGTCATGTAGGGTTCCTTCAAAATGTTCATGAAGTGCTTTTAGGTCAAAAGTTCGAGGACATGCAGTCTGAGTTCTCTGCTTGTTAGCTTCCCCACTGAGACACTGCCCTCCTCTGACCAGGGCCTAGCGATGTGAGAGACAATCTTCAGGGTGTGCACAGCCTGTTCTTGGGCTCCCTGCTTATTCTGAGCACTGTGCTCATTTGAGTTCAGCAGGCAGGGCTCGAGTGTTTGCTCTGGGCTGCTGCTCCTTAACTCTTGGAATATCTTTGCAGACAGAGGGATGTCCAGGAAGCCGGAGGACCTGTATGTGCGGCGTCAGACGCACGTATGAGACTGTCCAAGTATGCGGCATACAACACGTACCATCACTGCGAGCAGTGCCAGCAGTACATGGGCTTCCACCCTCACTACCAGGTAGGCCTCAGGCACTGGCTGGCTCTCCGGCTGCTCCCAGCAGCTCCTGCTGGTGCAGCATCACAAGCCTCGTATTTATTTCCTTGAGGCTTCCTGATAATATGTGATATTGTCAGGATAAGGGAAGAATGTTCTGGAAGCTCTTGCTTCCTGAATTGTCATGCATTCCAGCTTGACCTCATAGGTGGTGAATATATTGTTGACCTACAGCACAGTGATTCCCCTGTGGACATCCAGGCAGGCATCAGTGCCCAAGAATAGGATGTCATTCCTATATTTAGACTCTAGAGAATCCAAAAGTTACTTCAGCGTTAGCGCCACTCACTGAGTACTTCCTTCAGGACCTGGGAATGTAGACACAAATAAATCTGTTCCCATCCATTGGGTCCATGGTGTGGGAGGGAAATGGGCATCTGAGCAAGACTTCAGAAAAGCATGAAGCGGGAAGGAGAGTTATGTGGTTGAGGCATAGAAATCACATAGATAAGGGAAGAATTTGCTTTATTGAGCACCTACTGTATGCCAGCAGCTTATGTGTTTCACATGCATTAACCCTTCCTGCCATGAGTAAGCAAATGGATAAGTTCCTAGGCTAGGACTCTGGCCATCACAGGCTCTGGCTGGCCATCAGGGCACCATGTTAGCACCACACCAGTAAGTCGTTCAGGCTGGCTAGAAAAATATCCTAGCTAGGCTCTTACCGGATTCTCACCAAAGCATCACCATCCCCGCCTTACAAATGAAGACATAGCTTGAGCATCCCTCATCGGAAGATCAAGTCATCACGATGCTTAAAACAGTTCAGATTTCAAAGCCTTGGGGATTTTAGTCTATAGATGACCCACTGGAAGAGTCCATAGAAGTGTTACAGAATCTTGAAAAAAAAATTCTAATGTCCTTGGGATCAAGCATCTCAGGCATGGGACATTCAACCTTTATAATTCAGGTGAAAGGGAAAGAGCATATGCAAAAAGGGTTGGGCAGAGTCTCTGGGGATGAGAACTGATCTCAGCAGGGTGTGGCTGGAGCACAGAATGGAAGGTGTGGGTGGACTGAGGAGGCAGCCAAGTACGGGAAGCAGGTGGCTTTCTTCAGAGGACTCTGTAGGAAGGTTGCAGCTTGGATGACTCTTCCTAGATGTTGGTTTTTGCAGAGTACTAGAGGTTAGCTTTAGTAAACATATAAAGTTAGTAATTTAATTTGAGAGTTTCATCTTAATTCAGACCCAAGCAGGTGAGGACACAGAGGTTGGAGCAGGTGGGAGCCAGGGACATCTGTTCATGGTAGGAATTGAAGACTGTCTGTCAGGAAAGGCCCCAAGGCAAGGATTCCCACTTGTTGTTTGTCCTGCTTACAAAGGGAAACACCATCCAGTGGCTTCAATTCAGCCTTGTCTTAGGCTTGGGCACCCACTGTATAGCAAATGCCTTTTTTAGAACTACATTTTAAGTATGCAGCTTTACTAGAGATGATTTTGGAAAGCATTTTTAACAGGTCAAAGGACTAATACTATTCGTGTCAGATAAGCGAAGACGATTTTTCCCCAGATGGGCATGAGGTTTTGTTTTAAGAATTCACAGCAACCATGCGAAACCATTTTCTTTTCTTTTTTTAATAAGTCCCCACATTTCACTGAAATTTGTTTTCACCGTTGGGATAGAGTCTGTTTGGGCAGAAAGTGTTTCTATTTTCTTTACATTGAATTTTAATGTCTTGGTAGAGGTGATGCACTCTCAGACTCGTGTCTCAGTCCCTCCCTGCTGTAGCTATTGCATGTATTGCATGCTAAACTGTTGAAGGCATTCAAACTCGAACCATTTACTCCAAAACAATGCTCTAAATGTACTATTCAGCATGTTTCCTACTTAACATATTGGGGATTTTCCTACCTAAATATAGAGTTTTTTTTTTAGATATTTCTCCTATGCATATAGAAAATTTATAAAATGTCAAAATTATAAAAGCAATTGCTCCTACCTGTATATTCTTGACAATCAGAATATCATATACTTGTGGTGAGACTATTTACTTGATTTTTGAACTTTAATAAACTGAAAAGGACTCACATGTTGGAATCACTAGTCATGACAGTAACGTTCAACAGAAAATTGTTACTTAAAATTAAGGGCATGTCTCCTTCTCTGCATTAGTGGAAGCCCAGAGCACAGGAGACACCCTGTGTTTAGATGGTGGGGATACTCCTGGCACATACTCATGAGGTGTGTGTGTTTGGGGGTAGTTAAATAGGAGCATTCTAAGGATGGTAAGGGGATCTGGATCCAGTCTGGTGAGGGATATAGAGGCACCAGCCAGCTGCTGTCATCTGATTCTGGCCCCCATGTCTCTGCTTCTTCTCTCCTCTCTTTTGTCTTCTAAGAGTCAGTCTCTGTTTCTGTCTCTGACTCTATGTCTCTATCTGTCTATCTCTGTCTCTCTCACTCACTCTCAGTTTCTCTTTTAATGAATCTTCTTCCCACTGTCACCTTTACTACATAGTCCCGGGTCTGATCCCTTACTCCCCAGAAAGCCTATGGCTCTAGTAGAGCCCTAATAGGAGCACAGACTGTGTGCTGGTGTGCTGCACCATCCTCTGCAGCTCCTGGCATGAGGACAGTCAAATGGAAGGACAACGGTCAGGAAGATCCAAGAGGCTGCTGCAACCAAGAACAAAGCTAGATGGGGGTGGGTGGGTGGGGTCACTCCCAGAAAGGAGTGCACACAATCATTTGGGGTAGGAGGAAAGTGAGGTTAGACCGGGGACAAGAGTGAGCCCAGGACCTCTGGATACTAGCTTCTATGTCTATGCAGTGGGATAGTATTCTTGCCTCCTAAGAAAGGCAGTCCTTCCCAGGGTTGTTAGTGACCGTGCAGAATAAACTGAATGAAAGTTCAGTTTATTCGGGCACAAGGCTGAATGTATTAAGACATTCAAGGTTATTTTCTGTTATATGCCAGCTCTCATGACACCTATAAAAGAAAATGACCCATTAGAATGAAAAATGAAAGCTGCGCTTAATGGCATAGGCCTGTAATCCTAGCTACACAGGTGACTGAGGTTGAGGATCATAAGTTCAAGGCCGGCTGGGGCAACTTAGGTACTGACTCAAAAAGTTGAAGATGGCTTAGGGCTGTAGCTTCATGGTAGCGTGTTTGCCTAGTACATGTGAGGCCTAAGTTTAATATGCCATAGTTTAAAAGAAGAAACATTAAAAGCAAGATCTAGGGCTGGTATGCTGGACTGTTTAGTTCATTGCTTGCCTTGCTATTGTGAAGCCCTGAGTTCGATTTCTAGAACCTTCAGAAATTAAAAACTGGGTGTGGTGTTACACTTGTAATCCAGTACTGAGAGGAGAAGCAGGCAGATGTTGGGGTAGCTTGCTTAACTTTGCAGGTTCTAGGCTAATGAAAGAGCTTATTTCAAAAAAGTAAGGTGAACAGTACTTGAAGAGAGACACCCAAGGTTGTCCTATGGTCTACATAACATATACATACATGAGCATCTACATACATACACCACACACACTCAGAAAGGCTTGGTGACCTAAGTGACAAGTACTCAGGATGGAGCCAGGCTCTAGCCCCGTGTGGGTGATCTTGGGTATGCTTACCCAGTAGCCAGATCAGAGCATCTGTGTTCTATACTGTGAGTCTCTTGCACTTCGGGGCAGAAGTGGGTGTGACCTGGGTGTAGTCATGGCCAGGCTGGGCCTGGGTTCTTTCGGGAAGCAAGTTGGACTGTGATGCTAAGCTCTGTGCTCTCCCCTCGCACCCCAGCTCTCTGAGTCCACCCTGCACGTCTTTGCCTTCTCTTGCTCCATGCTAGGAGAGGAGATCCAGCTCCACTTCATCATCCCCAAGTCCAAGGAGTACCACTTTGTCTTCAGCCAACCCGGAGGCCAGCTGGAGAGCATGCGCTTGCCCCTCGTCACTGACAAGGTACTGCCTTGGAGTTCCAGGGGGCCAGGTGATCGCTGAGTTGGGGACATAGACACAAGGCTGCCTGGAAGAGTCAAGGGCATTTGGAGCAGGGCACAGAAATAGTGTGGCGACTGAACCTGGGGATGCTGGAGGTGTGGTTTTGGACATCACTCACGCTTGAGCCTTGCGATAGTACTTGCTAATTATGCAGTCACTCAATACAGCCGAGCCTTGGTTTCCTTGCTGGTAAAAGTGGGCAGTAATAATTCATTTTAAAAAGTTTGCTGATGGGCCTGGAGAGGTGGCTTAGTTCTTTGTTGGACTCCTTGCCTAACATGCACAAAACCCTGAATTCTCCAGCATCACATAAACTGAGTGTTGACTCATTCTGTAATCCTATCCTAGTACTGGGGAGGTGGAGACAGAAAGATCAGAATTTCAAGACTGTATAGGTATTCAAGTCCAATCTGGGCTATATGAGATCCCGTGTCAAAAATAGCTGCAATAGTTGCTGTAAGAGTTACTTAGACTAATCAACATGAGGTAACTACAGTACCTAGAACACACTGCATGTTGGTGAGATGTCCACCCCTGTCTCTTTTCTTTAATGCTCTGTCATTTAATGTTAGGCTAGGCTGAGGTAGAAGGAATAGGAGAAAGATTCCAAGATTCCCTTAAGGCCTTTCCCCCAATGTCCACAAAGACTGACCTTCTGTCTTCTCTTCTCTTCATTGTGGGGTGGGGCAAATGTTCCCAGCATCTCACCATTTCTCCCATAAACCGTTCAGGGCAGGTTTCTAAACCTGTCCTCACCATCTCTCCCCCTACATAGATGTTCCTCGTAAGGCTCCTGGCTTCCCAGATCCAGCCTGACAGCTGCAGGATTGATGTTATTTACCAGCCTCTCTCAACAGACATGAGTAGGAGACACTGCTCCTGCTCCTTCAGAGTAGCAGCTGTCAGTCAAGCTGGACTTGGCCTTGCCAACCCAGTGGTCTGTTGCCAACAACGCAGCTCTTTGTACTGCACTGAGGGGTCTTGGCTACTAAGATGTCTGGAGCCCCTGGGATCTGGTGTTACTGAAGCTATTTTGTAGCTATATTTGGTAGCTTTGCTTACCAGACAAGGTTGTTCCAGACTCAGCTCACTCTCCCAGCCTCCCAGCAGTTCCCACAACCACAGGTTGTGCATGTAGTAGGTGTTTTGAGGAATTCAGAGGCAACATGAACCCTAGCCCAGTAAGAGTTGCTTATTGAACAAAGAGCCACAGGAGTTTTCAACATGAGAAATCACCACTTGCAAGTGAGGTATCTAGGCTGCACGGGATGTAGTGTCCATAGTGAGTGGAGTGTTTGAGCATATAGGAATAAAACCTGCTAAGACCTGATTCCACTATGAGATGATGATGGGTTTGGTTAGCTGATGGATACCAGTTAGGTTTTACTGTATAACTTTATTGTATAATTTATTGCCCATTCCTGAACCAGGCAATATTTGGCCTCTCATTCTAAGGCCTGCAGGTAAGTGAGGTTTGGATGGCTGGGTATTCTGAATTCGACCACATGTACCCTTGTGTCTGGGTTAGCTGTCACTGGGTAGCGGCCAGCCAGAGGTATCTGTCTAGAGTGGCATCACTGGGACGCACTTCTCTACCTTGTACAGCTCTGAGCCCCAGCAGGCGAGCCCAGGCTTCATCATGGGCACATTCTGAGAAGACACACTCTACTAGGCCAGCCTCTGAACTGGGACAGCATAAATTTCCCCACATTTTATCACCTGTGTCCACTCATAATGCTCTCTCAGATTAGGAACGACTATATCTTTCCATGGAAGATGTGAGAAGCGGCGAGGAGTTATGCCAACATTTACATATACTCTCCCTCACTGTCCCACTGCTTTGCAGAGTCATGAGCACATCAAAAGCCCAACCTTCACTCCGACAACGGGCCGGCATGAGCACGGGCTCTTTAATTTGTACCATGCAATGGACGGAGCCAACCATCTACACGTGCTGGTGGTCAAGGAGTATGAAATGGCCATCTATAAGAAATACTGGCCCAACCACATCATGCTCGTCCTCCCAAGCATCTTTAACAGTGCTGGAGTTGGTAGGTGACTTTGGCAAATGCTGCCAGGTATGGTTTCTGCGGACAAAGACTCGGGAAGGATGTTTTAGCGGCAATGAGCTGAATGGTTGACATCAGCTCTTTGCTTGTGGAATGACCAAGCTCATGGGTTTAAGCTTGCATGTACACATGTGTACTAGTGCATGTGTGTGGAGGCCAGAGGACAACTTTGGTGTCATTCCCCAGAGGCAGTCCACCTTGGTTTTTGAAACTAGGTTTCTCATTGCCTGGAACCTCAGAGATCTGCTGGCCTCTGCCTTCTCAGTGCTTGGATTATGCACACAGATCACCCTACCCCCATACCCACCTTTTTAAAAACCATAAGTCCTGGGGCTCAAACTCAGGTCCTTTTGTGTTTGTAAGACAAGTACTCACCAACTGAGATATCTCCTAGCCTCTGTGTTAGAATTTTATTATAAATATCCATTTTTTTTAAAAAAAAAGTTTGGTTATTCATTTAACTCATTTTCTTAGCTGTTAGAAAAAGAAAGAGCAAATGCATATATAAACTATAGAGGGGGTTTCCTTGTTGATTGTCAGTGGTCACTGGGAGGGGATATGTGATTTTGTTTCTCGCTTGTCTGATGTGGGCCCTGTCTGGTGCGTGTGGGTATAGGATGTGGGACCCTGAGTCAGGTTACTTGGCCATCGTAGGGGCTGCCCACTTCCTGATCAAAGAGCTGTGCTACCACAACCTGGAGCTGGAGAGGAACCGACAGGAGGAGCTGGGGTCAAGCCTCAGGACATCTGGCCCTTCATCGTCATTTCTGATGACTCCTGTGTGATGTGGAATGTGGCAGATGTGGACTGTGCTGGGGAACGGAGCAGGTGAGGTACCCTGGGCACGCTTTTCCCTTCACTCAGAGCACCACGAAAGACAGTGATGGGCAGTCCCCTCTCAGCCTTAGGGGCCACAGTGTGCCTCTCATAACAGGAAGCCAGGGCTCTGGATATGTCAGAAGTGGACCCATTGTCCAAGTTCCGATTCTTTGGTTTTTAAAAATCATGAATAGAAAAATATTATTAATGAGATATATAATACATACAAAATGCAAGGGCTGGAAAGGTGGCTCAGCTGTAAGGAATTCTGGGCTACTGAGTCATTAGGTTGTAATTCAGAACCCACATAACAAGAGAGTCATTCAGAAAATGCCTGTAACTCTCTAAGGACTCATATGGCCCCCACATGGACACAAATGTATACATTCAAGAGACATACATTTAAAATGAATCTTTTAAAACAAAAACAGACAATATATTCTTAGTGGTATGCACACACATGCACAAACACACACAACACAGCAAAGTATAACATGTATACAGTTTCACAAATCAAGCATACCCAGTTAGCTAATAAATGGACATTGCTAGTCTCCCAAGATGTCTTTCTCGTTGTCCTCTAGCCCGATCCCAACCCTAAACCCTTCACTCTTGGCACTGATTTTGTTTGTGTCTTTTGGCAAGCAGGTATATCTTTTGGAGTTCTAGGTTTCTCGATTTTGAAGGGTTTCAGTCTCCAAGTTAGAGTTCATTGTAAAGATGAATTAAAACGTTCGTCTGTATGTGGGCTCAATACATGGGGTTTGACTATATTCTGCACATAGAAGTAATAGTAAATATGACATACTTGCTAGTGCCCCTTTGGTGGATGGTGCTGGGTTCAGTCCATATCAGTTCTGTCTGGCACACCCCATGCAGTTAGGAAGCTATGCCCTGGCTGGCTTGCTCTTGTCTGTTTGTCATCCAGGGACACTGGCCTCTCTCCTCCCAACAGGGAATTTTCCTGGTCGGAGAGGAATGTCTCTCTGAAGCACATCATGCAGCACATTGAGGCGTCCCCTGACATCACACACTACGCCCTGATCGGCATGCGGAAGTGGGCCAGCAAGACCCGGGGCCGCGAGGTGCAGGAGCCTTTTTCCCGATGCCATGTGCATGACTTCATCATCCTCAATGTAGACTTGACCCAGAATGTACAGTACAACCAGAACCGGTGAGCATGCGGTCCCTGGGGACTGGGGGGGGGGTGTGCAGCTGGCCTCACAGGATGCAGCCTCAGGTAAGCCTGGCAAACTCTCCCCGCCCTGGTCCTGCAGCACTGCGCTGTTGCTATGGCAATTATGTGACCAAAGCAACTGGAGGAAGGAAAAGCTTGTTTGGCTCAGAGTTTGACAGTGAAGTCCACTAGGGTGGGGAAGGCATGGTGGCAAGAGTGTGAGGCAGCTGGCCACATGGCCTTCCTGGTCAGGAAGCACAGAGAGATTATAACTGGTACTCACCTCACTGTCTCTTTATTTAGCCTGCTAGCCCAGCCCATGAGATTGTACGCTCAACATATAGGGTGGCTTTCCCATCCCAATTAACCCAATCCACAAATACCTCAGAGTTGTGCCCAGAGGCTTGTTTCCATGATGATTATAATGCCTATTTTTCATGTTGATGATCAAGGTTAATCATCACAGCCACTGGAACAGTGCCTCTGTCCACAGCACTGGCCATCCTCAGACAATATATGGTTGCTCTGAGTTTTTATAAAGTTATTTTATAGAGAAACTCCATTTCTTCATTCATAGATGCTTTCCTCAGTGAGCTACCTTGTATTGGGTGTTTCTTTTGCTTGGGCTTCCTTACCAAAAAAGTCACTTTTTAAATAATCTTGCCCTCTGTCTTAGTTAGGGTTTTATTGTTATGAAGAAAGACCATGACCACGGCAACTCTTATAAAGGAAAACATTTCATTGAGGCTGGCTTCCAGTTTCAGAGGTTTAGTCCATTATCTTCATGGTATGTGGCAGGGTGCAGACAGACATGCATGGTTCTGGAGAGGTAGCTGAGAGTTCTACATCTAAATGGGCAGGCAGCAGAAAGAGAGACACACTGGCCTGGCTTGAGTATTTGAAACCCCAAAGCCCACCCTCAGTGACAGTTTCTCCAACAAGGCCACACCTACTCCAACAAAGCCACACCTCATAAACCTTTTTAAGTAGCACCACACCTTAATAGCCAAGTACTCAAATCTATGAGCCTATGAGGCCATTCCTATTCAAACCACACACCATCAAAGAAAACTATGAAGTCATTTGAATGAGTTGCTTTCCAGCCACAGATTTGTTGACTGAGTGTCCTGTATGCCAGGTGGTAGGCTACTTGGAGCCAAGATTCAGCCACTTACTAGCCCCGTGGTTTCTCTCTGATTGTTTCTTTTTTAACGGTTGAGTAGAGGCCTAGGAGATCTAGCTTGCCTAGCATACTTGAAGGCCTGGATCTGATCCCCAGTAGCACATAAACTATATACAGTCCTAATTCTTGGGAGGTGGAGGCAGGAGCATTGGAAGTATGAGGTCATCCTTGCTGCATAGTGAATTCACGATGGGAGAGTGGGGATACAGGAATGAGGTCTTTTTCTCTGCTGGTTGAAGAATTGAAAGGTAGTAAAGAAGTCACTGGAAATCTCAGAGAATCCCAGCAATGCCATCATATGACACTGGGGAAAATCAGTATCCCTTCCTGGGGTTCTTAGTCTTATTAATAAAGAGAATTTAAGAGCAGATCCAAGTGAGGGCTTGGGGACAAAGAACAGACTCAGACAGATACTTGAGACTAGCTAGAGTTTCAAAGGAAGACCTGAAGGCAGGGAAGGATGGAGAAGAGCTGGTGTGGAGGCCAGTCACTTGACAGCTAGCAGCCAAACTGTAGGCAGCAAGGAGAAGCCCATGGCGTGTTAGGTAGTTTCAAAGCATATTTACTGTGCACACACAGACATACAGACACACACAGACAGACAAGTGGGGACACACACACACATATGCATGCATGCACGCACACACACACACACACACACACACACACACACACACACACACACACACACAGAGCATGCCTAGGCCCTGGCCAAAAGAAAAAAATAGAAGCAGAAGAAATAGTTATGCCCTTCTGAGGCAGGGCTCTACAAGTCAGGCAGAGCCAGCAGAACCTCACAGTAGCTCATAGGGACTGAATCAGAGAGCCATAATTCTGGGAGGGAAAAGAATATTAGAGTGAACCTGCATTCCTAGGGTGGTCCCATCACCAGATCAGATCAGATTACCCTCTGCCCCAATTAACTCTTTTTTTTTTTTTTTTTTTTTTTTTTGTTTCGAGACAGGGTTTCTCTGTGTAGTCCTGGCTGTCCTGGAACTCACTCTGTAGACCAGGCTGGCCTCGAACTCAGAAATCCGCCTGCCTCTGCCTCCCAAGTGCTGGGATTAAAGGCGTGCGCCACCACCGCCCGGCTCCCAATTAACTCTTAAGGGTGTGTCTCCACCTAGAGGTAGATCCCATCATTTACTGTAACATGTGTTGTAACACTTGTAGCCCTGATAACGGTGTCTGGGGGTATGAGAGCTATGCTCAATCAGACCCACTCCTCCTCTGGCTCTGAGCAGGTTTACATGTGACGATGTAGACTTCAACCTTCGTGTGCACAGCGCTGGCCTCCTGCTCTGCCGGTTCAATCGCTTCAGCGTCATGAAGAAGCAGATCGCGGTGGGCGGGCACAGGTCCTTCCACATCACATCCAAGGTGAGTGGAGCAGCACTGACAGGCAGGTGCTCAGGCCAAACCCAAGTTGCCCTGGTATCAACACTGAGAGCAGGAGCCTGGGGGTGGAGGGGGTGATGCCTTATAATTTAAGAGAGTCAGAGCATGGGGCACTTGGTTCTAAACCTTGGGAGCCACTCTCCACTCTCTAACATCGCCTAGCATCCAGTGAGAAGCTGCGTAGTACAAGACCACAAGCAAGCCTTTCCTGTGCACTCCTGCTCTCCCACCCAGGCAGGCAGGGGATAGCACACTAGACTTTTCTCCACATCACTAGATAGCACGGCCTAAAGAACTGTTAGCTTCGCACATCTGGCTAGCTCAGTGGCCACATTTGTCTGCCCAGGAGCCAGGGTCTTGTGAGAGAGATGTGTGTGACTACAGTTGTCCTAGCTAAGCAGACCCAGATGTTGAAGAAAAACCAAAGCAGATACTCCCTAGAAAGCCAGGTAAACTGGCCAGCCCCTGCCTGAAGATCCCTCTGGTTCTCATTTGTAATGTCCTGTCTATCTTGAATCTTGTCCTGATGTGTGCCATCAAGGTATCCTTTCCCAGTGTCTGTCCTTCCTAGTCTCCACCACTTCCTTGCAAATTGTCCTAACCTGAGCTGGAGCACATCTGGATTCAGATAATAGTACCCCCCCCACTGGTGGGGGGTCAGAGCTTTCTCAGAGAACAGAGGCCCAGCTCAGAGTAGCAGGACTTTCAAGTGTGCGCCCTGTTCTACCCAAGAACTTAAAAACCAATGAGTTAAACCACTGCCACTTGATTTTTTAAAACTCGAGTGTGTTACACTTGTTTAACTTAGGAACCACAGAGACCTTTCTACCAAAGACCCTGATGTGCCTTTCAGATTCCTAATTTGTTTTATTTCCTCATTCTTGTTTTTAAGCTCTTAGGTTTAATTTTGTGTGTGTGTGTGTGTGTGTGTGTGTGTGTGTGTGCTCATGTGAACAACAGTACACATGCAAAGGTCAGAAGACAACTCTCCTTCCATCATATGGGTCTTGGGGATTTAACTCAGGTCATCAAGGTTGGCAGTAAGTTCCCACACTTGCTGAAGCAGCCCTAGATGGTTGTTGTTGTTATTGTTATTATTATATCTTTATTCTACCTAGAACATAATCTTAATTGCATGTTGGTTAAATATAGGGAAGCTACTGATATATTTTAAAAACTTTTCATGTCACCAAAATCACTTATTTTCATTTATTTTGTCAGACATAATCTACCGTAGCCTGATAGTCCTTTCTCTCTCAGGTATGCAGCTGAGGCAGAAGTCAGCCATACTTAGTGAAGTCCCACTATTAGAAGCACCATGGAGCTGAAGGAGATGTCACAGGGTGACCCAATGTGACAGCTGGGTGATAAGGAGTCTATGGGTACACTGTAGAAAGAAGCATAGGGTACCGGGAAGAGCCGCAGAAAATAGAAGTTTCTGTGACTGGCCATAGGAAACGTTTAGACTTTGCTATAAGAGTGACAAGAAGCCAAAGTCCCGAGAATAATGTGGCATGGCCAGGCTTAGTTCAAACAACAGCCCTGTTTGTCTGACACAGTTCACCATGTTAGCTAGCTTTTGTGTCCTGTGGGAGAAAGGCTAATGGAGCAGCTTAGGTAGAAAGATTTCTTTTGGCTTCCTGCATTGGAGATTTCGGTATTACAGAGTGAAACTATGGCAGAACTGTTAATAATTTCCAGCAGAGGTCCTGGTTTCGGATTTGTTTATTGAGCAGTCTCTGGCCACAGTAAGGAAACTGTTCTGGTGGTGGAGTAGGGGCTTGTGGGTAGATGGCTGGACAGTAAGGTGGAAGGGTTGTGGGGGAGGATGTAGAAAGGATTTGGGGGTCAGGGAGAATCTGGTTTCCTCTGGAGCAGTGGTTCTTAACCTTCCTAATGCTGCAACCTTTGAGTCCAGTTCCCCAGGTTGTGGTGACCCCCCACCCCAGCCACAAAATTATTATCATTGCTACTTTAAAACTGGAATTTTGCTTCTGTTATGAATTTTAATGTAACTATTTTTGGAGATAGAGGTTTGCCAAAGAGGTCACGGCGCACAGGTTGAGGACTGATGCTTTAACCGCTCCTGTGGCATAGGCTCTGAAGGAGAGTTCCCGAGGCCCACATGTGCTTTTGTTTTCTCGGAACCAGTTTTCTCCAGGATCAGGGTATACAAGTCAGTGGGCTCTCATTATTCAGTCTTTGTAGGCTCATTTTGGTGAAGTGTGTAGTGTGTGTGTGTGTGCATGCTCACACATGTGTTAGCATGCAAGTGAAGCTAGATGCTGGAGGTTGATGTCAGGTGTCTTGGACTGCATCTGTCTTGCTCATCCTTTGAGATGCCATCTAGTACTGAACTCAGAACTCGGTGATTGGCTGGCCTAGTGGGCCCGTGGGCTCTAGGGATGCTCCCTGACTTTGTCCCTCTCCCAGCCCTGGGATTACAGATATGTGTGACCACACCTGGCTTTGGCATGGGTGCCGGGGATCTGAGCTCAAGACACAGCAAGCTTTTACCGGTGACATCTTGAAGCCTGTCCCTTTTCCTGGCAGGTGTCTGACAGCTCTGTGGCCATCGTGCCTTCCCAGTACATCTGTGCCCCGGATAGTAAGCATACTTCCTGGCAGCTCCGCCCAGCTCCTGCTGGAGAAGTTCCTCCAGTACCACAGCCACCGCTTCTTCCCGCTGTCTCTGAAGAATCATGGCCACCCTGTGTTGTCTGTAGACTGCTACCTTAACCTGGGTCCTCAGGTAACTCAGCTTGGAATCCGTAGAACAGGTGGCAGAATACCAGGATTTTGAATCATAATTAGTGTCCCTTGGGGATCCATGTAGATCAACCCGGGACTTCATGGGTAATGGGAATTTGCATGCACTCACATCCCTACATAAGGTGCTGTTACATTGACATTACTGATGTAATTCTCCTGTCCAATTGGAATCACCTCTAGATGGCCTATATCCATCACTGTGTATGTGTTCTGTACATAGTTGTACTGCATTGTTTAATGAAGCAAAGACATAGAAGTCTGTACATGCTCAATACAGATTCAGTTCTTCAAATACTTTGGACCTGTGGTTGACTGAATCTGCCTATCGATGGAACCTGTGGTCCTGAGGCTGACCTGTGCTCAAGGCTCAGATGCTCACTCTCTTGACCTCTGCCAAAACTGAGGCAGAGGGTGCTGGGTTAGTCAAGTAAATGTTAGGGATCAAACCCAATTCTAGTGGCAAGGCATTCCAGATTCAAATCAAATTGATAAATTGGAATAAACCTCCCAGAACTTATTTTAGAGGATGTGATTTGGAAATATGATGACTATCTTTAGCTGAAGCCCTGCCTTCAGCCTGACCAAGCACCAGGTACTTATTAGTCCCACTGTAGCCTAGTACTTCCTAGAAGGTAATGCTTCTCCTGGGCTCCTTCTCTTTCAGATTTCTGTGTGTTATGTGAGCTCCAGGCCCACTCCTTAAACATCAGCTGCTCTGAGATGGTGTTCAGCGGGCTCCTGCTGTACCTCTGCGACTCTTTTGTGGGGGCTAGCTTCTTAAAGAAGTTCCACTTCCTGAAAGGTACTCTATACTCCTAGCCTGGACCTGGATTTGATTGGCCACTGTCACCTGGCATCTCTGATGACAGACCTTAGGCCTGATACTTTTTTTTTGCCAGTGGGTAAACTGAAGCTCAGAGAAGGAGAGTAATGGCCTCAACTCTCAAACTATCATAAAGCTGGGACTGAACCCCACGTTCATTCTCTCATATCTGTTCAGTAGAAACAAGACATTTTCCCTTTTGGGGAATGGAAGGCATTTCATATTTTTCTGTTCTTCTCCCTGCCCCCCAGGTCTCTTGTCCTTTATGTTGGTGCTGGAGGGGTGAGTGGAGGGCCCTTAGAGGCTTCTGCAAGGTGCAGAGTACCATGTGCCCTCCTTCCCTTCTTCTCCGGTCCTCCTCTTTTTCTTGTTTGTGGTTGGCACTGGAAATGGCTTGTAAACAAGTGCTCGTCGGCCTGGGACCCCAGGCCTGCTCCATTTCCTTGCTGATGTTCCGTGTACCTTGCCTGTTTTCCTTGCTCTCATTCATTTAATTAGCAGGAGTAGGGAGTCAGGGCTTGCTCTCAGAACAGTCTTTGGGGCTCCATAAGCCTAGGTTAGCTAAGAACGTGCTCCCCCCTCCTCCAACTGATAAACTTATTTAAAAATGTTGAGGTAGGGTATTTTGGACTTAAAAAAACCACTTTGATTATTGAGAAGTCTGTAAGCAATGTGATGTCTCAATGTGAAAAGGTTGGATACTCCTGCCAGACCTAAAAGGATGATTAAACACATGTAAGGAGGAAGAGGCCGAACAGAGCCTGGCAGATGGGTGGATTGCTGCAGGCTGGGTGCTATGCAGAAGGAGAATTCCTATGGCTGGGCATGTGGTCAAGGTGGGAGCTGCCCAAGGCCCACGTGATTGGGAAACAGGGTTGAACTGAGATAGCATGAGAGCCCAGGGCTGGAGCTGAGAGTGCCTTACTTGGGATCAAGCCCCCATCTCTCCTCCCCTTCTTTCCTTCTGCTCCAGTCACCTTTTCTGCTCTCATCCCATCTTCCCAGCAGACCTGCCTACCATCCATGTTGTTGAAATTATGAACAGAGAGGAACAGAGGCCACTGGGCACTCCCACCCAGCTGTTTGGTTATTGTGAGTGGGGTCCCCACGTGGCTCTTGGGAAAACTCACCTCTTTCTCTCTGCTTGCCTCTGTCGTTGCCCTCTCAAGGAGCCACCTTGTGCGTGATTTGCCAAGACCGGAACTCACTCCGCCAGACCGTGGTCCGCCTAGAGCTGGAAGATGAGTGGCAATTCGGCTACGGGACGAGTTCCAGACAGCCAATGCCAAGGAAGACAGGCCGCTCTTTTTCCTCACCGCACGGCACATCTGAGAGACGGATCCTGGCAGAGCTCCTGAGAATGTGAGGTCATCAGGACCCACCTGCCACTGAGACTTCTGAAGGTCCCAGACCAAGGGGTATAAGAACTCCAGACCAATGAGTATAAGAACTCCAGCACGCCCGGAGATAGTCATGTACAACCTCTTGAGACGCATGTCACAATGTCCTGTGGCAGATAATGACTTAGAGTCACAGGCATGAGTCCTTGATAGGCAGGACTGAAAACCAAAGACTACTGTGTTCTGGGCCGGACCACATGCCCTGAGCTATCTTGAAGTCCGTTATATGCAGAAGTTTTGCTAAGTCTGCTGACGTTCATATGCTTCCATGGACAAACTTGACTTGCTCTAGAAAACCTTGGGTTATCATGTCACGGTGCCTGTGACTATGATTTCACGAAGTAGGTTTCCTATGACTCTCTACAGAGAAATATTCCAAAGGAACATTTTACCTGTAAAGGCTGGAGAAAAGAGAACAAAAGAGTAGATCATTTCAATAAGAATTATTTAATCACTTACAAGTTTTCTTTGCAGGAGCTAGCCCAAAGGCATCAAATCTAATCTGATAAAATGAGTTGCTTTACCTTAGAAACATGTGACTCTATTAAAATAGTATGGAGTAAGTACCCTACCTCTTATAAAGGGCAAAATGGAAAAGAAGTTTTCTTACAAACCAAAAGGGCTTTAGGAGGAAGTTACGGTTGTAACTCTGGACTGAAGACTTGCCTTCCAAAGGAAAGAGGACTAAACTGCTTATGTGATAAAAAAAGAGAAAAAACAAAGTGACACAGGGACAATGAAAAGGGCTGGAGCAATGGCTCAGCTGTGTAAGTGTGTGCAGTTCAATCCTGGGAAACTGTAAGTGTGTGCAGTTCAATCCTGGAGACTGTAAGTGTGTGCAGTTCAATCCTGGGGACTGTAAGTGTGTGCAGTTCAATCCTGGGGACTGTAAGTGTGTGCAGTTCAATCCTGGGGACTGTAAGTGTGTGCAGTTCAATCACGAGGACTGGGATTTGTATTCCACCACACGCATAACAAGCCACATATTCTGCAAATGCCTGTAATTCCAGCCCCGAGAAATTTGATGCTTTCTTCTGTCCTCTGTGTATGCTCCGGTGCACCTGAACACACATGTGTGCATACACACACACACACACACACCACACACACACACACACACACACAATCTTAAACAAAACAACTAAGTTAAGAACCAGATTTATAATTCATTGAAGTTCACTTTTCAGTGAGATCAACCTGTGTTTTCTTTTTCATCTTAGTTCATTTAGGGATAGTCTGGGCTTCCCAGAAAATGTGGAGCCAGAGAGAAACAAGCAGGTGTGTGTTAGTTACCATGATAGTGTTTAAATCAACACCCTAGCATGCCACCTTTCAGCTTGTTGGTGTCTGGTTTGTGTGAATCCTTGAATGACTGTTCTCCTTTGAAAGATGAACAGCTTAGAACACAGAGAGTACAGACTATGGGAAGAAGTGGAAACACAATTCAAACCACAGTCCAGCTCCGTCCCAGAGTGCAGTGCGTCAGGAGCTAAGGGCAACACTGAGATTGCTAAAAAGCTAATCAGAACACAGTCCCCCTGTGCACGCTTAGACATGGCTGAGCACTGTGTGTGGTAATAGTTCAAGGAGAAACCTGTTCAAGTTGATGCCAAAGATTTATTGCCAACCTTTTTCCCCCAAGGAAAAAAAAATACGCAAGAATAAAACATTTACATCGATGTTTATAAAACGATCATTTGTGAATGTCATGTTACTGTTTTGTAACAAAAACTGATCTCCTCTAGTTCAGTTTATCGTCTGTAAATAGTGGCTCCTATGCCATTCTCCCCGTTTTATTAGTTAATTTAAATGAACATGCTTTGACTGTTCCAGTCTTATAAATAAAACGTATAGTACACTTCTTCTTTGTGTAGTGGGTATGGGTTGTATTGTTTTGAGGAGACAAAGTTTGGCCAGTGATTTCCCAGGGCTGTCTGCTTAAAATCTCATAGTATGACAGTAGAGCAGAGAGCAATAAAAGATCCGGTCTCAAGGTGGAAGGCTCGGCTCGGCCATATTAGTTACTTTGCTTTTGCTTTAATATTGTACTCAAACACAAAGCAATTTAGAGCAGTGGTTCTCAACCTGTGAGTTGTGGCCCCTCAGCTAGCCTGCATCTTAGATACTTACATTTTGATTCATAGCAGTATGGTGTAAAGTGAATAAATAAATTAATAATTAATTTTAAAAAATTGGAAAGAAGTGAAGTGATAATGTATCCAAAACATAGAGATCAAGTACAGGTCAGAGAAGGATGACCACAATGCTTTGCAGACACGGGAACACTGCTACAAGCTAGCTAAAGCGGGAATTGTCAGGAAGTACAAAATGTCTGCTAACCATGCGGTGACACTCCTGGAGAAAACTGGTTTTCCCTCTCTCATCACATTTGACTGGGCTCCTGGAGCAGATGAAAGAAAAAGTGAAATGAAAGGAGGGGGAGTGGCCACTCTTAAAGCAGAGGAGGTTCCTATTATAGATAATGGGAGAAAGCAGGCAGAAGGAAGAGTCCAAGCTGAACATGGCCCGCAGACCAAACTGAGAGGAGAAAGGGAGGGAGAGAAAGAGAGAAGGCACTGACCAAGAGGTGGCCAGGACCAAGAGACCTAGTGTAGTCAAAATGGCTGGATTATATAGGGAAGGGCAGCCCAACCCCTAGGCTAGAGAGTTCAGAGTGGGAGGCGGAGCATGCCAACAAAGACGTTCCTGGACCGGTCTGAGGGAGGAGAACTTGGCACCCAGGTTCAATTTGATATGTTAATAAGCATCTCAGGTCTTTGCCTTGGGTTTGAGGCTTAGCAGTGCAAAATGCTAAGCTATGCAAACCATTTCCTCCTCTCCAAATACCAAGGACAGATGAGTACTCGGCCTGTGGGGAGGCTGAGGAGGCGGAGAGAAACTAGAAGTGTGCCATTAATGATATTCTCATCAGGGAGAGAAACACCTGAAGCTGGGAATCTCTAACACACAGGGCTGTGAGTAACATGGGTGATCTCTTGGGAGATGGAAAACTCTGAGTGAAAAGCTTGCTCTCAGTTTTTAAGACTGCTCACTGCCAACCTACTGCTCGCCTTTTGAGAATGCTGAGACCTGGATGTTGACCCAGAATGTGGCTATGGATTTAGGAGGGAGGCCCAAGAAATGAAAGAGGCCAGGACCATAAACAGCCATCTTCCTCCTCTTAATGGTGTTCTATGACAAGAACTCATGACACCCTATACCCTACTCCACCCCACTGAAGCCCTGATCAAGCTCCTGAGATCTGACTTCACTTGTTGTTTGGACATAGTCTACTTGATGGATCACAGGTTCTGTGGCCTCACAGATTCAGTGCTGATTGCTCCCTCTGTCTCAGAGACTCCTGTGATGCTGAGAAGCTTCGTGTATTACCTACTTTGTTTGTTGCTGTGAAAAATACCCGACAGAAGGCACTTAAGGAAGGAAGAGTTCTTTTGACTCAGTTTGAGGGTGTAGACTGTCATGGTGAGGAAGGCATGATGGCAGATGCAGGAGGCAGCCGTCACATTGTATCCAGTCGGGACAGGGAGAGATGAATGCCGGTTGATGCTTAGCTCTATGTCTTCATTCATTCACTATGGAACTCCAGCCCATAGACTGTGTCATTTACATTTAGGGTGGATAGTCTCATCTCAATAATCCAGTCTAAAGTCTTGCCCGCAGACATGCCTAGAGCTTGACCATATTAACCTGATGATTCTCGATCCTACCATGTTGACAGTATTAACCATCACGCTTAGCAATATGGCATCCTATCCACCATTTTATCATGGGCCCACCTGCTGTGGCTGACTGGCTGTCCTCAGACTTTAACACCCACAGAGGTGCCTTAAAACTGTATCCTCGGCTGAGAAACTGTGTGGGATCATGGAGTCTGCCTCCTGGGGGAGCTGCCCACCTTCACGGTTGTTTCTGTGCAGTTACCTTGCCAACCTTGGTGAAGACCATAGCTCCCAGCACCCCCTTTCCTCATTCTCAAGTGCTCCCAACCTTTGATGATCTTCCTCTCTGCCATGCCCTTCTCTCTTAATAAAACAAACCTCTCCTTTCTCCCAAAAGACTCAGCACTGGTTGCTGGTTTTAACCTTCTTAAGACACCCCTTCTCTTCCTTTGTATCCCTAGGACAGGAATGGGCAAGTCCAGATTGGAGTACTTTTTTAATTTCTTGAATTTTCTGCCCAGACATTTGTTTTTGCCAATGTATGCCTGTCTATTTGGTCAGCTTGGATTCCTTGAGGCAAGAGAGATGACCTCCATGTTTGAGGCCTGCCAATTTTATGTGCCAGGCAAATAAAATGTGTACATTTTCACATATTTAAGGAAACACACGCTTCCTACTTACCATTTATATAACACTCTCTCCGCCCTGTTCTAAGTGCAAATGTTAACTTCTCTCCCTGCACGGAATAAGCCTTGCAAGGGCGCACCGTATAGCTCAGTTTTGTATCCCAGTCAGGACTTGATCGATCCACATCTGTCTGGCTCTCTCTGGTGACTTCATCCTGCCTGGGCTTTCCTTAGTGTTGGCCCATCTTCCAATCACCTATGGGGTGCTTCGTCAGAACACGGCCACTTCCTGTATTTCTACATCTCTGGAAACTCAGCAAACAGTGTTTGAAGAGTTCTCATTGACATAGCAGGGTTTCTCCTCTTAGACATGTGTACTCTGCACATGTACCTCTTGCTATAGTTGTCAGATTGTTATGTTCTTTGGATCTTACAGTGCCTGACGTCTAGCCCATGATTCACACATGCTATGCAAGTGCTCTGTCTTGAGCTATCCATCCAATCCCATGACTATCCCAGTTTTAAGGAGTTGGCTGTCTTTATAGCTTCCCACAATTCTCACTTGGAATATATCTGTAACCTTTAAAGTGTGTCTTCAGAGACTCCCAGATCCTGGTCCCCTGGCAGAGACATGTCTACATGTCTGTAGATTTGTGGTTCCTCGCCATTTCTGATTGCAAACAGTTACTATATCTCATCCCTGGCTTTCCTTACAACTTCACAAAAGGTGGCTGGATCTGGGTTGATCTCCATCCCCTGGTTCATATCCACATCGACCTTCAGTACCTCATTTTCACTTGGAGTAAGTCTGGTCTAGTCCCTCAGAGTTCTCAACCCTGATAAGAACATCTCTCTTGGTCTCTGTTCCCTTCAAAGCTCACATGCCAGGCTACTGTAGGCTCTCTTGGGTGAGCCAGAAGCTGTAGAAATAATTGATGTACACCTTGGTTTACATTTGAAGCATATGCAGTTTTGCATGTGCTTAGAGATCCGAACACCAAGCTGTTGAAAATGACTTACAATTTTCAATGGGGAAGATTCAGGGAGGGTGTGTGCGTGTGTGCTGAAGGGGCGGGGGAGTCCACATTTTCCTCTGTCCTTTCATGTCCTTTCACGTGGTTTGACTTTTATTTTTAAAATAATAAAAGACTTGCCAGGCAGTGGTGGTGCATGTCTTTAATCCCAGCAATGGGGAGGCAGAGGCAGGTCGATCTCTGAGTTCAGGTTCAGTTTGGTCTACAGAGTGAGTTCTGGGATAGCCAGAGCTACACAGAAAAACCTGTTTTGAAAAACCAATAGTAATAGTAGTAGTAGTAACCATGATGATGATGATGATGATGATGATAAAAGCTTAGTATATAATTTTGTAATCTTTTTTAAAAGGAAATTTCACGCACATATGTATTTGATAATGCCCTGTCTGTGTTTCACGGATTTTTTATCGTATCATTTTTCCTATCAAAACTTTCCAATAAAGGCTGAGAATGTAGATCATTTGGTTAAGCACTTGCCCAGCAGGCACAAGCCCATGTCTATCCCCCAAGGGATGCAAAACTCAACAGACTTTCTCAGTGAACCAGGCACAGAAACACAAGCAGGACTATGTTCTGTTGTACCTGGGAGCTGAAGAAAGTCATCCGAAATGAAAACCACTGATCTCTGGGGGCTGGAAAAATGAGTGTGTAGAAGGTGGGGAGGAGAGGCATTGACGGCGGGGCTCCAGCATGCAGAAGGAACTTTGTGAGATTCTCAAGCATGGAAGATGGCTGTGATCAACAGTCCCATGAAACGTTGTCGTAAAGATCTAGAATGGAGAAGCATGAAGTCCAAAAACAACCAAGGAGGGCTGCTGATCTCATACCCAAATCTGATCGGAGCATGCTGTGGGAATGCATTGAAATGTCACAATGGAGGCTGGAGAGATCCCTCAGTGGTTATGTGCACATGCTGCTCTTCTGGAGGACCACATGGCTGTTCATAACTATTTATAACCCCCATTCCAAGAGATCTGATGCCCTCCTCCAGCACCCTCGAGCACTACACTTGCACAGTGTGCATACTTAACAGTCACCACTCACACATACACATAAAACAAAAAAAATCACACTGAACTCTATTCGTGTGTGTCATTAATACTGGCCATTTAAAACTGTCTGGTCAAACCCATGCTCTTCTGTCTCAGGAATCCTGTGGTACCTTGTTAGCTCTACGATTGTTCCTCCACACCTCCCAGCTCTTGCCTTGTCTCTCTGTTTCTCTTTCCTCTTCCAGAAAAACTCCCAAGTGGATCATGTAACCACGACTCCATATCCCTGCTGTGAGTTCCTTCATCCTGATCTTGCTTCCAGCATCTTCCTTGGTCCAGCATCTTCCTTCCTCATGGCTCTTTGCTGTGGTGGAGCATGTTTCTTTGTAAAGTATGAAAGCCATGTCACCATCAACTCTGATCATAGTTGCCTTCTGGAGCGTTCCCCAGCATGTTCTGCAGGCCCCCTCTTCCAGTCTTGTGTTGGGGTCATGCTCTGCATTCATAAAATAAAGAAGGCTCTGACTAGTTTTTCTAATTGGCAAAGCTTGTCCTTGGCTTTGTTCTTTGGTTATTTTGGAGAAGTTGCCTGTTTCCCAGGAGACAGGGCTGGTGGGTCCACACTGTCCTTGGTCTCATTTCTTAAGGAGATCCAAATCCTCTATCTTGGATCAATATTCCTACCAGCTTCTTTCTGAACTAACACCAACGAGGGAAGGAATGTGGCAGCAGAGATTCCACGTGAAAGTCCAGATTCCATCTGTACTTTAGCACCAAAACTCCAAGTAGCTCCCAATTTACTCTGTAGCTGTAGTTGACCATGAACGTACAGTAACCCTCTTGCTTCTGCCTCTATGGGTTGAGATGATAGGCATGTGCCGTTAGGTGTGATTTGTGTGTGCTGGGGATTCAACCCAAGGCTTCATGCACTCTTGGCAGTCTACCAACAGAGCCTCTCCTCTTGTTCTGAACTGGGAGGCTTAATTTGCTATTTTGGTAAAAGAGCATGTGTCAAATATTAGTTAGAATTTTTAGTAGTTCTATAGTTAGTGAGGTTCTAAGATTTTTAGTTTACACCCCCATGGTTTTTTTTTTCCTGATATCTTGAGTTCTTCCTACAATATGGGCATTCTTATATGAGAGGCAGTGTCATAGATCCTTAGCCACATGTCATTTTGCACAAAAGCCACCCTCAAGTGTCTCTGACAACCCCAATACAACCAACTGTTAAGTACCCAATTTCTTCATGTAGGAAGCATTCCAAGATCCCTAAGAATCCTTGCCAGGATAGTCAACTTGTTATCCTAATTATCCTAAGTCAGTTACTCATAGCCCTCAGGGCCTCGGATTCAAATCTAACCAACCAGAACATCCTTAAAACCCAAGTATAATGCTCCACACCAACCGTGGAACTCACTGTTCACAGAGTACAACTCACCCTGGGTCCCCAAAGGTCTGGGGCCCCAAGTATGCGTTTGATGGAGTTTCATGGCTAAGTGACATGAACATGCATGATGACACCGTATCCTCTAGCTCCTGACTTTAGAGATGCATTCTCTGTTCCTCATCATCAGCTCAGAAATGCCTTTCTGGTATGTATGGCTCCTAAAAAGAGACTACCCAAATGCTCTCAGCAATGTAATGACTGTTATGAGGAAAGATGAGAAATGCAGGAGACTCGGCATTTATGACATTAGGTAAGTTGAAGTTCTCATGGCACCATGTTGGGTGGAGAGAGAGGGACGATGGAGGCCAGGATCCTTGGGCTCATCCCTCTGCCTTTTGGCCAGATACCCAACTCTCTAGAATGTTTGCTATCCACAAAGCAAACCCCAAGGAGTAGCAAATACTACTCAGCTTTTGCTGTGTTCCAGGTACTCACTAGGTGACTAACACCCATTATGACATTCTATTAATGCAACAATACTCTGAAGTAGGTAGCATTGGGACCATCTTTTCAAGCAAAGAGGCTAAGTGACTTGTGGAAGATTACCCTGATGTTAGATGAGAAAAAAGTAGACCCAGACCCTCACCTTCGAGTCAGTAGCTGCTGTTAGCATTACAGTTGTTTTCCATCTTAATTTACTTCTGCAGATATCACATTGTTTTAGAAGACACTGTCACCTTCTCTAGCTCTGTATTGGATAGACATATTGGTCTTTTTCACTGGAAGCCCATTTGCAGGGCTTCATGTCAGATGTGAATCTATACCAAACATAAGTCTATACCAAACCCACTAGATTTTGCATCTTCTGCTAAGTGTCTGGTCATGCCATCACTGAAGTGTGTAAATCTCTTTTCATTCAGAGATGAGAACCATGAGATCTGGCTTCGGCTCCACAGACAGCGTTTATCTGAGGGAGGACCATGAACCAAGGCTGCCTTGACTGAGCTCAGTTCTTTTTTTCAATCTACTTGCCTGGGCAGATGTCCCAGCTCAGAAAAGATTAGCATCTTAATGGACAAAACTGTTGGAAAGGCCAGTGCAGATTTTTTAAAAAACCCTTCATGTCCAGAGAAGGAACGCGAATTCTGTGACTGCATTTGTCAATCGCTGAATATACTGCCCCAGTTTCTTCCCCTCTTTCTTCATTAAATGTTGGCAAGCTCTTGGATTCTCCCCGGAGACCTGGGGCCATGCTTTGTGCCTGTTCTCTGTTCAACAGAAGCTCCTCTCCGGGGCTGCACTCCTGCCTTCCAAGGTGGAGTTTTCATGATCTTTAAAAGAGGTATTGTGCCCCCTAATGACATACTGGTCCCACCTAACCCTCAGCACCTCAGGATTCTGGCCTCATTTGGGAATGGGCCATGACTGCAATTGTCGAAGAGCAGGGTTTTTCAACCTATGGGTCCTTACCTCTTTGGGTGGTGACCCTTTCACAGGGGTTGCCTAAGACCATCAGAAAACAGATTCTTTACATTGTGATTCATAACAGTAGCAAAATTACAGTTATGAAGTAGCAATGAAACTGGTTTTATGGTTGGGGGTCATCACAACACAAGGAACTGTATTAAAGGTCACAGCATTGGGAAGGTTTAGGACCACTGCAGTAAATATAACCCTAAGTAACCTGTCCTCTGAGGAGCCACACGCATGCCAAGATAATGGGAAAAGGAGGAGCAGTCTGGAGTGATGTGTTTTCCAGCTCAGAACATCAAGGATCATCTGCTATAAACTGAAGGAGCAAGGAAGCATCCTACCCTGGAGGCAGAGTGGGGCTGGCCTAGCTTTTCTGTTGCTGTGGTAAAATACGAACCTAAAGTAACATGGAGAGGAAAGGGTTTCTTTGCCTTATACTTCCAGTTCACAGCCCATCACTGAGTGAAGTCAGGGTAGGAACTAAAGGCAGGAGAGGTGAAATGCTGTCAATTGGCTGTCTCCCAAGCTTCTGTTTAGATACCTATCTTATACAGCCCAGCCCCACCCCTGCCTAAGAATGGTATCACCCACAGTGGGCTGAGCCCTGCTACATCAATTAACAATAAAAATATGTCCCACAGACATGTCAATAGACTGATCTGATCCAAGATCTGAGACACCTTGCAGGTAACTCTGGGCTGTTTTAAGTTGACAGCTGAAGTTAACTAGGAGACCAGGAGCCTGGCTTTCAGATCTGAGTCTCCACAAGTATGAGAATCACTTGGGGTTCTTTACAGCCATGTTACTTGTGATACATGGTCTTGGCAGCCACACACAGCCACTCCAGGTAAGAAATGCTGCTTAATTTCTACTCTGAGCCAGGGTCTTCTGGACACTCAGGCCGGTGGGACATGTTTCCAGTGACATCTCCTAGGACACTAGAGCCCTCACACTGTGAGTCACTCCAACCGTAGGACTCTGTGACCCCTTGCTGGGGCACAAGGAGGCTAAGGAGCCCAGCCTTGACCAGGGGTGTAGGAGAACAAGGCTGTAATGTCTGCTGGAGCTGCTGAGCCTATTACAGGCTGCAGGAGTTAGACAGGGCTCAGTCTAGTGTGAGAGTTGAGGAAATGTGGAGGGAATGTTATGTGAGGATGTTGGGGATGTCTTTTCCATCTGTGGACAAACCCATCTTATGGCCTTCTTCTCAGCCATGGCAAAAATACCAGGCCAGTGCTGTGCTGGCCTCTACCTTTTGGGGAACGACTCTTCTAGCCCACCTCCTTGGGTAGGAAGAAGCCTCACAAGAATACGCTCTAGGAACTATGTTCAGTGCCTCTGGCTGGCTCCCAAGGAATCTGGGGCTGGAGACCAGTCACCTCCAAGTATGTCAAAACCTCAGCACAGTGAGCCAGGCTGTGTGTCAGGGCAGCCTGCCTCCTGGTTTGTGTGTTTGCCATTGTCCCTTGTTCATGCCATTTTTTTTCTTGGGCAGTTACTAGCCTCTGTGTGTGTGTGTATGTGTGTGTGTGGTATATGTGTGTGTGATGTGTGTGTGTGTGTGTTGTGATGTGTGTGTGGTGTGTGTGTGTATGTGTGTGTATCTCTGTTTGTTTGTGTGTGTTTGTGTGTGTATCTTGTGTGTATGTGGTGGTATATGTGTGTGTGTATGTGTGTGTGTGTGGTATGTGTGTGTGTGTGGTATGTGTGTGTGTTATGTATGGACATATGATATTTATCTTGTGATGTGTGATATTCATGTAGTGACTACTGTGGGTGTGGTGCATGTGTGTAATGTGTGATAAGCTATTGATATGTATGTAGAGAGTGTGGAACATGTATGTGTGAAATGAGTGTGCAGTGTTGAATGATGCCTGTGTGATATGTGCACATGATGCATAAGATGTGTAGTGTGTGATATGTGAGGTAGCATGTATGAGACATGTGATGTGTATCTATATATGTCATGTATGTGGTGCATGTTATGTAAATTAGCACAATAATAAAGATGGCTGGTAGATAGAGGGTAATAGTGGGTGCTGAGCTGGATGGACTTGAGGGAACAGACCGGCTATCAGATGGAACCCCTACTCTTTCTACCCCTCATAGTCCAAAGCCTATCTGCCTCCCTTACAGTGTATTCCATATTCAGGAAGAATTGCCGTTTCTCTCTTGGCTTGACTGCAGGCCCACAGTGTGCAGTGGAGGCCTGATGCTGGGTGGCAGTCCATGGGACTTAAGCCTGGCTGATATACACAAGGCCTGGATTCTCTTTTTGTCCAGGGTGGTACTGCTCAAGTGCTGCTGGGCTATGTGTTTGGCGGCCAGCATGACATGCAGCTGTTTCCCTCAGCCACAAAGCCATTGTCCTGCCAGCTCTCCTGGCTGTCACAGATGAACATCACATAGGGAGAGACTGGCAGGATGCTGGGGATACTCCAGCTTTCCAAAGCCTGTAGACTATGTCTGTCAGCAAGCAGCTGTCCCCAGCTAGAGGGGACTATAGATAGAGCTTCACTACAGCTCCTGAAATGCTATTACCCAGCCGGCACCCGTGTGCCACTTGGTTGTCATTTTTGAAAACTTATAGGACATTTGTCCCTGAACTCTATGAGCACAGAGCAACACAGGACTGTAGCAGACGTCTGCAGAATTCACACCTACAGTACTACTAATGGGAGTTGTAGCACGCCAGAGGTGGTGACTATCAGCAAAGTCCTTGTCATCAAGCAAGAAGACCCAAGCTTGATTGCCATTATTCACGGAGCTTTGTTGTTATTTTTTTAAAGCTGAGTGTGGTGGCATGCACTTATAATCCTAGTGCTAGGGAGATGGTGACAGGACCCTTGGGATTCTTTCATCCGCTAGCCTAGCATGTTTGTTGAGCTCAAGACCAGTGAGAGACTATATCTCAAAAGCAAGGTGGGTAATTAACCTTTGGCCGCCACATACACAGGACCTAGACACATCTATGTATCTGCATATACATGAGACCACACAAGACACACACACACACACACACACACACACACACACACACACACACACACACACAGAGAGAGAGAGAATGCAAAAATAGCACCAGCTAAAATTTATTGAGTACTGGCTCTGTACAGGACCTGTCACTGGGCACCTTCATCACTAGGCAATGGGTCCTATTCTTCAACTTGGTTGCACAGGTGGGAAGCTGAGGGCAGGAGGTGTTATGTGGCTTGCCTGCAGTATGCACTGGTCAACGACTGCGCTGGGTCAGTAGGTCTGCTTGGACTGTTAGTGATGGCATGGCTTGTTTGATAGGCGTGTCCCAAGCTCTTCATACTTGTATTTCTCCCAGGCTGGGGTTTCTTGGGGATCCCCAAAGCCGGAAACTGTACGTACTAGTGGTTGACTCTGGGGCTTCTTGGGTAAGGGCACCACGGAATGCTCTTCACCACACAGGGAGCTGAGGGATTCCAGGAAGAGCTTTCTGAAGGAGGAAGACACAGCATTGTAGAGGACTGGGGTCACTGCCGAGCTGACATAGAAGAGTGTGTTGGTCACCATGTAGAAATAGTGATAGAAATCATAGAGCTCTCTGGAAGGCAAACCCAGAGGTCTAGTTAGAGGCTATCACCTCTCATGGTGCCCTCAAGTCCCCTCCAAAGTGCCAGGTGAGCAAGAAAGTTCTTTGTGTTGACAGAGCACAATGGAAATAGTACACATTTCTATTGCTGCCATCCCCTGATGCATTCCATCCAGCCTCTGTGACTTTCTGGCTATGATTACTGATCATCTATAAAGTAGATGACAGCCCGATAACAGAGGCTATCTGCCTAGATCAGTGAGATGCTGGGAGCCCTGTGCTTCTTGGTATGGTCGAGGAGGTATGGCTTCACTAAGAAGGTATGTTTTCTCCGTAGTCATTATGCTCCATGTGTCAGATTCTTTCGGTGTTAATGGCTTGGTATATGCTCCTGCATGCACATGTATGTGAGGCGTTCTGGTTGCTACTGAGGAAGAGGTGTCTGCGGACACAGCTAACTCGTTATGGGATCTCTACTCTGTTGGGTGTTTGGCTTCCATTTATGATCACGGGCATAATGATTTCTAAAAGACTCTCATGTAGCTCAGGCTAGCCTTCAACTTTTTATGTAGCCAGGGATAACTTTGAACTTCTGATACTCCCGCATGCTGGGAGTACAGATGTGCACTAACACATCCAGTTTATGTGATGCTGGGGATCAAATATGAGGTTCTGTTCATATTAGGCAAATACTCTTTCAATTGAGCTGTATTTCCAGCTCCAAAATTTTCTCTTCTCTAACTGCAATAAAAGAAGATTCACTGGTCTCCATGTGGCCTTTATCAACTCCTGGAACTATTCTGAGTCTTTAATAACATGGCTGTCACCACCCTGTCTAAGCTGCAGACTTTGGTCTGTTCTGGTGTCAAGATGCTCATAGCCCTGACTTCTTTCTACGAGGCCTGTCATAACCATGGCCTCACCATGTCAGGAAGATTTTTAGAGAATACCCTGACCCTGCCAGGCATGATGCATGCCGTTATCCCAGTTCTTGGAAGACTGAGGCAGGAGGACTGCCATATTTGGCCACAAAGAAAGTAGTAGGCCAGCTGAGGCAGTATAGCAAGACTTAGTCTCAAAACAAACAAGGAAACCCACAAACCTTGTCCCCATCTCCAGCTGGAAGATTTTGACAGTACAGCCTGAGCAGGACCAGATAGACTATAGGCCAAAGATTCAGAAAACTTGGCAGCTGAGGCTCCATTGTCTGGCTCCAGCCCAACCCAACAGTCTCTTTTCAGTGGCCAGAGAGCCATAGCACACTTACTCAGTCCATCCATCATCGGGGATGTAGCAGTACATGAGCCTACGGGCATGGTACGGCAGCCAGCAGATGACATACACAGCCACGATGGCTCCTGAAGGACAGTGGGAGAGAGAAAGAGAGGGCGTAGCAGACAGAAAGCAAACATGTTCTCAGTTACGTCATTGTTGAGGGGAAAGTATGCCCAAGGGTGACAACAGCAATTCCTGTGGCATCCTCCTGGAGCCAAAGGATGGGAAGAAATTTTAAAGTTACTGGATACGAACCTTCTATGTCCTTGGACACAACAGGCTTCCAGAATCTTCCATTGGCTACTGGAATGCACTCTCAACTTAGGACTAGATATTCCCACCTGCCTGACTGCATGTGCGGCATGATATGCCTTTTGTGCACTGCAAAGCCCCTCCCTGAACTCTTCCTTTTCCTTCTGCATGGATGGTAGTCCCATCATCAGACCTCGAGCTTCCTTTCTTCTTAGCTTCCTATCTTTCCACATCTCCCCTTTTAATGGGTTTGTTCTCAGTGACTGTCCACTCTGTTTCTTCCTTGCCCTCACAGCTACCACCGTATGAAGCTTCTGTCTCCTTCCCACTGGACTCTGACGTCCTTCTCTCTCCTACCATGAACAACCACAAACATATTACCCAGTGTGTCCCCTGCAGAAATAGCATTAACTGGTATTCTGGTAGAAATGCAGACTGATCAACACACTCAAGACCTCGTGGGTTGGAATATCATGGCTGGGCTCTGCACTCTGGCTCTTGGAATGTCCTGGATCACTGCCATACACCTTAAAGTTTAGGAGTACTATTTGGCCCATATGTTAAAGAGCTATGAAGGCAACAGCCCAACTTTCTGAAACAGAGCCAAGGCCCTCCCATGTGGGTATGCTACTCCCTGCGTGGATCTGTACTTTCAGGTATAACATTCCAACTCTTTCCTTTAACTATCCCATTGTGCTTTTGAGGTACAGGAAGAAGGAGGCCTAAAGAAGAGCAATAGCTTGCCAAGGTCATCTAGCCAGGAACTGATGAACACAATCCCTGGTACCTGGGCTCCTCTCCCTCAGGGTATTGTGGTAGAGGACTTAACTGAGAACCTGGGCGCTGTGCTGGAGGCTGCGGATCTGGCTGGCATCCTTGTGTCTCACCAGGCTGGCTTGGACCCCCAGAGAGAGAGTCTTTCTCCATGTGATGAAGCCCAGGAGGCCTTCCTCACTCAGGAGCTCCAGGCGGCTGGGGATGGAGTTGACTTGGGCAGAAGCTGATGGTACCTGGGAGTAGAGGGCCATCAGGTGGTTGACAGTGATCCCATTCAGGAAAGCAGTGAGTGCCAAGGGGAGAACGAAGGATACCAGCACATTCACCTGTGAAGGTAATTCCGAGTGTTATGGGGGCAGCCACCAAAGGCCTGTGGGTCTGGACATTAGGTTTGCTCTGTGCTAAGAATCTGCATCAGCACAAGTAGGGGATCAAAGGTCTGGAAGGTACAGTTAAGGAAAGTCTCAGAACTGTAGTGCTACAGTGCAAGCCCAAAGTCACAGAGAAGTCATATTTCCCTATGGACAGGAGTCAGTTCTTTACAAGGAAACAGACATCTCTGGATGCTCAACCTCCTTAGACTGCTTTCTTCTCCGCTCTACACACAGGACCCTGAGTGCCCCAGCCTGCTTTGCAGTCTTTATATTCAAACGGTGTCTTCAAATGGCTCCCACTGGCTAGATACCTTCATTTTTAAAACAATACTCTGTGGGCTGGAGAGATGGTTCAGTGGTTAAGAGCACTTGCTGTTCTTGCAAAACACTAGTTTTATTCCCAACTCCCATGCTGAGCAGCTCACAACAGCCTGTAATTCCAGCCTTAGGGAATCTGATGTCCTCTTTTGGCCTCTGCAGGCACCTGCACTCATGTGGACATACCCATATACCCAGACATATACATGTGATTAAAAATAAAGTGAATCTTTTTTTTTTTTTTTTAAATCACAGTGTCTTATCACAGCCTCAGATGTTGGGAATCAGGCCAGAAGTTGCAATAAGTGTTAGCTCTGGGGGACGCAACTCAGTCTACCCAGCAAGGGCAACAGAAGTATTCTGAGCCATGTGGCAAAAGGGAGCCCATGCCAGAGCTGGGTCACCATGAGCCCCAAGTGAAGTGGGGTCGCCTGGACATACCCACAGCAAAGACGGCAGAGGGAGTGACTTGTGGGTACTTTCTCTCTACCCATTCTCTCAGTGATTGTCCTAGAGGCTACATGGGCAGCTCCTGCAGGTTGTACACCTTATTCATATGCTTTTGGGAGGACTACATGAGGAGAAGATGCAGAGAGAGGAAAGGGGGAAAGGCTGCATGGGGTCAGGGGGTAATGCCCTCAGGTGGCCCAGGTTAGGTGCTTCAGTGGGAAGGAAAACTGTGAGAGATCAAGTCTCTGGAGCGAAGTGGGGAAGGAGAGAAGAGAACACTGAGAACCTGCTGTGCCGTATGCCTGGCACTTTCATGGGGTCACATTTAATTATTTCCGTGACACCCATGCCATGTTTTTGGCATCCAGGCAAATCCGAGCATGTGCACAGCACCCACCATCAGACAAGCACTCCTTTCTGCCTCTGCAGGGACAAAGAACAGAAACAGGGCCTTCTGGGAGCCAGCAAACTGGTAATTCTGACTCAGGGTCCCAGTCCTCACCATCCTTGTCCTGAATCCTTCTCTAACTTGAAGTTTCTTCCTGTGTTTCGATCACTCCCAACAGTCCTGACGAGAACCCTTCAGTTTCCTTCCAGTCCCTCCTTCCCAGCTAATGGTTGAACTCTTTTTCTAGAGATAGACATGATGTTTCAAATGCCAAACTCCTTTTAAAGCAAATCCATTACAAACAAATCATTGTTAGGTATTTGGTCTCCTTGTTCCCATTCAAGGAGAACTTGGACTAGATAGGGGTAAGGCAGCCCAGTCGAACATGGTTAAACATGGACACAATCGGCTCTTCCCATGGTTTCTCCTCATTCCTCTTGGGTGAAAAGGAAGGTGGTAAGTGAAGGACTGATGAATAGGTCCTAGACTCCTCCCTCCCTGTCCACCAGACCCAGCTGATACACACAGGACGGTGCAGAGGAAGAGAGGGAGCTTTATGCCAGGCACTGCAACCACGTACTGTGGCAGGAGAATAGGATGGAGAGTAAGAGGTATCAAGATTAACATAAGAGAAACCAGTGGCAGGAAAGGCTGGTGACCCTCACCAACGGCTACACATAAGAAGCAAAGCATGCACTAGAAAAAGCCCATAGATTACACATGTGGGAGAAGGCAGGTGCTATGTAAATGACACGTAAAAGGTCACCCCCACTTTACTCTCCTGGCCAGTGCCCTTGAGCTTCTAACAGTTCCCTCCTCTTCTGCTCTCCGTCCCCATTCCCTTACCTGGATGAAGACCTGGAGCGTGGAGCGGCTCACCAAGCACCGTGCACACACGCGAAGCAGGCTCGGGCTCCCCGTTGGTTCTCTCCACTTCGTGCTTCTGTCCCATGATAACCGCCATGGGCAGGGCAAGACCCAGAGAGGCGACCCAGACCAGTGACAGCAGGCGGCGGGTGCGGCGCGGGGTGAGCAGGCAGCGGGCTCGCAGCGGCTGGCACACGGCCAGGCAACGCTCTGCGCTCAGGCTGGCCACGCTCAGCACCGTGGCGTAGGCGCACAGCTCGCGCACGAAGTAATAGCCACGACAGCCCAAATCGCCGAAGACCCAGGGGTAGTGGGACCATACGAAGTTGTAGAGCTCCATGGGCACGCTGACCACAGTAGCAGCAGGGCTGACAGCGCCAGGCTGAGCACGTGGTAGCGCAGGCGCCCGGGGCGACCTGCCCGCGCCTTCAGCACCACGTGCACGGACAGCGCATTGCCCACCGTGCCAAGCGCGAAGATGAGTGAGTAGAGAGCGGTGAACAGCACCTTGGCCCAGAGGCGAGTGTCCACGCCCAGCCGCGCCTCCAGGCTCAGCCCTGCGCTGGGGCTGGGCCTCGGGGGCCACGGGCTGCTGGTCTCCATCTCTTGTCTCGTGGTGGCCTGAACTCCCTCCCTCTCACTGCCCAGAGCCTGGGCTAGCTGCCCGGTCAGCCAGCACCACCTCCTTTCTGGGAACCTCCAAAACTGGGAGGACACGCCCCTGGAAGGGAGTTCCAGAGCAGAACCAGTCTTCGATCTTTCTTCCATTCGGCTTTATCTAGAAAAGCACGTGTTGGTGGGAAAAGGTGGAGAAGGATATCCTTTGGGGTTCATCTGGATAGCATCACTGGTAAGCCAGTGGGTAAATTTTTAAAAAGCCTTCTGTGCCCCACCCCGTTGTTTTTCAACTTTAAAATACTACCCATGCTGCAGAATTTCTCTGGCGATCAAATGAATTAATTGGGACACATGCTCAAGCTATGGTACAGACAGACAGATAGATGTAGAATTTGAACTTTGCAACATTCCCCGTCTTCATCTGTTTGTTGTCTTTTCTGTGAGCAGTCTGAGGAAGAGACGGCTCAGGGAAGGCTTTGCCAGGCTCCAGCAACTTTGCCAACTTAATTGCTCTCATTAACCTGACTGCCTCTGCTGCAGGAATAACCTCAAGAAGGTGGCCAGTGCATGTACCTTTCTGGTATCACCCTGTCACAGTCCTTTGAGGATGTCACTCAGATCAGAGGGATGAGTGTGTATTAAGCCTATTTAAGAACGTCTTACTGTGTACATTTGTGAGCTCATGAAGAAATGAGACGTCTGGGGCTGGGAGACTTTTAGATACCTATCTTCCATCCAAAGGAGGCCTAGTATCTACTGGGGACAGAATTAGATTGACACCCAGCCCTCCTGATTGTTTTTTCCCACCTCACAGGTTGTATGGCCCAGTGACAATTAGTTTCAACTTCTTCTGAATCCATATCCATATCCACAATGAAACTGAGATGACGTAAGTTTGCTTTCATTCTGCTCCTATACAGGGAGGGTTTAGAGGCTGGGGAATCATAGGGAACAAGCACTCCATGCCTTTATTGAGTAGTTAAGCCAGAGTTGGAGAGATGGACATGCAGGCAGACACAGAGAAGCACATCACTGCAGAGCAGAAACCAAACCCAAAACCTCTCTTTTATCAAGTTTGTCATAGCAACAATGAAAGTAGCTAATACATTGAACTTGCTCAGTTAAAACATAAGCACATCTTGATGGACTATTTACTGTAAATGCCTTTATTACAGAACATTGGCTTAACCCCCACCCCCTGAAGTCGCCAACTAAGCATACTTCTACTACAGGGTCCTTTCTACTAACCCAGATCAAACACTGTGGCTTTCGTAAATATAACCCAGGAAATATTTCTGGGCTTATCTTATGAAAGCCATTCTCTCCAGTCCTCTGTGGGACCCACTATGATGTTGGGTATTGGCTGATTCGTGCATCACTATTTGCTCAAATATGCCTTAAACGGTGTAACTATGTGTCAGTTTGCTACTTTATGATGCCAAAAGTAAATTAAGTCTTGGCCTCATCCTGAGAGGCTGCTGTGCTGGTTATGATGTAAGACATAATAACAGATCCTCCCTGGCACATTCTGAGCATGTAATAAGGGCACTGGATGTAAGAACTCTCTTGAAGTTGCCCCTGTTGTGGCCTGTGACCTCCCTGACTCTTCACCTGGAAAAACCCTGTCTAGTCCCAAGAAAGCTTGTGGGGAGTTATATGTAAAAAGATCATGTGACTCTCAGAATGACTTCAGTGATGTCATCCCCAAATGCAGACCTTTCCCCTCAACAGTCAGAAGAAGAAGAAATCATTCTGGGATGTTGGAGAGGCCTTGGCCTTGGCAGGGGGCAAGTATGAGAAGGGTGAAATCATGGCAGAAAATGCTCTGAGTGCTTGCGTGTGACTCCCAGATATGGCTGCCAGAGGAAGGGGGGCATCCTGCGTGTCCTTGACAGCTGGGAGCTGCAAGGGACATCTATCCAGGTCTCAGTCTGCTATCCTAAAAAGTTAGAGCCTTCTGCAACTAGTGATGTTCAAAATAAAACCGAGCTTTTAGGGCTGAGGACACAGACATGAGGTATCCCAATGGTGGTGGGGATGGCAAGACTCGGACTCACAGAACAGCCCTCAGTGGCACAGTCTAAGTGTCACATGAGAGGAGCTTTTGCCTGGCAAACATGAGGACTCAAATTCATTCCAAGGGAGAGAGCCAGACGTGATACACATGCTTGAAACCCCAGGGGTATGGAGATGGAGGCTTAAGGGTCCTCAGGCTTCCAGCTAGCTGGCCTAGTCTACACTGTGAGCTTCAAGCAGAGAGAGACCTTCTTTTCAAAAAAAAAAAATGGTGATGGTGCCTGGAATGACACTGTGACACTGAAAATTTTCTTCTGGCTCATACACATGCATACATGTGTACCCAATACATGTGTACACACATGCATATATGTTGTGTATCCCATACTCGTGCTCTCTCTCTCCCTCCCTACGCTCCCTCTCTGCAGTTACACTATGGTACCCCTGATATTAATCTCAAAGCTGCAATAAAGATCAGGAATTGTCGCTATTTCCCAGGGATCACATTGTACTAGGACTATATTGAGACCTTTTTGAGCATGGCCTCAAGTCTCCCCATAACCTCGTGAAGGACTTTTTTTTTGCAGGGTTTCATGAAGTTGCCAGGACTGGCCTTGAGCTCACCACAACTCAGGCCAGCTTTGAACTTGTGATTCTCCTGCCTTGGTTTCTTGGTTGCCTGTACACTGTATTCCACTGTATATGTATGGAAGATCTGTTTTTAATCTCTGTTTTCCCAAATGGGAAATAAAAGGCTGTTGGAGGTGAAGTGAGTCCTCCCCACCCCAAGTCCTGACAGCTTCTAGGGTGGCAGAGTTGGACAAGAGCTGCATGGTTCTGGCTGTAGATTCACTCCAATGCTGAACTTCCGCTGAGCTGAGCCCATGCTCATCGGTGGTCACTTCCCCATTCTTGGCATACTATCTAACTGTAGCTGTACCCAACTACTGCTACTCAATTCAATCCTGGCAACTGCGGCAGTGTTCCTCACAACCCACCCCAATGTTCTGGCTTCCCAAATGAAACACACACACACACACACACACACACACACACACATGCAGCCTTTATATTTATATATGCCTTAAATAGCTCAATGGCTGGACCACTTCCTAACCTCCATGTGGCTAATCCATCCTCCAATATTCCCAAGTTATGACTTACTAAAATCTATATTCCATCTTTGCTGCCCTAGACCTAGATGTGTAGCCCTCTCGGGCTGAGATCTCCTGACTCCTACATGGCGGCTATATTCTCTGTCCTGCAACTCTCAGGAGTGGCGTCTAGGTTCCTTCTCCCAGCACGGGATCTCTCTCCCTTCTTCTTTCTGTTCCTAGCCTGGAAATCCTAAAAGTCCCATCTCTGTCTGCCCTGCCCAACCATTGGCTGTCGGCATCTTTATTTACCAATTAGAACCAACTGTGGGCAGGGTCTCTCAGTGTCTTACATGTAAGACTACTGCAAACAGGTTTTGGGGGAACATAATTAGCAGAATACAAGCAGCATTAGAACAAACCTACAACATCTACCAGTGCACACTCCCAGCTGTCTGATTCAGCAATGAGACATGTGTCACCACAAACTCTTGTCTCTTTTAGCAAGTTGCCAATGTGTGTGAAAACCCCTGGGATAGGCTTGGAGCTCCAGGGACAATGGTCAAGATGCAGCCCACTCTGCCTTCCTCACAGTCTGGAAGTGTGCCTAACGTCCGAATGCACATGTTACATGTGCTGGTCCTCTCATCAGACTGTAGCCCCAGTCCTGAACCTGACAGGTACAATCTTATCACCTGTCAGTCATGAGGTTCTTAAAATAACTTGACAGGGCAAATTAAAAATAGTAAGAGGAGTGGTGACCCAGATTGGTGGAAGTGTCCTAGGGAGTTGGCATTTTTTTCTCTTGCACTTGAGGGCCTTTCAGGACATTCAAATGTGGACACTAGTCCATGTCATAGTGGTGGGGTGTCTCTGAACTGTGCACACCCATCCTCCCCAGGGTAAGGAAGGCCCAGGGTGTCTCTGCTGAGTGATTAATATCAGAGCTCGGTGGGTAGGGACAGAGAGGCCCAGGGTAGAACCCCGGCCTGACTTTATAGATCCAGTCCCTGTACAACCAGCCTAAGGGCACTGTCTCTGAAGTCACCTGTCCTGCTTTACCACATTCTGCTTTATCACCTAAGGCCAGTTCTGCAAGCTCTTGTTTTCTGTGTGTAATCTTTCAGGGGTGCTGTAAGAATCACACGCTGTCATAACCAAGGGGCAGAGCTAAAGATGGTAGGGGATGTCATAGACTCTGCGGCTGCGGGAACATGAGGAAGTGGGTACACACAGAGGAAGCTGAGGCAGGCTGCCGCTTCTGCCACCCACTGTCCTTTGCTGACTCTTCTTCTGTCTTGGGTGTAAGAGTGCAATAGCTATGTCATACCTGAAAGTCAGACTTCTACACTGGGCCCCCACTTCTTCTCACTCTTATATTCTTTCTTTCCCTTTATCTCTGATATTTCAATGGTCTTAGAAAGGTTAATATAGATGTCCTACTTATGGCTGGGCACTTATCAGTCATCCATTCTTGTTATCCTGACCAGTTATGAGTCTGTATTTACCACTGCCCACTGCAAATGAAGCATCTCTGTCCAAAGCTGAGTATAAGAATGTAATTTGGGGGGCTTGTGAGATGGCTCAGTGGTTAAGAGCATCGACTGCTCTTCAGGAGGTCATGAGTGCAAATCCCAGCAACCACATGGTGGCTCTCAACCATCTGTAATGAGATCTGATATGCCCTCATATGGGTGTCTGAAGACAGCTACAGTGTACTTTGGATTGGAGCAAGTCGGACCCTGGTGTGAGCAGGGGTAGAGCGAGCCAGGCTGGAGAAAGAGAGAGAAGGGGGGGGAGAAAAGAATGTAATTATTTAGAAAGCTATTTGACAGAAATAATGTGTCTATTTAACAAGCCAGCAGTGATAGCTTTTCCTCCTGGGGCCTATGACCTCCCTAGTCACTGGCTTTTGACTAGGCTTACAAGACCAGATGTGAATTTCTTCCTATAGAGTTGTCTTCATGTCCTAGCAGAAAGCAGTTGGTTACCTCCATAACAGTCGTGCCACTATACATCAATGACCAACATAGCGATAGGCACAGAGTCCACAGCCATGTACAACATATTGATGACATTTTCCTCCCAGCATCCTACATGACACTGTCTTCACTACGAGGGCTACACAGCAGTGAGGAAGCTCCCAGCTCAACTCCAGGTTGATTCCCCTATGTCCTTAGACCACAGCGTGTAGTGTCCTCAGCGATAGATCTTGCGATCTAGTTCCGTGGACAACCAACACTTTGCAGACTTGTTCATCTCCAGCTTCCTTCATCCACCAGCATGCTCAGTGTCAAGCCCCTTTCCTAGGCCCTGCTATGCACATACACTCCCTCTCCTGTTCCCCTGACCTCAGCTTTGCCCAGAAGCCGTCTTTGTAAGCCTCCCTCTATGCAACCTCAAGCTACCTGAGCCTAAGAGAATCCAGGATTTGTGGAAATACAAGAATCTGCTTAAGGGCTGTCCCTTAAGTCACCTGGCCTGCTTTGTCACTTCCCACTTCTTGACCCAAGGCCAGCTCCTATTTTCTTTGTGTAACATTAGAGGTGTACTGGCAAACCACACACAATCGTGTAGCCTCCATGCTCAGTAGAGTTCCCAAGGTGTATAAAACCATTGCGAAACCAGAGTTATCGAAAGATGCCTGGAGCTAAGTAGCGTAGTGGTAATGGAGGGTGTAGGGAAAGGGGACAGAACTCAGTGTGCTACATAGCCACACGGGAAATACAGTCCTCCTGCTGATCCCTGCTCTCTTGACCCCAACAGGCCTGTGATAGTACATAACACAGAGGAAAACTCATAGAGTAATCCATGGACAGTGTGGATTACTCTTACTTTGTTGTGTGATCTCTTGTGTGTATGGTTGTGTGTGTGTGTGTGTGTGTGTGTGTGTGATAGTACATGCTTGCCACAGCATGGAAGTCCTGTAGGCATTAGTCTAGATGCCAAGAAGATTCTGGGGAGTCTCCTGTCCCCACCTCCTATTTCTTGTAGGTACACCAGGATTATAGATGCCCATGATGGCACCAACTTTATGTGGGCTCTAGAGATTTGAACTCAGGTCCTCATACTTGCACCTGTGCTGGATAGTTTATGTCAATTTGACACAAGCTTAAGTCGTCTGAGAAGAGGGAACCTCAATTAAGAAAATGTCTCCATAAGATCAAGTTGTAGGCAAGCTTGTAGGGCGTTTATTTAATTAGTGATTGATGTGGGAGGGACAGCCCATTGTGGGTGGTGCCATCCCTGGGCTAGTTGTCCTGGGTTCTATAAGAAAGCAGGCTGAGCAAGCCAGGGAAGCAAGCCTGTATCCTCCATGGGCTCTGTATCAGCTCTTGTCTTCAGGTTCTTTTCCTCCCCAGTTTGCTTTTGGTCATGGTATTTTATCACAGCAATAGAAACCTCAACTAAGACACACAATTTTGCACACTGAGCCATCTCCTGGGCTGTGGATTTTTGTCACTTTAAAGCGTTATTTCTTGCTTTCAACCAGGAAGGGGTTCAAGTGGTAGTCTCTCTACCAACACTTCCTCTGAGCAAATTCCCTCTGTGGATCCTCTGTGGGTTTGAATCCAGATTCTGTCCTAGGACTTCTCAGCTTTGGAAGTTACTCAGTCTCTGGGTCTTACTCCTGAGAGAGACTTCAAAGGCAGGGGTAAATATAGTGGATTTAAAGTGTCCTGCTGAGTCAGCTGGCCTCATGCCCCTTCCCTTGTAGCCTGCAAAAACTGGACAGAAACTGGCATTTTCTGGTATCTTTGCGTCTTCCTTGTGGTGTTTGTCAGCCAGTCCCCAGGTGGGAAAGGATTTGCAATTCAACACCCCGCTCTTTGCTGGGGCCTTGTGACTTGGCCCAGGCTCAGTAAAGGGAAGCAGCTTTGCCTACTCCAGTGTCACTAGGCCTGGCCTCCAGCTCCTGAGCTGGTGTCCCCAAGGGTCATTTCTCTCCAGACACTGAATGAAGAGGTGGCTAGACAGTGCAGGTCCAGCTATGGCAGAGCAGGATCGTGTCTGCAGCTCCAAGTGGGAGGCATCACGGGACAAGAGTTCCCTGGATTCGGCGTGGTCATGGGTAAGACTGCATGTGGCTGTGTGTAGACTCAGCTTCTGCTCACAGCCCCAGCTGTGTGGTCTGTACCCAGAGGCTCCATTCAGGAGGGTCCTGCCTTCACAGTATCCAGCTGTGTGCCCTGCAAGCTCCCATCTTAGGGCTCTCAGGGAGGTTTGTTTATAGGTTGTTGTATTCCAGACTTAAAGCATGGTTTCTTTGCCCTGGGTGGAAAAATGCTTGGTGTATGCCTGAGCCTGGGTGTTTTCAAGAAAGGCAGAGGCATGAGAATGATTCGAGTCTACTGTGGTCATTTCCAGCACTGTGTATGACATGGGACTCCTTGGACTCTGAATCTTTCAGCTCTTCCGTACTTTATCAGACCTCATTCAACATCCGGGAAAGGGAGAGGTTGTTTAGACATAGCTATGTTCACTGAAGACCCCAAAACCCAAAGTGGAGGGGGCTGTGATCACCCCAAGTGGCAGTGAGTGTTGAGGATAGAACCTGGGTTAAAATCCAAACCTCATTGTCCCTGGAAAGACCAGTGGGGTTGGGTGCAGTGCAGACATTATGCCCCAGACCTAAGTGATACCTCTGGATACTCCCATGATACTCTGTTGGGATCCCAGATACAGGGCCTAGACTAGCCGTAGGGAAGGCTTTGGGAATAGAGAACACCTGTTATTCTGCACCTGCAGGAAGAAGCCTCCTGGCTGCTGGTGTCCCAGAGCACCTGTCACCTGTCAGTTTCCTCAGGCAGGTGGTTCATTGGGGGCTGCTCTGGAGGATAGGGTGCAATGTAGTCAGGGAGCTGAGGAGAGAGAAGGTCCTGGATTCTGCTCCTGCTCCTGACCCATAAATCACTTAGTCCTGAGGGCAGATATTTCGTGAAAGGACGCATGCTTGTGGAGCTGTTTCCACAAGCCTAGCCCTCGGGACAGGAGTGGCACCCCACCTCAGGAATGCCACTCTGACCGTCAATGAGCTGTTTTTGTGGTTAGTCTGGAGTTAAAAGTTTTCTCCTTTCAGTTCAGGAATGGCACTTAAAATGTAGCACACATCCTGGCCTATATCAGTTGAGATGCAAACTCACTCCTCCTTTGTGGGGAGCACTGGATGCCCACCAGATACATGGGTGTCCACCATAATGACGGACACACTGTAGATCTGAGATTCAGGCCTTGTTGTCATGTTGTTGTCTTGTCCAGCCCAGGTAGCAGGCATCTGAGGAAGCTGACTGTTAAACTGGGACTTGCCTATGGCAACTGAGTGGGGGTGTGGATTGAAGATTATGGTGGGAAGCCAGGACCTCTGGGGTATGGTGAAGAGTCTGTCTACCCTCCAGTCCATGCCCATTGGATTTGAGGAAGCTCTGGTTGAATATCTGTGTTCTGCTTGTGTGTGTGTGTGTATGTGTCTGTGTGTCTGTGTCTATGTCTCTGTGTATGCGTGTCTGTGTCTGTCTCTGTGTGTATGCATCTGTGTTTATGTCTATGTGTGTGTGTGTCTGTGTCTATGTCTCTGTGTGTGTATCTGTGTCTATGTCTCTGTGTGTATGTCTGTGTCTATGTCTCTGTGTGTGTATCTGTGTCTATGTCTCTGTGTGTATGTGTCTCTGTTTATGTCTCTCTCTGGGTGTGTCTGCGTCTATGTCTCTCTGTGTGTATCTGTCTATCTGTCTGTCTGTCTGTTTCTCTGTGTTCATGTGTGTATCTGTCTGTGTGTGTGTCTGTGTCTATGTCTCTGTGTGTGTGTCTGTCTATGTCTCTGTGTGTGTGTGTCTGTGTCTATGTCTCTCTGTGTATGTGTCTGTCTATGTCTGTGTGTGTGTGTGTCTGTGTCTATGTGTCTCTGCGTGTGTGTCTGTGTCTATGTCTCTGTGTGTGTGTCTGTGTCTATGTCTCTGTGTATGTGTGTGTGTGTGTGTGTGTGTCTGTGTGTGTTAGGTCAGAGGACAACCTCAAGTGTTATTTCTCAGGTGTTATCTACCTTGTTTTTTGAGACAGGTTGTCTCCTTGATCTGGGACTTGCCATGTAGGCTAGGCTCACTAACCAACAAAGCCCACTGCTCTGTGTCTCCGCCTCCCCAGCTGTGAATACAAGCATGCCGCCACTGCACCCAGGGTTTTCCACATGGGTTTCACATGGGGGCTCAAAGTCAGGTCCTCATGTCTGCAAGGCAAGCACCTTATTGATTAGGCTACCTTCCAGCCCCCTGCTTCTGTTTGGAATGTGGTCAGTGTAGATTGTGCAGGGTGTGAGCAAAAGCCCAGAGCACTGTAAGCAGAGGCCGAGCTTCCATCTTTGATGGCTTTTTATAATCACGGGACAAAGGGGTTTGAAATCCACCCTTTGTCCCCCTTTATTCTGTCACTTTCCCCACTGTCTCATGTTCTAGATAAATGTTCATTCGCTGAGGAAGCTCAGCAGGCAGAGTGTGTGACAGGTCTGTCCCCTGTGCCAGCATAGCCTGGCTTCTCTTACTGTTCTCAGAGCAAAATAGGCTATGGGGAGAAGGGGGAACAGACAATGAGAGGTGATAGAGTCCTGGATGTTGCTGGAGACACACTGCTACTGGTTCCCTGCAAGGGGGGTTGATTCTAAGGTTGGACTTTGTAGGGTTTTGGGACATTGGCTCAGCCTTCTGAAAGAATCTGACCCTCTGTATGAGAGTATCCAATGCCTTTCTCTGTTGGTGGGGGTTGGATCAGGATCTGGATCAGGATCTGACACTGAATCTTGGGAGACAAGGGAGTGCCCAGGCTATGACTTTAGCAAGGCAGAAGAACTGGGACCAAGCCCAGACAATGGAGCAAAAGCCAAGATGGACCTGTGAGATCAGGGATGCTTCAGGGATGGCTTCAGAGGATCTGGTAAACAGACAAGAGAGGCAGGAGCTATAGCTGCCCTGGCTCGGGGCCCAGGTTCAGCTGCCTGGCTTCTGGGAAGAGTAAAAGCAGCTCAGCCACCATGGGGCTGGGGAAAGGGCAGCTGGCAGAGACGCAACTCCTGGAGGCACCTGCTCAGCTGGCACCACCTACTTGCAGGGCTGGCCACAGACACTCACAGAGTCTCTGGGCTCTGTTTCAGGCCCATAGGTATTTCTGGGTCCTGAGTGTGTTCAGAGCCCAGCAGGGTAGGGAGATGCTAAGCCTGGTCCCTAAAGGAGGTCAGACCAACTGTGGGTGGGCAGATTGCAGTCTGCCAGCCCCGGAGTTCCTGAGGCCCAGCTCAGGAGTGACCACGCTGAGCAAGGCCAAGAAGGAGCCTGTGAGAAGCTGGCCTAAGAGCCAGGCAGAAGAGGAGTAGGATTTCAATAAACAGCAAACAGGGATAGAGCCCACTTGTCTGGGAGGTGAGCTTGAGAGTACAGGGTGTTCCTACCCCAAGCTGCCTGCTCTCAGGGAGTCTTTTTTTTTCTTCTTTCTTTCTAGTTGGGACGTGCCCTGTGACATTCATCTTGGCTGGGCACTCAGCCTCTGAAAGACAGCAGGCAGTCATGGGCCAAATATGAGACCCAGAAGGCCAAAGTGGAGGAGCCAGAAGGCCTGGGTTCATATGCCAGTTTAGCTTGCTAGAGCCTTAGTTTCCCCATTGGAAAGCAACGCTTCTAATATCTAATGAAAAAAAGAGTCAACCAGGCTCCATAGACAGCAACTGTCCTTAACACTGTCATTGAACCTGGGAAGGATGCCCTGTGGCTACGGGTCATAAATGTAATAGTGACAAGTAATCAAATTGTGGGCTGGGGAAGTGGGACTTAGTAGTTAAGAGCACTTACTGCTCTTGCAGAGGAGTTGGGTTCAATTCCCAGCACCCACATGGTGATTTACAACCATCCATCTGTGACTCCAGTTCCAGGGCATCCAATGTCCTCTTCTGAACTGCTTGGTCACCAAACACGCATGTGATGCATATATGTAACATGCAACCCATATATCACACGTAAAATAAAATTAATAAATCTGAACTTTAAGAAATTTAAAAATGAGGACTGGGCATAGAGCTCAATTAATATTTGCTGAGCATGAACAAAACCCTGGGTTTAACCCCGAGCAGTGCATACAGCAAGGCATAGTGGTGCGTGTATATAATTCCAGGACTCAGGAGGGAGAGAGAAAAGAATCAAGAGTTGAAGGTCACCATTGATTATACAGCTAGCTGAGAGTCCGACTGTGATACATGAGATTTTTTTTCTCTTTCTCTCATATGTGTGTGTGTATTATATCTTTTTCTATATTATAAAATATAATATATAACTATATAAAATTTTCTCTGTATTATTATATATATTCTATAATTTATAAAAGTACATGTATCCACTTAGATGTTGGACCTCCAGTGCACTTTTAAGACATGCACACATGAAGCCATGTGTCTTTTTATCTATCCTGAGTGCAGGCTGCATCCAGACCAGACATTTAGTCAGCCCAGCCACTCCTCAGCTCTGTGAATGAACTCCTTCCATCCTGGACACTCCTTGGCTGGGGCCATGTCCTTTTCTTCAGAGGTATTAGCTAGATCTCCTTGAAGGTGACTCCTCAGGACCTCAGGATCCCAGGCCCAACCCACTATTTCAGATCTAGGCTATGCTAGGGATTGTAAAAAGATACATACAGAACATGTTTGTCTCTAGAATATTGCCTCCACCTTCCAGATATCTAGACAGAGGCTGGAGGATGATTTCTTGGATTACTGTCTTCAGGGATCTCTGGCAGTCAGGGACAAGGTCTGTCTATGCCCTGTGCAGGCTGAGCAGCTGTGTTCACTGTTCACCTGGTTCAAGAGCTTTTGCACTTGGGCGGGCGTGTTGGGGGAGGGCCAGAGAGAAAAACTGCAGGAAGTGATGTCCAGAGAGGTGGGAAGGGGAGGAGTGTCTGGCAACAGCATTTTACATGGCTCCTGTATCTAGGGCCCAACTTGGCCAGGATCAGGTGAGCATGAGAGTCTTGAGCTCCCTCTGCAGGTGGCACCCTGACATCACATGCAGAAACCCAGCCATCTTCTAACACAGTGGCTTGCTCTCAACCTTCCTAACGCTGAGCTGAGACCCTTTAGGACAGTTCCTCATGTTGAGGTGACCCCCAACCATAAAATTATTTTCATTGCTACTTCATAACTGTAATTTGCTACTTTTATGAATTGTAATGTAAATATGTGTGTTTTCTGATGTCCTTAGGCAACCCACGTGAAAGGGTCATTCAACCCACAAAGGGGTCCTGATACACAGGCTGAGAACTGCTGCTCTAACCGGACCCCTAATGGGACCTACTAATGAGGAGTTAGAATGAACACAGCGCAGGAGTGTTCTGAATAGTTGGGTTTTTTTTTTTCCCAAGTTGACACAAACTATAGTCATCCAGGAAGAAGGAATGTCAGTTGAGAAGTTGCCTCCCTCAGACTGACCCTTGAGCAAATATGTGGGGGCATTTTATAAATTAAGGATTGGTGTGGGAGGGTCCAACCCACTGTGGGTGATGTCACCCCTGGGCAGGTAGTCCTGTGTTATGTAAGCAAGTAGCCTGAGCAAGCCGTGAGAAGCAAGCAGTACGCAGCACTCTTCCACGGCCTCTTCTTCAGTTCTGCCCCCAAGTTCCTGCATTGAATACCTACCCTGACTTCCCTCCGTGATGGCGTACAACTGTGAGCTGAAATGAACTCCTTCCTCCCCGAGTTGCTTTTGGTCATGATGTTTATCACAGAACACAGTAAAGTAACCTAGCTAGAAATCCCACTAGAGTGAGGAAGTCAGTCCTAGGAATGAGCAGCCAGGGCAGTCTGATGGTCCATGGAGCATATTCAGTGTTTTGTATGGACACAGCATTGATCCATTCTTCCCTGAAATTCTCCATGACCCTGCACATCCCTGAGGGTTTAGTTCAAATATTGGCACCTCCATAACCTTACAACCCATGGTGGACCTCCTGTCTTCTTTAAAGTATGTACCTAGATTTTCTTTGCTTCATAGTTGTTGGGTTTCTGATATAAATAGATTTTTGTATTGCTTTGTGGAGTTGGGTTACTGGAGACAAGCCCTTAGACACTGCTTTTAAGTGAGCTTGTGTTTCTGTCCTTCTCAGTCTGTGGCATTCCAGTCCCCAGCCTTTCCTCCAGCAAGTTGAGATGTCACAACTTTTGATGTCTAATTGTTTCCTCTAGGCTAGTGGTTCTCAACCTTCCTAATGCTGTTGGGGTGACCCCCAACCATAAAATTATTTTCATAACTGGAATTCTGATACTGTTATGAACTGTAACAGAAATATCACTGTTTTTTCCAGTGGTCTTAGGTGAGCCCTGTGAGGGGGTCATGACCCACAGGTTGAGAACCACTGCTCTAGGCAGAGACCACAGGGCACCCAGGCTTTGGGGCCCATAGTCCCTGGATTGAAATACTAGCTCTGCTGCCTCTAAACAAAGCTACTGTCCTTGACACAACTGCTTCGGGGTTCCTAGGGTCTTGGGTATTTTAATCTTTCAAACTGGGGCATGGTGATGTATGTCTATAATCCCAACACTTGGGAAGCTGGAACAGAAGAATCATGAGTTTAGGGCTAGCCCAGTTTACATATGGAGGTCTTGTCTCCAAAACAAAGCAAAAAACAAAACAAAAGCATGGTGCTTAGGAATCTGCTTTCTGCGTCATAGGGCGAAGGGCATATGGGGTGAGGTTGGTGAGGAATCTGATTGTTACTATTTTGTCTTAGAAAAGGATGGGTTTTTTTAAAGATTGTAGAAAAAACTTCTCGTGAAAAAAATGTATCAGAAGAAGCTGAGAGGAGATTATGAACTAGTGGAAAGTTCCACAAGACCTGCAAAGCTTGTGAGGTCAGGCTCACGCCGACCTCAGTGGTGACCCTGGGTCCCCGCCAGTCGCTGGAGCTTCAACCTCCAACACTTGCTAGTGCCAAGAATGATGCTGACGTGGGCAAGAGTGTCTGCTGGAGCAAGGGCCAGGCATTGACGGCTCTCCAACCTTTTTTTTTCCTCTTTTTTTTTTTTTTTCAAAAAGGACCAGAGTGACTCAGAGTTGGATAGTTGTGGGGATGTGCCAAGGTTTTCAGTACTGCACCATGAAAGAAGAAAATAAGACAAAGTTGTGAGTGTATTTATTAATGTGATTCTGCCCCCACTAGATTTCTTGGGACAAGTCAGTATTTGTTATGAGAAGATGTACTTTCCATTATGGGAGATGCTGTGGCTTGGGTAAGAAGGGTCCCACACAGGTTGATGTATTGAATGCTTGGTCTTCAGCTGCTAGTAATACTTGGGGATTGTGCTTGCTTGTGATTATGTCAACTTGACACAAGCTAGAGTTATCAGAGAGGAGGGAACTCAAAATTGAGAAAATGACTTCATAAGATCCAGCTATAGTCAAGCCTGCAGGGCTTTTTTTAAACTAGTGACTGATGAGAGAGGGCCTGGGTGGTGCGTCTCTGGGCTGATGGTCCTGGGTTCCACGGAAAAAGCAGGCTGAACAAACCATGGGGTGAAAGCCAGTAAGCAGCATACCTCTATGGCCTCAGCATCAGCTCCTGCCTCCAGGTTCCTACCCTGTTTGAGTTCCTGTCCTGACTTCCTTCAGTGATGGACTACAGTATGGAAGTGTGAGCCAAATAAACCCTTTCCCTTCCCAACTTGCTTTTGATCATGGTGTTTCATCACAGCAATAGAAACTCTAACAAGGGCAGGAATATTCTGGACACCTAAGGAGACAGGGCCTAGCTGGGAGAGAAGTGGGTCACTGGTATTGTGCATCTGAAGGCTGCCTGGTCCCTGGTCCCTGGTCCCTGGTCTCTTCCTTGCTCTCTGTTTCCTGTCAGCCATAAGAAAATAACACCTGTTGCTACTTGCTCCTCCTGTCATGATACAATGTTCTGCCCAGGTACAAGAAGCCAAGTGACCGTGGGTTGAACCCTCTGAAAGTGTGAGCCACTCTGAAGAATTCCTCCCTTTACGCTGTTAGGTCTGGTGCTCTATCTCAGTGAGGAGAAAAGTAAATGAATCTAGGAGGATATAATCCCTTTCCTTTGTGAAATTATCACACTGGATGGGTCCTTCCTCTCTCTATCCTTCCATCTATCCCTCCTCTCCCTCTCTCCCTCCTTCCCTCTCTTCCTTCCCCTACCCTTAGGATTAAAAGTGGATAGTTTCATGTCTGAAGTAAAACTAATAGATGATTACTTTTCAGCAGGAAACTGAAAAGAGCCAGGAAGAGAGATGGCTCAGTTGGTAGCATGCTGTCTAGCAAGCATGAGTATGACTCTCCAGTATCCACACACACAAAGTCCAACCCACCTTTAGTCCCAGCACTCAGGAGGTAGAGGTAGGATGTTTATGAGTTCTAGCCCAGGCTAGCCTATATGGTGAGTTTTTGGCCAGGCCAAGACTACATAGTGAGACCCTGTCTCCCAAAACAAAGAAAAACGAAACGACTAGAAAGCGAAATAAACAAAAATCCAAAAAGCCCAACATGGCAGTGCATGCCTATGATCCCAGTGCTGGAGAGGTAGAGACCAGCACAGCCCTGGAGTTTGCTGGCTAGCCAGCCCAGCTGAGTCACTGAGCTACAGGTTCAGCGAGAGAAGCTGTGTGAAACATAGAAGGTGGCAGTGATTGAGAAAGGCACCATCACTGACCTCTGGTCCCCGCATAGATGTGCCCTTCCCCCTCCCGGAGCTTCCATAAGTGAGAAAGGAGCAAATATGCAAACTGTTGAGTAAACCCAAAGAGTGAGGAGAGAGTGAGCGAGCACGTTATGGTTCCTTCTGTCTGTCTACTTGCTCTGGTTGGTTTCTTGTCAGGTGGCAGCTTGCAATGGACGCTTTTATAAGGGAGGTCACAGCAGAGCTGCCCAGTTGAGATTCTACAGTGTACAGCGAGGGGCACTGGTGGAGGTGACAAGAGAGGCTGAGAGCCAAACTACACGTGTGTCATCAGGCTTTCTGGGCCTGAGACTGGGGCTGCTGGGACCCTCTGGGAAATGGGAAACTTGTTGGGAAAAGGGAAATCTGTGTATGCAGAGAAGTCCTTCATGTCACTGTCCCCAGAGAGGCCCTGTGTGCTGGAGTGGCTTAAGAAGGTGAGACTGACTGTTCTTCAGTGTCTGCTCTCCCATCGTAGAGCCTTACTATAAATGAATTACAGACGAATATCTACAGATCTCCTTCTCCCTCCTTCTTCCTCCCTTACCCTCTCCCCTCCTCTCTCTAACCACCCCCATCTCCCTCTCTCTACCCTCTCTGTGTGTATGGATACACATGAATATAGAGCCACTGCCGATGCAGGGCTGATGAACTTGGCTGATCTCCTCAGCCTCCGCCCGTATCGACCCCGCCGTTCCTGTGCAATCTCCCTCCATGGTCACCCACGAGTCCCACTCAACATACGTTGCAATTCCCAGAAGAGTTCACATCCTGGAGGCCTCTCCTCATGTCTTGCACTCTGGAGTCATGCTGCCATTCTTTTTGACATGGAGAAGCAGACTCCAGCCTTCAAATGAAAGTCTCCCTTCACAGCTGTAGCTGTGGTTCCCTGCCCTGTTAGACTTCTCGGGCCTCGCCTGTTTTTTATTTACCTCACCTCCTCCCTTCTCATCAAGGGCAGCCCTTTATAGGAATGATCTAGGGCAGTGGTTCTCAACCTTCCTAATACTGTGACCTCAGGCTGTGGCAACCCCTAACCATAAAATTATTTTTGTTGCTACTTTATACCTGTAATTTTGCTACTGCTATGAATCATAATGTAAATATCTGTGTTTTCTGATGATCTAGGTGACCTATGTGAAAGGGTCTCTTGGTTCCCAAAGAGGTCTCGACCTGCAGGTTAGAGCCACTATATCACAAGATTCTAAGGCTAGGTCTTGCTGAGAGAACTTATTCCTTCTTCAATGAGGAGTGGCCATCATTAACAAATGGAATATGAATCAATACCAAAAACATCTTCAGTTAACAATAAGAGTTTTATTGAACTTCTTAAATGAATTCTCTTCATCTAAGAATGAAGTGTTTTAAACCAGTTTAAAATGAAAGGGGTGGGGGAAGGGAGACTTGGCTAGTCCAAGCTTTTACCTGATTTGACCTAAGCAGAAACCAAGTTTATTAATAGCCATTTGATAGACACTTTGCAGTAGCTGGTGAAGTCAGATGGGCTCCAGTGTCTAGCTTTTGCCCAGTTAGAAATGCCCATGGCGTCAGTACACGGAGAGAGAGAACGTGAGTCAACGTGAATGTAAGCCATCCATTTGGGAAACAGCGTTTTACAGACATGAGTTCTTCTTGGTTTTTCAGTAATCCAAAGTCCTTTAAAGTGATGTATCTGGTTTATTATTGTGTACTGTGTAAACCATGTCTGCCATGTTCCATATTTTGTTCGTTCCCTGCCTAAGAATCCTACCGTGGGGCCAGGCAAAATGGCTTCGTGCATAGAGGCACTTGCTGCTAAGCTTGATGATCTGAATTCATTTCCCTAGGCTCGTGTGGTAGAAGGGGAGACCTGACTCCTGAAAGTTGTCCTCTGACCTCAGCCCCTAACATGCACCATGTAACAGTATATAAAAATGTAAAACACACACACACACACACACACACACACACACACACGCACACACACACACACACACACACAGGCACATACACACACACACACACACACACACACACACATCCTACAGTGACAATTAGTTTCAGATCAGATAGATCACACACAGAGGACCTGAGAGAGTTTTATTAGCATCCCATCTCTGTGTGTGCATGTGTCTGTCTCTCTCTTAGCTGTCTCATCCCGGCAGCCATGTTGTGTTTCTATGGAAGGTCATCTATTTCCAAAGCTTCTGCTCTCTCCACTAGAGATGCTGCCTTCCTGTTTCTCTTTGCCTGTGAAGGATGGGACCTGACTTTCATGTACTCTAGTTTTCCAGCCTGAATTAGAGATCTAATGTCACTGACGTGATGGTCATTTTCCCACTGGCCCTAGCAGGAATCTTCTTAGGGATGATGGCTACATGGGGTGTGCACACGAGGAGCAGCAAGAGTGACTTTTCAGGGATCCCGTTTCTGGAAATTTCCATGGGAAAGAAGACTTGATGGGGTATTAGAGTCTCGAGTGTTGACTATGGATGTGGCCTGCTTGGTCATCATGCTTTATACGTAGAGCTGGACTCTGTCACCCAGCCTAATGGGCATCTTCCACTCATGTCAGCCCTGGATAGTCAGGATCGCTCACAGAACAGCCAGATGATGTTGAATATGAATGTATAGGCCTGAGCTGCAGGCAACTCCGTCTTCTTACAGCTCTGGTAGTGACCCCTGGCTGGGACTGAAAAAGTTCATTCTAATTACACCAGAGTTCCTGTGAGAAATGAAGTCTGATTTTCTGTAATGTCAGGATTACATTCTGTGTTTCAACTTGCTGGTGCTTCCAAGAACCAGTGGTGTATGTCTTCGTGTGTGTGAAAGAAAGATAGAGAAAGAGACAGAGAGATAGAGATAGACAGACAGAGAGACAGAGGCACACACACAGAGAAAAAGGAAGGGAGGGGTGAATTGGCTATTGGGGGTCAGTGGAATGGCTCAGTAGATAAAGACCCTTGCCACTAGCCTGGCGATCTCAGCTCAGTGTCTGAACAGGCCCCTGCAGGTTGCACTCTGCCTCTACATGTGTACTGTGGCACGTGCACACGCATAACAAGTAAGTAAAAAACTGTCATAAAATATGTTTTAATTTTATTTGGATTATTTCATGTGTATGGGTGTTTTTGCCTTCATGTTTGTCTATGTACTATGTGAATGCTGGTGAAGGCCTGTAAAGGGGGTTGATACCTTTGAAACTAGAGTCACAGAAAGGTATGAGCCACTCACTGTCTACAGGCCTGTGGTCTGCTCAACCATATCCAACTCTTTATATTTCTTTTTTTTTTAATATTTATTTATTTATTTATTTCTCTCTCTCTCTCTCTCTCTCTGTGTGTGTGTGTGTGTGTGTGTGTGTGTGTGTGTGTGTGTGTGTGTGTGTGTGTGTAGGGGAAGGGGGCATCACGTGCCATGGTAGAGACATTGAAGTTAGGGATTGAACTCGGGGTGTAGAATTGGCAGCAAGCACCTTTCCCCACTAAGTCGTCTTGCTGGCCCTCTCTTTACATTTCTCATCTGATGTTGGTTTTTGCAAACATCCTCTGTTTAAGCCTATGTCTTTTTTCAATGATGGAATTTTTGTTCCATCTATTTACATACCAGAGAGTTAAGATGATTTGAAGAACCAATTCATGACATCATCTTGGCCATAAGCTACACACATGCTTTCTGTCCTAAACCCAACATTGCCAAAATGTTTAAGAGAGGGGATGACTGGAGGCACCGGTGTACCATTCGAAGCCTCCATCTATACTGTCCCCCCTTTCCTGGATAGGGTGGTTTATCTAGCTGCATTTAGTAGGTAGTACGTGAACCCCCACCACCCACAAGCCCTGTCACCAGTCCTACTGGGCCTCATGAAAGATTTTATCAAATGCCTTACCCTCCGGTAAGGAGGAATTAAGTTGTAAAGTGTATTAGTGAAAGGTGTGTGTGTGTGTGTGTGTGTGTGTGTGTATCACAAACCAAATAGTTCCAGGCTGAATTATCTCCTAGGCTTTGCCTGACTTCTGTGGGCTCATCTCCTTTTGACCACGTGCATGTAAAGCACATGCGTCCTTGGGTGCCTGTGTCTGCACTTTTCTGTCTGACACTCCTAGTTCTCCATGGGAAAGGACAACTGGCTTCAGCGCAGCTCTTCCCGATGATGCCCTCTTACAGGGAGTTCAAGTCCCTCGCTTTCCAATGCTAAGAGTGACTCAGTGGGAGGCATTCAGGACACAATCCACACCCTGATGCCTGGGTATCCTAACGAATACTGATGTGTTCAAAGCAAAAAAGGTGTGTCCTGCTACTCACCTGGGATAGTCAGAGCTTTGACCTTCTGTTAAAGTGCCACTCCAGCCGCTGATGCTCTTCTCCGCTTTGCTTTCCGCTCTGGTGCATCCTTGCTTTGTGATGTCGGTGGGTCATACTGCTCTCTAGTGGCCTCATTTGTAAGTCCAGTTTCTGTGGGATTTAAGAAATGCAATGAGTGATTCCCAAATATCGGAGTCACTGAGAGCTTTGACAAGTCCCTGCAGGTCTGGGTCTGAGCCGGGTGTTTCCAGGTTCTTGGCTTCGTTCCTAAAGAACTGAAAATAAGGGTCACAGATTTGTTTTTTGTTTTTGTTTTTTCCGAGACAGAGTTTCTCTGTATAGCCCTGTCTATCTGGAACTCACTCTGTAGACCAGGCTGGCCTCAAACTCAGAAATCCGACTGCCTCTGCCTCCCAGTGCTGGGATTAAAGGCGTGTGCCACAACTGCCCTCGGGGGTCACAGATTTGTAATGGGAACAAATTAATTTCATTTGAGAATCGATAGTGCCAAGTGAAGAGGGATCTGTTACAAAGATTGACAGTGGGACACGAGTCAGGAGGAAAGGAGGGCAGTTTACCCAGGGGAGTAGTGGATGGATCCTTATTTTGATTGGTTACATATTCATTTTCCCACTGTGCGTGTTCCTTCCCATAATGCATTTAATTTTAATAATATACACATCTAGTTATGCATATGCATAAAAAGGTACAAGATAGACATAGTTTTGCTTTACTGTACATGCATCCTAAACCAGTTCATGCCAGAATGGCCCTTCTGTTCTTCATACCTGGACACACTGGAAATATACTTGGATAGCAAGCATCTAAATTTGATTGTTACTAGGGCAGAGAAGTATACTATTGTTTTTTAATGTAGGTGGAGAGGCCCAGGGGTTGCTGGGTGTGTTGTTTAGAGAGGAGTACGTGTTCATAGTCCGTAAACCTAGGAGAAGGAATTAAGTTGCCAAGTGCACTATTGTAAGGTGTGTGTGTGTGTGTGTGTATCACAAACCAAATAGTTTCAGGCTGAATTATCTTCTAGGCTTTGCCTGGCTCCTGTTGGCCCATCTGCTTGCTGCTATTGGTAGCTGATAAGCAGAGGTTAGGAGTGTATAATGCTATCAAACCCCTTAGCTGATTCTGGTGAAAAACCAGGATTAGACTTTGTACCATAAACTCTGTGAAGCGTTCAGCAAACAGTGAATGAAGCTTCATGTAAGTGTCTTACAAATGCTTCCTCCTCAAGTCCCAGAGCTCAAGACTCCTTCTCTATTTCCCTCCAAGGGACATGAGGCTCTAGGGTTGCCAGGATTGGATCACCGAGTACTGTAGGGAAAGATTGGTTCAGGCTCCTTTTCTATAGATGTCTTCCTTTGATAGTTATCAAAAAGTGAGACACTGTTGGCTCAAATACCTTTTATTAAATTCCAAGCCACAGAGACGAACGGAATTTTGACCTCCACCTGAGCTATTGAGAATTCACTGCAGTCTGAGAGTAGCTGAAGTGAGGAAGATATGTTATTTTGGGCAGGGTCAGCCTTTCCCATACACATGAATCATAGAGACTTTGTCTGAACTGGGTCACAGTGGATAACAAGGAACTTCCAGGTGGTGATAGATGCTTTGTGCACAGTAGGTGGCGCTGGAGAGTTGGAGAACTGGATAAAAGCCTCATAACTGGGTCCCAAAGGTATCAGAAGTCTCCTGAGTAAACTCAGCATATGGAAGGTGAAGGCTGAAGGATCAGGAGTTTAAAGTTACCCTGGGCTACATAGGGAGTTTGAGATCAGCCTAGGCTACACAAGACCCTGTTTAAGGCAAAAACGTCCGGCAAGAGTGTCCTAAGTGTGCATTTGTTCTTTTCCCCATTTTGGCACAGCATTTTAGGGCTCTTGAAACAGAGTGGGTTTTTGTAGGTAGTGGAGAACGGCTTCTCTGAACGGATAAAGGAATCGAGGTGAGGTCAAATAATGTGTTCAGATGCTCCGAAACTATCACATGATCTACCCCATGCTAGGTACAGGGTTTGCAGAGCCCTCCAACTCTTCGTCAACCCCATCTCTAGGAAGTTCCCCTTCCCTTGGCTCTTGAGAGCTGAGTTCAGCCTCTACAACCCCTGTCCCCGCGGTCATCTCTGTTTCCTCTGATCTTCTGCAGCATTGTATGGGTCAGCGGCTCTGGGACTCTGGTCTGGCTTCTTCAGCCTTGGTGTTGTGGGGGCACAGTGCACGTGATTCGGAAGGAGACATGACCAAGGTTCTTGGAACACCTCATCAGCCACTGGGGTTAGGACTGAACTATAATAGGCATGCATAGCTTTTGAAATTTTGTTTTTTAAAATATATATACACTCTTTCATATATACCTAAGGTAAGGAGAAACCAGTCAATTGTTTTCTCAGCGGATTTCAATGATAGTCTATATGAGGCATTATGGGACATTATTATTATTACTATTATTATTAATTATCATTATTATCATTGTTGTAATGCTGGGGTTTAAACCTAGGGCCTCACACATGTTTGGCAAGCAGTCTACCACTAAGTAATATCCCAAAGTCCCAACCATGGTCCAAGGCAATCACCAGGCTGTGCTTTGCCCAGTTCAGTCACTTAGCTACTTTCCCTAGAGCTGTTAGATGCCTGTTCCTCTGCTGGATATTTTGTGAACAATTCTGGCCCACACAGCACCCAAACTAAAGTCTAGCCTTCCCAGACCTCCCATTCTGGACAGTCTGTAAACAGTGAAAGCAAACACGGAATGATGACTATAGGGGAAAAGTAAAGCAGAGGCCAGGGCTCTGAGTGGGGAGGGGGATGGAAGTGACACTGGGCTCACTGGAAGACATCATGTGAACGAAGACTTGAAGGGGACCAGAGGAACTGACGTTGAGGTTGGGGACAAGTGTTCCAGATAGAGGATTTGCTAGGGCCCAGGAAGGATGAACAGGAGCCCGTTTGTATTTTATATTATATGGGGACATTTGTACAGTGTATTGCTAAAAGGAATCTACTGTATATACAGGCCACTAATAGCTTAGCAGGTACGTACTGCTAATGGCTTGTTCTAAGCTAGCTGCTCAGCCCAGGTGACTGTGAAAGAACACAAGGTTGACATCAAGGAACACTAACTAGATTGAACATCTAATTTTTTTTATATTTATTTTGGGTGTAGGTGGTACATACATTGCATGTATGTGCTTTATCGTGTGTATGCATATGTGTATGAGCCCACACCTGTGTGTGTTGTGCGCTCGCGCGCACACTGCGCACAGTGGTCAAAGGACAACTTGAGAGAGTTGGTTTTCTTCTACCACATGGGTTGTAGGGACTGATGTCAGACCATCAGGAGCCTATACCTGATGGACTTATCCCACATTCAACATTTTAAACAGAACTTGAGTCCAGGGTTTCCAGATAATGAGGGAGAAATGTAGGAGGACGGGGAGATGTAGCTATCATGAACTTCAGGGACAAGACTGACCACCTGACTGGAGAGGCTAAGATTGAACTCTGAAATGACTACCTATCTTTGTTTTCACCCCTCCCTACAAGGCCTGCTGACTGGAGATGAGATGGAAGGCAGAATTTAGGGGATCAACCTTCCTCCTTCTTGACTAGCCAGTTCTCTAGATGAAACGTGACTTAGAGATTTTGTTATTTCTCTCATTTTTCTGCTCCAATAATCATCAGCTCAAATTCCTTAATATAGAGCATCCCAGAGGGACACAGGGCCATTTTGGCACTGGTATGGATGGGTAGGTGTTCCTTTGAGCCTCCCTTTCACCCATTTTATCCTTGGATCCTCCTTACCTGTGTGTCTCTGATCCACTCTTTGCCCCCACTACACACACACATGTGGTTTCTGGAGTCTTATTTCACCAAATGCTGAAATACCCTGGGAGTAATTGCTATTTCTGTCTTATTGCTGAGGAGTTGGAGGCACACATCCTGTGGCTTGCCTTTGGGCAGGCACACAGGGACTCCTCAAAGGGAAATGAGTTCAAAAATGGGTCTTCTGAGGACAACTATTGAACAAAGGAAGACAGGTTTGATTTGTCATGCACCTGGGCTTTGGGTGGCTTCCCAGCATGCCCTTGGGCTTTGGGTGGCTTCCCAGCCAGGCAGCCAAGGTGGTAGCCTTGGAGTTTTGCTCTGTACAGGACTGACGGTGCCATTATTTTCTCCCAAGCAATAGGAGGAAGGTTGATCCCTAAATTCTGCCTTCCATCTATCTCCAGTCAGCAGGCCTTGTAGGGAGGGGTGGAAACAAAGATAGGTAGTCATTTCAGAGTTCAATCTTAGCCTCTCCAGTCATGGTCAGTCTTGTCCCTAAAGTTCATGATAGCTACATCTCCCTCCCTTGAAGCTAGAATCCTGCCCAGGTCCTGGCTTTTCAGGGATATGGGCATCTGTATTCTCAGGTAGTTCATCCTCACATGCAGCAAGATTTAACCAGGGCTGGCACGGGCGGGGTGGGGCACTCGACTGCTGACTGCCTTGGCAGGAACCCAGTTGACTGTGGATAGCCTCATTCACGCTTGGTAATGTCACCATGGCAGTCTCAGGAGGCCAGAGGCTTTCAGAGGAGGAACTGGATGTTCTAGAGGCCAAAGGGCTTTGTCTGAGTTATTTATTTAAAACTTCTCTCCTGATCACGGCTGTTAGAGCTGGCTGCCAGAGCTGGCTCTACCAGAGCCATGCACCTACCTCTTCTAAGAAATATAAAAAACAGTCCAGGCACCTGCAGGACAGTGTCTAGGCACTGATGTCCCAGAAACAGAGATTTCTCCACACGTAGGGCTGCTGTTTCTACTGATAAACTTTTGCTTTTGAGTTGATGACTTAAGAGTCAGATGTCACAGTTGTCCGTGGCACAATGCCGTGCAGCCGCACTGTGACCATTGACTGACTTCTTTCCTCCCACGCCACAAAGTGCACCGCGTCTTTTAGCAGCTGGCAGTTTAGGGCTGGCCTTCCAAAGAGGAGCTCCGCAAACCTGCTCAGCTGGAACCTGTTGTGCTACGAACAAGGCCAAGGCTTTGCCTTTTGTAAGCAGAAGGGTTACAATGACAGCTAAGGTACCCAAGGCAGATATCAAGCACCTACTCTTAGTGAGTCCTCCTGCTGTGAGGCCAAGTCCACAGATGCCTCATTCGCATGTGAAATGTTGTGTTATTTCAGTAGCAAGGAAATGCAATCACTCAGGTGTCCGTCATCAATAAATTGATAATGAAATTTATACATATGCACAATGGTTTTTTGTTTGTTTGTTTATGTTTGTTTTTTGAGCAGGGTGTCACTATATAGCTCAGGCTGTCCTGGAACTCAGGCTGTAGACCAGGCTGACCTCGAACTCACAGGAGATCATGCCTGCCTCTGCTTCCTCCCAAGCGCTGGGATTAAATTAAAAGAGTGAACCACTATAAAGAAAAATGAAATTATGAAATTTACAGGAAGAAAGATGAACGGAGCTTTGAAATGTATGAAGTGAGGACAGCCAGGCGCGCTGCGTGCACACACACACACAACACAACACACACACACACACATACACACACACATACACATACACACACACATACACACACAGCAAAGCAAAAACAAACAAACAAACAAATGCGCTCTCTCACACATGAATCCTGGCTTCTAGTTTTTATCTATGATACAATGTATGTGGAAAGAATGTGGGTAGCAGTCAGGAAACTAGAGGAAGAAGGAGGTTTTAAGGGAAGTGGGTGAGAGGGTAATGGAACACATGTAATATGCAATTGGGAAAAAAAAGGAATACGGGGCGGATGGACACAGCCAGGATCAAGTCAGGGAGATAAGAGAGGTAGGGGTGAGGCAACAAGAACTAAGTATGTATAAAAATACCACAGGAAAATATGTTACTTTAAATGCAAATTAAAAATAAAGCTTAAAACATAATACTGAAAATTTGTATCTCTCTGCAGCCCCGAGTCACAGGCAGATACTTCTGGGGACTATTTCTTGCTGAGAAAAAAAAGTTCTTGTGTTGAAAGAAATACCTTACAGGTTGACTTCAGCTCAATGGGTGCAAACTAGCAAGGTTAACTTGGGTGATTTTAACCTTCTAAGAAATCCTGTGGCTTTGTCCATATTCCGTACTGGACAGGTGACTCATGAGGGGTCTGGAGTCCATGAGACATGTGGGAGCAAATGGCAGAATGGGAAGTGAAGTCTCATCTTCCCGGCCTTTTCTGGTGGTCACAAAGTTAGTAGAACCTCTTTCCGATCTTCAAGACTGTGATGTAGATGATGACATTGACATCACACATATTGGGAAGGTCTAAGTAAGGTGCCTTCCGGCCATTAGCATAGTGATGTCACCCTTGCTCTCTATACATCACGGTCATGAGTCAAGGGTCACCAAGTGATTGCAGCATGTACCTTGTTCTAAAGAACAAGGATGATGAGGCTAGGGACTGCCTTTGGTGAGCTCCCAGATTAATGGGGGACAGGTAGAATAGGGAAAGGCTACATATACCTGCAGGAGCTCTGTGAAGAGTGAGATGGGAGTCAAGGATGAGACTAGTTGGCCTGGGGGAAATGAGTCAACTTTTCTGAAACTGTTTCACTCAAATGGAAACAAAACAAAAAGACCATAATGGTGATGCTCTCAGTGCTTAGGCAATTAAACGAGCTCAATAGAAAAATGTGGGTAGCACCTGGCTAGTCTAGGAGGAGGAGTTTACTTTCTGTTATAATTTGCCTGCCTTGATACTCAGGTTACACGTTCTTGTAGGTGCAAGCCAATGGCCTCCATGTGTCAGGCTCACTTCAGTGCTGGGACCACTGTCCACTGTACATGCTCACCTGGTGCCCAAGAACACAGTCTTACTCAGGTACAGCCTCAAGTCTGTCCCGCTACAGAAACAGCTCAAAATACTAGGTGCTTGGAGGGCTAGACCAACCTTGATCAGGAGTACAAACCCACAATGCATGTTCCACGGCCCTGGTTCATGCGATAATGGCTGCTCCCTCTGTACTACTGCTGCCTACCCCATGGGCCTCAGCATGGACCTCTCAGGAGGCAGAGTCTGAGAGAATAAGACATTTGGAGCAGGGCAGATCTAGTTCAGTCTGCTTTGGGGCAGTGTACATGTGTAAACTTGGACAGGTCACATAAAGCTGCTTTGAGTCTTGGTTTCTTCATTTCTAAATGGATGAGCTACTCCAGGGAAGTGGCAGGCTTAAGAAAGACACACGGCTGCATCCGTGGTGCAGAATAAGGATCTGTCAGTGAAGATTGTGAACTAACTGTAGCTCATCTTTCTTTCCTGGCGTTCCTGGCTCCTCTGTGGATGGAGTTTCACTGTCTCTGCTGTGGACAAGACACTTCTTTGGTACCCTGAGTCCTTCAGTCTCTTCCTAGTTTTCTCTTCCTGAGTGATCAAATTTCTTCTCTTCCTCAATTCATTCTCCCCAGGCCTTGAGCTGGATTCTCACTACTCACAATCTCCAGACTCCCCTGCTAAGTTTCTTGACTTTGCTCTTCTTCTCATGTCTCCCTGTGTTGTCTGGTTCTCCCAGGTTGCCTTCCCTCCCTTTCCCTACATTTTTCAAAGAAAAAAATCCCTTCTTTCTCTAAGACACTCATCTTGCTAAATTGTGAATACCAGCCTCTGTGCTTCCTCCTTGTTTATCATGAGTGATCCAAGCATCCTGTCTCCATCTTCACAGAAATCACCACATGAGCTCAGCACTTAGCACAGGCAAGGCTTACAGTAGGCGCCCAGTGTATGTGAGATTGGACTTGACCAACTCAGTCTCCAGTACCTGTGCTCTAACTGCCACAAGCTCTTAGGTTTGTCCTCAGCACAGGACCCAGGTGGCCCATACTGGGGGACTGTCATACCAAAGAGTTACTGCCCTGTCCCGTTGCTATTTAGTGATATACTAAACAGTAATGCCAAACAACGAAAGTCTGATAGTTGTCGAATTCAGACAGCATTCTGGTTTCTGGACTAACTTCCCCATCACTGCTGTCATTTAACTCTTGCACTAACTGTGTGTCATCATCTCTCTTATAGCAGAGGAACAAATGTGGGTGATGGGTCAGGGTTGAGCTCTGCTGGTCAAACCCCAGTCTTCTAGACTGCATCAAGCTGGCTGCATCACTTCTTGGGGTAGGGGAATCCAGGGCTGATTTTTCTGTTCTGGTTGGCAGAAGTCTCTTGGTCTAGGCCATCACCCATGTCTTGATGAACTAGCCTGTGCAGTATCTGGCTGTCAGAACACCAATGCTACTCTGTCTGTCTCCACTAAGTTTCAGCTAGTCACGGAGCCAGAGGTCTTAAAGGTATTCAGAATTTTCTTTAAGAAGGTGTGGTAGGCGTGCAGATGTGGAAATGAGTGTCATAAATGGACAGTGTGGTGACACCTTGTGAAGCGGGAGGCCTAGAGCATCATAAAGGGAAGCAGGGGCTGTCTGGGAGGCATCACAAGTCAGGTAATGCAAGGCAGATGGGGCTTCTATGGGAAAGAGGGAATAAGGCCAGACACTTAGGCTAGAACCAGCCAGTCTGCATCATCTTAGACGGAGGAGCTGACCTCATTATGTGGTGACAGTCCTGAAGGTGAAAAGGACACACGGTTGGAGGCTCAAGGTCGTGAGAGCCCAGAGAGGTGGCAGTTGGAGGCAAGGTTCTGACTTTGGTTTGCTTGCAAATGGCTGCCCTGCAGACAAGGCCAGCCCTGGGAGGACATCAGTGCAGCAAAATGTAAGAAGACAAGAGAATGGAGGATGCAGCTCTGGGGTGGTGCATGTGTCTAGCATGTGTGAGACCCTGCCATCTGTTCCTAGTATAAGATAAGAAGACAGGAGAGCTGAGAATGGAGCTCACTGGTGGCAGATGTGTCTAGCATGTGTGAGACCCTGCCTTCTGTCCCCAGTACCTCAAACCCCAAAAACCTTCCAAATAGATGGAAACGCACGACATGTAAGATTTTGCAGAACATGGTGGCCCATGTCTGTAATCCTAGCACTTTGGAGGCTGAGGCAGAAGAATTGCTGCAAGTTTCCAGACAGCTGGATTGCATAGCAAAACTCTATCTCAAAGAACCCCAAAAATAAATAAATTTAAAGAAGGCATGGTTAAAGCTGCTACTTGGAGTCTAGAGAGAGACAAACCTTGCCCTCCTTGGCATGGCTTGTCGAGGAAAAGGCAGTGTGCAATAGAAAGCCAGAGTTTGTGACTGGCTAAGAGGATGGCTGCAGTGAGAACCTCCTCTTCCCTCAGTTCCCTCTGGGAATGTTTCCCAGTTGCTGGGTGGGGGTGGGGGACGACTGGAGAAGGGGTGGCTCTGAGCCAACACTCTTTGGCTTGCCTCCAGTCTTGGAGGCCAGGACTTCAGGGAGGCCAGTGAGGCTGGGAGAGCTGCCTGTCAGCTCTGGATCCTAGGGTTGGCAAGTTTCCCAGTCAACCTGACCCTACACAGAAGCATCTGCGTGTGCAAACACGTGGAATCTGCATGGTGCCTTTTGTAAATAGCCAGGCGAGTGAGTGGGATCAATTTCACTCAGAGAGTCATTTTACCATAAACACACACACACACACACACACACACACACACACACACACACACACACGGGATGGAGGACAGGGATCACACAGGGGCCAAAACTGTCCATACAGACAAGACAGGTATTCTTGCCCAGACAAGCAAAGTCACGGTTCCTGTCACCTTCCAGGTACATTCAGGTCACTGTTCAAAGAATCACCCAGACCAGACTGTCTTCCTGCTTCTGTGTACATGTTCTGTTCTGGCTGTTTACTCTTCTGGAACATGCTGCTCCAACACTTACTGGCTTGCATATGGGAAGCCTCTGATGTTTTGCTAACTGGACACAATGTGCTTGGCAAACTTTCCTTCTAAACAACTATGTTTATGCCCATAGGTTAGTACTGTTCTCAGCTTCGGTCACAAACACTTTATTTATTTATTTATTTTGTGAGTAGTGGTTACTGAAGAGACTCAGAACCGGTCATAGTGCAAAGAAATGACTGTGAATGGGACAACTATATCACCTCCTCCAAGGCTTGGGGGACATTATAGAAGAAGGAGCAGAAAAAAAAATGTCAGAGAGGCCATTGGCATGGCTAGGTGCCACCAAGCCTGATGAGCTGAGTTTAATTCCTGGAGCTCATGTATCGAAAGGAAAGAACTGAGTCCTGCAAGGACCCTGCTGACCTCCACACACTGCTGTAGAGGAGCGGTGATACCCAGACCCAAAGAGTTACTTTGGGTTTTAAAAAAGTCAGAAGTAGACTGGGCACAGTAGTGCATGCTTTTAATCCCATCTTTCAGGAGGCAGACGGGTCTCTGTGAGTTCAAAGTCAGGCTGTATTATATAATGAGACTCTGTTTTTTTTTTTTTTTTTTTTTTGGTTTTTCGAGACAGGGTTTCTCTGTAGAGCCCTGGCTGTCCTGGAACTCACTCTGTAGACCAGGCTGGCCTCGAACTCAGAAATCCGCCTGCCTCTGCCTCCCAAGTGCTGGGATTAAAGGCGTGCGCCACCACCGCCCGGCTGAGACTCTGTTTATTAAAAGAAATGTACAAACTGGAGGAAGCATTTGGGGAGCAGTGGGGAGTGCTGAGTTCCGGGCATGACGAGATCACCACATCCTTGAATTTATAGCAACTGTCTTACCTGCACAAGAGTGGGCCCATGGACATCTTGTCTTGAAGGGGGATGGGGACTCATGTGTTCTAGTTAGGGTTTTACTGCTGTGAACAGACAGCATGACCAAGGCAACTCTTGTCAGGACAATGTTTAATTGGGGCTGACTTACAGGTTCAGAGGTTCAGTCCAGTACCATCAAGGTTCGAACATAACAGCATCTAGGCAGCCATGGTGCAGGAGGAGCTGAGAGTTCTACATCTTCATCTGAAGGGTGTTAGCAAAATATTGGCTTCCAGGCAGCTAGGATGAGGGTCTTAAAGCCCACACCCACAGTGACACACCTACTCTAAAAGGGCCACACCTTCTAATAGTGCCACTCCCTGAGCCAAATATATGCAAACCATCGAATCATGCAACCAACTCTCTCTGAGGATTCATAGTCAAGTGATGGTTGCTGGTGAGGTGTCTATGTTCCTGTAATCGACATCCCCACCCATGCTCCCGCAAACAGCCCTGACCCATGCTCTTGTAAGTAACCCTGATGAAACTTATTGGGTCATTAAAAAGACATGAAGGTTGAAGGGAGACTGGGTGGGAAGAGAAAGAGGATCAGCAGGAGGAGGGGTGCGCGAGAGACTAATGAGTTGGGGAGAAGAGCATCAGAATATGCTATCTACATGTATGGAAACATCACAATGAAACTCATTATGCATAATCAATATATAATAATGAAATCAATATATGCTAATGAAAACATTAACTATGTCATGTCTAGAATGTGCATGGGATTCAGCTCTATGATTCTTCTGCCCTTGGGGTTGGCCCACTCAGTGGTACCTGTCAGCTAAATGAGCAACCCATCTATGCCTGTGGGAGAAGAGAGCAGGAGGGCCCAGGACAGTGACGACTGTGGGCAAGAGTCGTACACGAGCCCCTGAGGGGTGACACTGCAGAGCCAGGGCCTTTACTTGGTGTCCAACACTTTAAAAAAAAAAGCATGACTGGAGGCAGAAGAAGATGATGTGAGGAGGTTGTCATGGGTCCTTCATGTTATTGACAAGGTCAGCCACTCAGGTGGCTCAGGTTTAAGGGAGAACTGTCAGATTCCCTGATACCAAGAGTCACAAAGAATCTGAAGACATTGTTAATCTAGAACAGATGTATGTCCATGTGCATGCAGATGCACACAGCACACATCTCTCTCTCTCTCTCTCTCTCTCTCTCTCTCTCCTCTCACGCACACACACACACACACACACACACACACACACACACACACACACACAAATCTGCACAGCTCATGGAAGCTCAAGCCTGCCTTCACTGTCAGCAGGGTATATGTAGGCTGGAATTAGCAGGCCCTGTGATGACCTTGGGGCAGAGCTAGGAGCTCACAGGCTTCCTGCAAGTGTCTGTCCCAGGTCTTCATGATTTTCTGTACATTTCTGCCATGGGACTTAAATCCATCATTATCTTCTGCACACCTTGATGAATCTACTGATATCTGGTTGTCCCGGTCCATTTGGGTCAGTCAATAGGGTCTAGTAAGAGAGAGAATGGGGATGGAGGGGGAAGAGACACGAAGAATGGAGACAAGACAGAGTCTGATCAAGTCCCCTTTACTGAAAGGAAATCCTGGGCATATATACGCTTTACCACGAGCCTTGCCCTAGTAGACAAGCAGGGGAACACAGCTGAAGGCACTATGTCATGTGCCTTGCAGTGAGGATACCCTGTGTGCCTTGCAGCTGAGGGCACTAAACAGCAAAACAAGATATGTGAGGAAAACAAGATGTTTATCAGAGTGTGCTCAGCTGTTGTGGGCTGTTGAAAACAAGTCTCCTGTCAGGGTATATGGCTTGAGATGGCTGCAAAGATGATAGCCGCTTTCTGCTAGGAGTTGGCTCCCAACATCTGGTATCCCCTGAATGGAGTATCCACGAAGTCTGGACCCACAAATCAAGTTGTGCATAGCCACAGGAGTCAGTGAATGGAGTAGGTAGCACCATGCACCTCCCTGCACTCTAAGGCATGGGGTCAAGTCCTTGGTGGATCTTCTTTTGATTTCACACAGTCCTGGGCTCTTCCTCTCCAGCATCCTTTGTGAGGTCTGTTTTGTGGAATGTACCCAGCCTTGCCTTTCACCTGCTGAGGGTCCTGCAGAAGCCACACATTTATGTGAACATTGGGTGAGGCCTGGGGACTTCAGCTCTCCTACATGTAGATAAGAGGATATGACTAGGAACAGAGCATAGAGGGGAACTCCTGGACCCAAGGCAGAGGCTGCAGAGGGAGCTGAAGGAACCCCGCCTCCCCACACACACCTTTTTAGGGAATGTGTTTAAGAGTAAGGCTGTGCTAGCCCCTCCCACAGTCATCAGCCTGGAATACAGTGGGCACCCTGGCTTTGAAGTTACTGAAACCAGGGACAAATCCCAGCTCCCCCCCAACCCCCCCACACACACAACATGCTGGTTGTATGACGAGCGAATTCACTTGACCCTCTTAGCTCCGGTGTCTTCCCTTGAATGTTGAGAAAATTATACCTCTGTTCTTCCATTCAGCAATATTTAATGACTACCTACCATGGCCTGAGGCTTCAGTGAATTCGATGACAAGAATAGGCCATGTTCTTTATGGAGGAGGCTGTCATTAGGCAGACACTTGTGCAAACAAATGCACACTGTCAAGCTGTGCTAAGTGTTGTGAGGGAAGCATGCAGGTGCTCCGAGAAGGTACAATTCTCCGTGATCATGTTGCGGAGGCCAAGGGCAGCTCTGCTGAGGAGCTGACACACTGGGCTGTGTCTAGCCAGCTGAAGTGTATCCCAGGCAGGAGGAATGGCCTGTGTGAAGAGGAGAAGGCTGTGCTCAGAAGCTAAACGAGCTACAGAGTGTGTCACGAAGAGAAAGGATGTAGATGGAAGAAAGGCTGCTCTCCTTTGACCTTCCAACAGGGAGGTTTTCCAGGGTGACTCAGGGCACTCAATGTCAGGATAGCTTGCTCTGGCCAGCCCTGAACCTCAGTTTAACTGGAGACAAGGGCCCACTGAGTCAGGGTTGGACTCACTCAAGACTAAATATTATGGAGCATTATTAAGAAAACATGGAACTGGAGAGATAGCTTGAGGGGCGGGGGTTGTTAAGAGCACTTGCTGATCTTCCAGATGATCTTCCAGAGGACTTTGGTTTGGTTCCCAGAACCCACATGGTAGTTCAAACCATCCATAACTCCAGTTCCAGGGGATCTGATAGCCTCTTCTGACCTCTGCGGGCACCAGGCACTCCCATGGTATATATATATACATGCAGACAAAACGCTCAAATACAGAAGATAAAATCTTTAAAAACTTAAAAAAGGCTCAGACCCAGCTGCTTTGTTTTCCTTCCTTCCCTCCCTCCCTACTTCCCTCTCTTCCTTTCTCCCTTCTTCTTCGCTTCCATCCTCTCTCCCTCCTTCCTTCCTTTTCTGTTCCCCTCCTTTTGACACATGGTCCCAGGTAGCCCTGGATAGCCTCAAACTCTCTGTGTAGTTGAGGACGACCCTGAACTTCAGATCCTCCTGACTCTCCCTTCTAAGCCCTTCCTTGCTCAATTTCTTATGCTCTTCTGAGGAAGCCCTGGAAGGTCACAGACTGGAGCACTGCCAGTTGGATCTCCACTCCACCATCTTACCATGTGCCCTGTGGAGGCTGTGGAGAGACATATGCTTCTGCCATTTTTGGTGTCCCTGTGTTTTAACCTCTAAAATCAAACCACCTCTCATGGGAATTTGTGTTAGAGACGCCGTGCTCCTGTTGGTAGAAGCATAGCTTTGGGTTTCATCAGAAATTACATTTTCCATCACGGGCAGATGCAGTCACTGTGAGTTTCAATTGCTGTCAGCCTTCCTAGTCAACCACGTGGGTGGGAGAACACTCCAGTTGTCACCCACAGAGACTGCTGTATACACGACCATGTTTGTGGCTCTGAGGAATTTGAGACAGCTGTTCTCAAGCATCAGAGTTCAAGTCAAAAGTCTCTTTGTAGCATCCGATGGAGGGGGGTTGAATAGCAAGTGGATGTATGTCAAAGGTAATGGTCATTTGAAACCAGAACACCATTAAATGCCATGGGGTCATTGCAAAAGCGGGGGCAGAAAGACTGAGAGCCAGAGGAACAGATAATTGCTATGAAATTGTGTCTCCTAGAAATATCAGAGGAGCTAGCAATACCTGAGAAATCACACTAACATGGCTTCCTAAACAAAGTCAGAACAGGGAACTGTATTGTAGATGTATCGGTTAAGATGGATACCATGTCATCTCTTGGTCTCTGCATTTTGAAGAATTGTGGTTTTCTATAATGGCACCTGTTGCACAGAGAAGTTTCTCTGATGAGGGGTGAGGGCTACACTCACCTGTGAGTACTCTTCCTCTTGTCCCAGGGGCTGATGGGTATTTTCTCAGTCACAGCCTAGCCACATGTTGGGACTCAGTTTCCTGCCTCCTGGGCATCTTTCACGCACTGAGATCCATTGAAAGCCACACACCCCCATCCTCTCATTTTTCTTGCTTTGTGGTTCAGAGATTTTCTGTGGCAAAGATGGGGAACCTGTGAGGGTCCCATTTGAGGAACATGTTTTTAAAATGCTGATGACAGGGCCCACAGATGTCTGAACTCCTCCAGATCCTGCCCTAAGTGCCTCCTGTCCCCTCCATCACCTTCATGTCAGGGCATGCAGCAGGTTTCTGCACTCACAGGGCACCTTGAAGCTTGGGCCTCCAATTTTTGAGTGCCTCTCTTCTCTGCTTGTAGAAGCCTTATCTTCTTGCTTCTCCCTGGGAGATACTCAGCCTTAGGAGGTGTGTCAGATGGTGCCTTCTGCACATCTGCACAGGGATGGAGCCTTCTCCAGTCTGAGCCCATGCATGATGGTGGGTGGCTGGCTTCCTCCTCTGTGCTTTCACTATTCCCTAGGCATCTTAGTTTCCTTTTCAGCTTCTGTGAGAAAATACCTAGAGAAAGCAATGTGAGGGTCAAAGGGTTTATTTGGCTCAGGATTCTGGGTTACAGTTCATCATTGTGGGGAAACTGAGGCAGCAGGAACTTGAAGCAGCTGGTCATGTTTCATCATTGGTCAACAGCAGAGGACAATGTATGCATGCATACTAGTGCTCAACTTGCTTTTTCTACAGTTACACAGTCCAGGATCTCCTACGTAGGGAATGGGTTCACCCACAGTAGGAAGGTTTTCCCACCTCAATTAACACAACCAAGATAGTCCACCTGCTATAGTCAACTCCATCTAGGCAACCAACCCCTCATTGAAACTCACTTGGAAGGTGATTCTAGATTCTTCCAAGTTGGTAATTAACAGTAACCATCACACTGGGCATCTCTTGAAGGTCAACTTTGATCATAATTTTTTTTTTAACTTGCCTTTCTGTTTACCACTAGATCTTAAGTAACTTAGAATCCCACGTTACACATCTCTGTGCTTCCAGAACCAAGCAAAGCAAAGGACCTTGACAGGTACTCAACACAAAATGGTGCAAAACATCACCATCGACCAGCCAACAAGCATGGGTCAGGAAAGCTAGCCCAGTCAAAGAGGTAGCAAGATGGGTGGGGGAGGGACTATAGGGCTTGGTTATTTAGAGTTGTATTAGTTGAGCTCAAATCATGTATCCTGATGGCTAGAATTAATTGCCAACTAGACATGATCCAGACTTCCCTGGGAGAAGAATGGGCATCCGAGGTGCCTGTGAGGAACAATCTTGATCTTGTGAAATGTAACAGGGAGACTCATCTGAACTGTGGGTGGAACCATTTCCTAGGCAGGGGAATCCTGTACTGAATATAGCGGAGAATGGAGCTGAGAACCAGCCAGAACTGTTTCTTGACTGTAGATGTAATGTGACCACATGCTTCAAGCTCCTACTGCCCTGACTTGCCTAGCATCATGGACTTGAACTTTCAGCCGAAATAAACCCCATCTCCCTTAAGTTTCTTTGTTAGGGTATTTTATCACAACAGTGGGAAAGAAATTAATAAAGGCATGTTCTGAGAAAAACTGGGATGTAATTAATTAAAGACTCTGGACAGCTAGCGTGTCCTTTAGAAAGCTGGGCTAACCCTGCGTGGTGATACACTCTAGGTGGTGCTAATTGGGTCCTTTGTAGAAGAGATGGTTGCAGGTCTCCTTTAACATGGGCACACATGTACTGACAGCTGTACCAGGGATCTAGGCTTTGCCCTTTAGTCTCTGTGGACTCAGTTCATATGATGCCCATACAATGCTCACAGGATCCCCTTCTGGAGGTGAACAAGCAGGCTGTGTACACTGGTAACTCCTAACAAACGCTGCTTTCCTGCGTTCTGGTCTCATTGCTAACTCTATGCCTGACCCGTGGCTTCACCCACGTGTTGTGTGGTAGGATGATGGGATGGAGGAGGAGGGAAGGAATGGGGTTTGTGACCACATCACATTCTGGATGCCAAGGGAAGTCACCGCATGCTGCTTAGTCCTGAATTCTTTCTTTCTTTTCTTTTTTTTTTTTTAAAAAAAAAGCTGAGCTGCAGCTATCTGTGGTAAAGTGCATCGCTCTGTGGTTTTTAGCACAGTCACTGGTTGTCTAACCCCGACTACTAGCCAATTCCAGAGTGTTCCCATTGACTCTTCTAAAAACTTGTTTTGCTGTTAACTGCTTTTTTTTTTTTTTTTGGAGACTAGATCTCACTCATGCTATAGTGCTGGCTGGCCCGGAACTCACTACGCAGGCTAAGAGGGCCACAAGCTCTCTGTAATCCTCCTCTTTTACTTTTCTGAACACTGGAATTACAGATGAGAGTTGCCACATATGATTGTTGTTCTCTCTCTCTCCCCCATCTGTGTGCGTGTGTGTGTGCATGTGTGTGTGTGTGCTGTGTGTGTGTGTGTGTGTGTGTGTTTGTGTGTATGAATGCCAATCAATGCACATGCAGAATCCAATCCATGGGAAGATATTAGATGTCTTCCTTGGTCATTCCTCCCTTTGTTGCCTTGGGACCAGCTCACTGTTTCAGCTGGCTAGTGAGCTCCTGAGATCTGCTTTTTTCCAGGACCCCAATGTTGGGGTTATGCATGCCCATAGCCACGCTCACCATATTTTATAAGTGAGTGCTGGGGATTCGAACTCAGGTCCTCGGTGTGCGCAGCAAGTGTTCTGAGTCTCTCCCTGGCCTGGGTTGCAGATGATTTGGCTACACCAGCTGGCCAGGAACAATCTGCCTCCCTAGTGTGAGAATTACAAACTTAGGCCACCATGCTCATGCTTATTCTATGGGTTCTGGTGTTTGTAGAACAAGCACTTTGTTGGCTGAGTCACGACCCCAGCTCTACAATTTTTCTTTGGATATGTAAAAACATAAAGACTTTGACATATAATCAGGTCATGGTTTACTTATTGCATATCTCTAGTTAACTTCTGTTTTTGTCTTTCAGATTCCAATAATGAGAGACCCCGGATGGATCCGGAGCGTGTGGCCTTCAAACATTAACGTAAGTACAGCAGCAATAAGATCTTCTTGTGATTTCATAGGTCAAGATGAAACCTTCTTTGTCACAATGCAGCTTCCCACTGTAGGAAAGCCCAGTCTTCAAAGCAGGGACTGCCATTCGGTGGATGTTTCCAGAGCACTCCCTCTGTTTCATAAGCTCTGCCCTGGCAGCTAACCACTTGATCTGGCTTCTGATTTTTCCTTCGAGCCCATCCCCCTCCAGACACAGATGGGACTTTGCCAACCATCCCCTAAACTTTAGATTCTAAGGGCTCCTAGCATAGTGGGAGAAGGTCCACATCAACACTCCTGCCTTCGGTTGCCCTGGTCACAAGTGTCTAATTAAGAGCCTTGGTAGCAAAACCTGAGCTCTCCACAGCTTCCTTTGGGTCCTGCTGTGGACTCTTCTCTTCTTGAAGCTAGTCTAAGCCTTAGGTTCCACCCCTTCCCCTCATCTCTAGAATTATACTCTGCCCTTGTTCTGTTTGCCACTGGAGCCTGTCTTTGTAGATCTTCCCACACACCATATTCAGTAGCCTGATGCCCATTGTAAGTTGTTACGGCTCAGATGGAAAGGTATCCTGGCAGCCGGAAGCCAAGGACTACCACAGAGTCTCACTGCACAACAAACTTTACACAAGAGATTTATTGGGAAGGAAAATCAAGGAGAGTGGCTGCCTCTGCTCAGATGAGAAGCAGCAAAGAACTGAGCAGGAGGTAGGCTTTCGTGGGGGGCTTGGGGGTGGCAGAGCTTTCATGGGGGGCCTGGGATTGGAGGGATTATTTGACCTGATTTTGGGGCAAGCTCAGTGACTGGGATCTTGGAAATGGTCCTGCTATCTCCCAAGTCCTTTTCTTAGCATACAGTTCCTTTGCTCTGATGCCTGGCATAGTTTCAAAAACATCATACAGCACATTATAGCCCATGGTTGTTAAACGTTCGAATCATCTAGAGGACGCAGTGGCTTTGAGGTAGGGAGACTATTGTAGTCGTCTGATGAAAATCGATACTTGAGGCTTACTTGACTCTAATGCAGTTTGTGCTTTACCTTGAGGTTATAAAACAAACACCACCACTTTGGGTCTACCTTTAAAGAACTCACAGGCTGGGGGGATTCAGAAGAAAGGTGTGGACTAAGGGTTCCAGAGGACCTCAGAGGCCTAGTGAAGTGCTTGCCCAAGTAAGGGCTTCATCCTTGTGCTGATCCTGAGGCCCCTGTGGAGTGAGTGAGGAAGGGAGCTGAAGGAGACAACACTCCAGGAGCTCTGTAAGGGATGAAGTTCTACTTCTAAGCTGTAGAGAGTAATGGGCCCAATGGAAGGCCAAGAAGCCTGAGTAGTGGGCAGTTAGTGACAGTTGAGTCCGGAACAGGAATCAGCGTTCTGTGAGAAGGGGCAGGGAGTCTCTGGGTAAGCAGTACTCCTTCTGTGGATGGCAGTGTAGTCTGGTGGTTGTGGAAGTAGCTTGAGGTCACTTCCTGTGGCCAACTCCCTATTCTACAGAACCTGGGGTAGAAGCCATGGTTACCAGGTTTCCAGACAACTTTTGGCCCAACATGCAGGCCAGTGGTTATGGTTCACAGGCAAGGCAGGTGAGGTAAGTACCCACTGGTCCTGGATATGGCACCATTTGCAGAACTAACTCACCCTAACAGGGCAGGACACAGAGCAGAAGACCCAGACTGGATATCTTGCTTAAAGGGCAAAATTACAGAACGTCTTTATCATTCAAGGTAGGGGATGAAATCTCAACTCGTGGCTGTTGCTCTGCCACTGCAGTATATGAAAGACATTGAGAGAGATGTCTAATAACCTACCAGCTTCCTGTGTACACTAGACAATCACTTAATCTCACACCAGTCCTTGCTGTTTACCACAAGCCTCTGCATTGGGAGAGGAAAGTTAACAGCTTGTCTGAGGTGGATAGAGAAAGATTAGGAGCAATTTTAGAGCAAGGTCTCCAATATAAGGTGAGTCTTCTGAGGAACAGTGGAAGAACCATAACAGTTGACTGAGCATGAGGTAAGAAATGTCACTAGGCTCTAGGACTGGAGAGGGGAGCCATTGGAGAGAATGAATGGGAGGAGATGGCAGGAGCTGATACCAGTGACCTGGAGGACTTATCCGGTCTTTTAGGGACCTTAGATAATGGGATATTTACCTCAACATTATGTTTGCTTCCACATCTGATTAAGTCTCTGTTTCAGTAGTGATGGTTACTGTGTCAACTTGACAGGACCCAGAATAACCTGGAAGAGAGAGTCTCAGTGAGAGAGGTTCTCTAGCTCAAGTTAGCCTGCAGGCATGTCTGTGGGGCATTGTTTGGATGACTAGTGTTAATTGATGTGAAAAGTCCCAGTCCACTGGTGAGACACCATTCCTGGTTAGAACCCTAGACTATGTAAGAGTAGAGGAAGTGAGCAGAGTACTAAGCATGCACATCTTCATTCTTTCTGTGTTCTTGACTGTGGATGTGACTGTTTTAAGTTTCCTGCCTTGACTTCCCCACAGTGATGGACTGTCACTCACCTGAGACTGAGCTAAAGCAAACATTTTCTCTTCTAGGTTACTTTTGTTAGGGTATTCTATCATAGCAACAGACATAATACCAGCAGATGGGTGAATATGGCCCTCCCGTTCCTAATATTGAGTTTTTACGTTCTAAAAACTTGAGTCTTATGCTGGCTAGTTTTATGTCAACTTTACACAGGCTAGAGTCATCAGAGAGGAGGGAGCCTCAGTTGAGAAAATTCCTTCATAAGATCTAGTGGTAGGCAAGCCTGTAAGGTATTTCCCTAGTGACTGATGGAGGAGAGCCCAGCCCATTGTGTATAGGACCATCCCTGGTCCTGGGTTCTAATTGAAAGCAGGCTGAGCAAGCCATGGGGAGCAAGCTTGTAAGCAGCACCCCTCCATGGCCTCTGTATCAGCTCCTGCCTCCAGGTTTCTTGTCTGCTTGAGTTCATGCTCTTGTTGCTTTTGATGATGGAGCTGTGAGTGAAATAAAACCCTTCTTCCCCAAGTTGCTTTGGTCATGGTGTTTCATCACAGCAACGGTAACTAAGACACACCTTTTGAAGCAAAGGGAACATAGCACACGTTGGTCTGTCCTGTTGATGTGCTTCCGGCTCTGTGGTTCTCTCCTTACCAGGAATTTTGAGTGGAATTCCCTCAGGTATCTGGTGATATTCATACTTTATCTCAGAGTCAATTGCTGTTTTTTTTTTTCCTTGTTTGTTTTAAAGATCAGTTTGTGGGGAGTGTTGATTTCCAACAGGCACCTGCACAGTCCGTTACAACCATGATGTATTTAACTTTGGTATAGCCATAAAGTATAGAGCTTTCATTTTCTATTCAGAGGCTTCTTGGGTTTTCTAGAGATGCCCCAAGGCATTGCCTCATCTGTCAGTGGTCACTGTAGTAACAGATCAGGTTTCTGTCTTCTTCTGTTTCTAACTCTCTACATAGCCATCTCTTTTCCCACCCCAGGGAGCACCTTGGTTTGGACTCTCCTTAGTGTCTCTTCCCAGAGGCCTGGGATCTGTTGTTGGGTTGGATCTTAACTTCCTTGAGGGTAGAATCATCTCCTATGTACTTGCTACCGGACTCAGCATATTGTAAGCATCAAGATGGTCTCTGACAAGGGTAGCAACACCTTTCATACTGTGGCAGGGCTCATTCATTTATTTTCAGTGTGATGAGTGTATATTTTACCACAGCTTTATTTGTAATTATGATGAGCCTATTTGTAGTCAGGCACGACTCTTCATGATGTGATAATTAGTCATTCATTAGAAAATATTTGTTGAAGCCTAAGTGTCAGGTACAGTTTAGATACATTAAAAAAAAGTCAATAGTCTTTATCCTCTTGCTGTAGCTGCCTACTGGAGAGTGATTCATGACAGTCATGTGTACAAATGAAACACTGCGTTTGGAATCCAGTTGGGCAGCACAGCAAGAGTCTCTGACAGAACCGACATAGTTTGCTGGGGGGGTGGGGGTAGTGATACTTACAGTGTGCTTGAAGGTGAGCTTGGGGAAGACCCGTTCCTCAAGGCTGTTCTGAATAGAGAATGGCTCACCGTTACTCATGCTTTGGGCTTTGAACGGGGGAAACTGTTAAGTACAAAGTGAGCAAAAGTAAAGGAACAAACAGCAAGCCTCAGACAGACAGAAGCAGCAGATTAAAGAGAAAACATCACCAATTCAGCAGGCTTAGGGCATGCAGCAGAAATAACTTGGGGATGGCTGGCAGAAGTCACAAAGGGTGACCTGATTGGAAACTCCTAGGCAAAAATAGAGCTGTCTCTCTGTAGGTAAGCTTCTCAGCTGGTCCCCTACCTCCCTGTTTCAGGACCAGGGAGCCTGCCCCCAGAACAGGACACCTTAGAAGATGCTTGATATAAGCATATTGAGTCTGAGACAAGGAGCTGAGGAGCCTCCTCATCCCCAGAGTCCTCTTTCACAAAGTACAAATACACGGTCATTTACAATATCATTGATGTTACAGGGGATGCAGTGTAGACAAAGGCACTGTGGCAGAAGGGATTCACAAGAGTGAAGAATGAAAATGACCCAAGGAGGCTTGAACCCAGAGCCAGAGGGAAAGTGGCACCGCCGCCAGGGTAGTGGTGTCTGGCTTCTGATTGGTCAGACGTTTAGCGAAGATGTAGAGCTGAGATGATGTATGTCTCTGAGAGTTTGCTCTTGTGGAGCTGGGCAGCCTCCCCCACCCCATCTCTTGATCGCAGTAGAGTACAACAGTGGCTTAGCTGGTTCACTCAGCGACACAGTGGACGCCACAAAGTGAATGTAAGAGAGGAGGATTCATAGGGGTGGGGGCATCCCAAGGGCAGCCTCAAACCCTCCTGGCTGGGCCATTCCTCGTGTGGGTGGCTCAGGCAGAGGGACTTCATGCTAATTTCCTTCCTCTGCAGTGATCCTAACACCCCTTTAGGTGCTTAGGGATAGTTAGCGACACGCTTCAAGTTGACAGTTTCTGGGGAGGACACACATACATATGGCGAGGGTACAGAGACACTGTGGCCATCTTGTGAGGTCCCAGCACAGGCACGGACATCAAAGCTTAAGCTGTGGGTCCTAACTGTGACATCTGAACGTGGGAGTCAGTCGCAAAAAACTTGACAAAGGTTTCTGAACTTTCAACTACCAGAAATTAATTAAAACATCAAATGTGTAATGAACCCAGGTGTGTCTGGCATCATGAGACGTCACTGCTGCCTTGGATCTGCACACACATTGTGTGTGTGAGTTCAACCATCTCAGCCTGAAACACTTTGGCCCAGACTCATAAGTATTGTCTTGGGAATTGCAATGTTTTTTTTTTTTTTTTTTTTTTTTTAACTGCACATAGAAACTTTTCTGCTATCATGTTATTAGAAATATAACAGTTTAATTACAGAAAACAAAGATTTTCGATATTTTTCTGTCATCCATTCTTAGCATGTAAATATCAAATTAGCATGTCTTTAGATTGTATTAACCAAGCAAGCACATGCATTTCATTAGTATGCAAATTTGCCCATCTCTAATTCTAAAATTATATGTGTCAAGGTATTATTTTAAAGATTTACTTATTTTAATTTTATGTGCATGAGTGTTTATATTTATACAAGTGCATCATATGCAAACAGTGCCTGTGGAGGCCAGGTGTCTGATCCTCTGGAACTGGATTTAGATAACTGCAAGCTACCTTGTGGGTGCCAGGGACTGAACCTAAGTGCTTTGCAAGAACAGCCAGTGCTCTTAACCTCTGAGCCATCTCTTCAGCCCCCAAAGAACTATATTAAGTAATTTCTTTCTGAGTTACTAGCAGAAATTGTTTGATTTATATACTTATTTTATATACCTATGTACTCAGGGTCACAACACACTGTCATGAGTGGAAGTTTAAGAAGCCCTGAATAAGATGGTAGGTCAGAGGAGGAAGGTACCAGATGGTTCTGTTCATGTTGCTTTCTGGTGGGAGGCCTGGGGTCCTCAGGTGATATGACCTGGTAATGTCAGAGAACAAACTGAAACCCTGTTCTGTTCTGCTGGCTCACTCTTGTCGGGACACACAAGGCTCTAGAAAGATCTGAGCTCTTTTGTTGGTTGGTTGATTGGTTGGTTGGTTGGTTGTTCACTGGATCTGGCTTTTGGGGAGGGGTGCAAAATAAAACAAAGCAGAATGTGCTGGGTCCCAGGACAGATTCAGTGCAGTGATCTGGCCATCACTTTTCCCTGTAGGGACTTGAACAGCCCATAGGTGGGATGTGTTGTCTGGCTCAAAGGCAGATGTGAAACTCTGAACTTTCCAAGCAAGTTTTCTTGACACCTCATGACTCGTGGGGTGAAATTGTGGTCCCCTCTTCATAAACACCCAGTATGGAGTTTTCTCCATGTCTAGATCATCCTTGATGGGGATGAGAGGAGAGGAAAGCCACTGAAGACCACCAAGGCCCAGCAAGGTAGAGTCATAGCAGCCTTCAGAAGCTGGCTCTTCTCCAGGTCTACCTGTGATCTCCTCAGATGAGAAACAAGGCAGCTCCCTATAGACTTCTCAGACTCCATTGGCAAAACACACAGCAGTTCACTTCAGAAGGGGGGAGGGGGTAGAGGGAGGGAGGAACAAGGACACAGAGAGAGACAGAGACAGACAGACAGAGGGAGTGCAGGAAAGTTAGTCCTCCTGCTGTGTGTGTGTGTGTGTGTGTGTGTGTGTGTGTAGGTTGCAAGAGTGGAGGGCAGATATGGAGAGATGGGGAGATGAGGGGTATTGGGGTACATGATGTGAAACTCACAACGAATTAATAAAAAAGAATGTTAACTTCAGGTGGAGATAAATAATTTGAATCCTCCAAATTTTGCTACATGACCTGTTAAATCACCCAGAGAAAGTCCTCCCGGTAAGAACTCATCTTCCAAACGCAGCTTTCTTTTTGTGGTTCAGGAGCACCAACCAGAAGCCACATAGGATGACACAGTCAAGACTCTGCACACAGTCAGTCTCTGTGCATAGTCAGGCTGTGCCCCAGGTTTCACATCTGTGGTGGAGCCCTTTGCACCGGGAAGCTGATCATGAACTTTGATCCTAGGTCTCCACATAGTGACAGGAAGGAAGGAGCCGGGGTGCACCTTGACTCTCAGAGAAAGCTGGGAAGCTAGTGTGACACCCTGGCAGAGTCCTGACACTAGTGTGGTGTCACTGTCACCACCTAAAAGATTCATTTCTCTTTAATAACTTTCTACCTTCATAGCCATTTAAAAACTTTTGTTTGTAGTGAGCTAGGCAGTAAGTAATCTAGCACTTGTATCCTGTGATTATGCATGGCTCCCCTTTCTGTTTTCCTTTTTATGTGTGTGTGTGTGTGTATGTGTGTGTGTTTGTGTGTATGTGTGTGTGTTTGTGTGTATGTGTGTGTGTTTGTGTGTATGTGTGTGTGTTTGTGTGTATGTGTGTGTGTGTGTATGTATGTATGTCAGATGACCACCTCAGATGTCATCTTCAGGAAGGCTGTCTACCTCCTTTGAGACAGATTCTTTTGTTGAGTTGGAACTCACCAATTAGGCTAGACATACTCTGCCAGTGAGCTCCAGGGTTTCTTCTGTCTCTGCCTCCCCATTCTCAGATTACAAACTCTTGCTATCATGCCCTACATTTTTTTTTTAAAGGTAAATGCTGGGTCTTGAACTCCAGCCTTCATGCTTGCAAGGGAAACTAATCACTGACCAAGCTATGTCCCTAGCCCCTGCTTTAGGCGTTTCTGAGACCTCACAGGTAGCTACAATTTCCTGGAATTGATTTTTTTTTCTACACAACATCTATTAGAAGAATCTCAATATGAGTCTTGGTAAATAACACTAATTGTCCATGCTCTGTAAAGAAAAGTGGAAGTGGTCCTTTCTTCTCTTGATAGCTTCTGTTTGTCAGTGCCACTTCCTAGATTATGGATTCTGTGGTTGCAAGCAGGACTGGGACCCAACCATGTGCCTCTAGCATTGCCTAGGCTCTGTGCTGAATCTAAAACTAGTCTCTAAGCATTTGCTTGGGTCCTCATCTGCCTCTCCTAAGCTCCATCAGATGGTGATGTCACACCCCCAGTGATGACATCATAATCCTGACAGCCACCAATGAGCCTGGAGCCTTAGCAAAGAATGGTCATGAAAGAAAGCTGGAGAAGGGGAGACAATAAGTGGGGGGAACTGGGGGAGGGAGGATGGGGAGGAAAGAACAGGAAGAGGGAGACTCGGGGAGCCAGTCATGCCTACCCTAATTACAACCACAGAGGGTTGGCCTAGCAGACTGATACCTACAGGAAGGTGAGAACAAAAGAACAATCCACTGGGGTACTAAAGAGTTCACAAGCC